>JAANYP010004843.1:157732-633221 GCA_020465985.1 Centrapalus pauciflorus | reverse complement strand
TTGTCTAATAAGTAATACATAACTCTGGAATTTGAGATAACAGATTTAAACACATTGTTTGTCACACCAAGTGAGCAAGGAACAAACAGCTTTATGTGATATTGAGCACTTTTTAATCAGGTTCATGTCCCCATTTTCTGTCATTCGTGATCCTAAAACTTATAGTAGACTTAAAGATGATCTAGTCTAATCTGAAGTTAAACGTTAATTCAATAAGCAGCAACAGTTAAACAGAAGAAGGCCAAGCAAACAACTGAACTTCTACCTAGCTTTGATAACTAGCCTGAGCTTGAAGATTACAAGATCAATCTGGATTGATTCCATAAAAGAATAGAACAAAGGAAATGTAGTAGAAACTCCAACTCCACCATTCATCCATTCAAGGATGGATTAAATGATGATCAAGATAATTATCAAGGATCGATTACATGAAAAGGTCTATGGCTAGCATCCTTTTGGCTCCCAGCCGAATCTGTGATTCCTATTAATTTTGGCAGAGTTTTCTTTTTTGAATAACCAGGGAAAATGGGAAATCCCATCTGAGCCTGTGGCCTCATAAATACCCCGCAAACTCATGGGACCAGGCAAACCACCTATAAGAAGATATGGGTGTGTGGCCTCCAAAAATACGAAGCAGGTGGGGTTTGAATCTAGGGACTCCTCCTTTGGAGGGTCTTATCTTCAAGTCAATCACCACTCAACCACCTCCAAGGAGGTTTAATTTTGGATGAGTTCAAGAATCACCTTTCTGTAAAATGGTAATATTCAATTCATTAAGTTTCATTTGTCTCTTTAGCTCGGATAAGGACATAAATGCATCCCAGACAATTGACCATCTATAAAAGGAACCAGACCCAAGAAGAAAATGGAGTGAAAAAAAAATCTAGAAGTAAAGAAAACTCGTGATCTTACACAGATCTGTGCTCTACATGCATATGCCAACTCTTATTTGTAAAATGAACATTGGTTATATTGTGCCAACCTATATATAAAAGTAATTCCAACTAAGAGGAGCTTATGATATAACATCATATATGAGCCAAGAAGGTCCTTTGACTCCAAGAGAAGAATAATAAATCATGTGAAATTGCAAAGTCTCTTCGCCATTTCTTACAGAAATTTCTCAATGTAGAAGCATTGCGTTGATGAAAACAATGATGATGAAAACTTCAATGAAACTTGCAGATAACATTTAAAGAACGGCATAGAGGGGTGGAGTGAAATGAAGAATGGCACAGTGATACAAGAGTCAAACTCAAACTCATTATGGACAATGAACAATAAAATAAATAAATAAATAACACCACTTAACACATTTTATGAGCAGATAACTACAAGGATCTCTATGATATTCATTCAGTAGACTCAATCTTCATGTTAGCAATGCTTTCCAACATAATTTATAGAAGTGAATTTGTAATAGCATAACGCAACCCGTAGAATAAGCCGTTGTAAATCCAATAGAAACAATAACGAGGCCTTCATATATTAAATTCTGATTGTAAATTTATAAGTCTTAAGCCTTTTATGGCAATTTTTGTAAGAAAAAAGAAGTCACCTGGCTTGAAGAAGATAGACAAGCCAAAATCAATGGCTTTGAGAGGCGAATTCTCCTTCTTGTTCGCAAACAAGAAATTTTCTGGTTTCAAGTCTCTATGAATCACTCCATGCTTATGACACAACTGCACAACCTCCACAATTGTCCTAGTGACCGCCGCAGCTGCACGCTCCGTATAATGGCCACGCGCAACAATCCGATCAAACAGCTCTCCGCCCTCGCACAACTCCATCACCAAATGCACCGCATTCTCATCCTCACAAGCCTCCCTCAACGTCACAATACTCGAATTTTCTGGCAAGTGCTTCATGATCTCCACTTCTCTCCTCACATCATCAACATCCACCGCCGTCCGTAGCTTTCGCTTCGAGATCGACTTACAAGCCAACAACTCTCTGGAGCTCCGATCTACACACAAGTAGGTCACTCCGAATTCCCCGCGGCCAAGCTCCCTATCTAACGCATACTTCTCTTCAATATTTTCTTTGGATACATCAACTAAAACAGTAACAGGTCCCTTCTTCCCATTGCCAGCGTTAGCCTTCTCCTTCCGGTTGTTACGGTCATGACCAGAGTAGTTCGATGACTTCACATCCTCCCTAGCCACCGCCGCCGGAGATCTGCAACAGTTCCCCATCTAATCCAGATATTCCGAATCTGAAATCAAGTTCAGAGTTCCAACACGAAGAACCCTAACCCTAGCTCCGGTAAGCCAGGGTTTCACATCACCATTTTAGCCCAAAATCAAAAGCTTATCCAATACCATTGAAATCGAATTATAGATGGATAAAGTTCAAGGAATCGTGTGAAAAGCAATGTGTCTTTAGTTGTAGAATTACAAATAGTGAGTGCTGTTGCTGCTGATTAGATATTCTTACTATATACTTTGTCTAATTTAACCCCAAGGTTTTCATGTAGTTATGTTAAGTCCCTAGTAACTTTTGTTTTTACATAAACTAAAAAATTAAGCATTTAGCAAGCGAGATTTTTCAGTTTGAAAGTTTTTAATTAAACTGAAAACATAATGGTTTTTAAGAAAACACGTTTTAAAAATTAGAATGCATTTAGATATGTTATAAATAGTTTTTGAGTTTTTATTTTTCACACCCCTTTATAACATAGATTTGAGTGATAGATTGAAAACAAAAAATGAAAACTTCAAAAATATGTTTTCAAGTTTACCTTTAAATTTGAAAAATAAAACCAAAAACCATTTAAAAAAAAAAAAACCAATGGATGTGAATACATTAACTAAACGGGCACTAAGAGATTACAAATAAGAGGCATCTAACCCTACATGTACAAAAATGGTGCCGTTTGGTTTGGAGGATTTCGACAACTCAATTAGGATTTGGATTTAGAAATCCACTCATGTCATGTTTGGATAAAAACTAAAAAGGAAGGATTTGCTTCATTTAGTATTTCATATTCCTCACTTCTTCTCATTTCATAATCCATCTATCCCCCTAATTATTTTAAAATCCTATCATTTTAAAATCCATCATTTTAAATTCATGCAATCCAAACGGCTAAGGGTTTTCGTGTAGTCCCTAGCAATCACAACAAACATCAAAGACGTTCCTTCACATTTTATATTTGTTATATGTATTTTTGAAGCTACGAATGAAACATATATACATAGATCAAAATTGAAAAATGTTATTACGAGTTCTAGTTATAAAGAGTTGTTTTAATATATGATCTCGAATTCTCGATGAGAGTAGTGTTAGACTGTTAGTAATTCTACTTGCTAAAAGAAAATTGACTTATGTACAAGAGTCAAGACCGAAGACAATGTTTATGAGATTTATGTTTTATAGGAATAAAATATATTAATTTTAGGCTTTATTAGTTTACATGATATATTTCTTCCATAATGGTTGTGGAACTAGTATGATTGGAATGGCTATTGGTGGCATTCATCCTTTTTCTGTTAGTTATCATTATTTGAGTTTTAAAAATGACATAAATTACTATCACTTCTACATTTGTCATTAACATTGTAAATACAAATTAATTACATGAAATTATAATAAACAAATAAGCATCATAATATTGATAACAGAATGACTAACAATATATAAAAAACGTTTTAGTCAGTTTGTAATTATAATATATTACACTTGAATTATTTCCTTCTTGTTTAAAGTTGTGTGTTAATTTTAAAAGATGTCTCCTTTAACCTTTCACGATGCAATTTTTAATAAGGGAACTATATAAATGTTTTTAAGAAGAATAACTATTTTAAGAGTAGATTACATAGATGGTCTTTGGTGTATTATAACAGTTACGGATTGGGTCGTCCACGTACGGCTCCGTGAGAAGAGCGGTGGATAGAAGTGGCCTTGTAGTGAGAAAAAATATATCTCCTGGCATCACAGCCTATTCAATCCTCTATTCGAAAAATAATTACATAAATAGTCCCTAAAAATGAAAAGATGCTGCTTTCGGTCCTTGAAACAAACAACTGTTAAAACCACCGTTAAGGGCCATTTCTAAAAATATTTTGATAACTTTTCAATTTTTTGTATTATTTATTTAATTTATGTTTAAAAGTTTTTAAAGTTATATTAATAACTAAGTTCTTAGTTAATTAAAATCCTTCATAATTAATTTGAATGTTCATGTCTAAATTCATAATCTTGAATGTTCATTTCCTATGGCCAACACCTCCACCACCACCTCCTGCAATAAAAACAGTTCTAAAACCATAATATCTTAATTAAAACGAGACATGAATAGATCTAAAAATACACAAAATATTATGAACATTACACAAATAACAGATCTAATAGAATTTAAAGTAGGAATATATATAGAAAATGTCTATCACCATTGGATCCCACCTACAACCATCTAAAGCTGAAGAACATGAAATTGAAAATCCAAATTGAATCAATAACTGTTGGAGAATGGAGACCATAGGATCATAAAATACAACAGATATGATGAATACGTACCAAGATATAGAAGGGAGAGACCTTAACAATGAAGATATTGTGGGAAGTAGACAGGTCTGATATAAATCATAATTACTTTGTTTGAAGGATCAAATCTGTGACTTTATATATACCACAAGGACATTTATTTCTATATTATTGATAATAGGATTTTAATAAGTCATACGATTAAGATTAACTAATAACTAGAGTGTACAAGCAAATTAAAAGTGTACGAGGCACAATGTTGAGATGGATTCGATTTGCACAAAATGTCTAAATAGTCACTAGTTATATTGTTGGTGTGATGATTTCCACTAAAGTAAAAAAACAAGAAACTGAAAGCTATTCTAGTCATAGTTGGAGGACTCTTTATGTAAATTTGTTCATAGAACGGTAGGAGTGACCCATGGCCTGGCCCATGGTTTTTCATTTTTGACCATTTTTTGGCTTGCTGATTGACCCTTTTAGACTTTGAATTTTCGGAAAACGTGTGCTATATTTACTTCTTTATTTATTAACGTCTACACTGTATACTTGTATAGTAATCTGTTATCTATCACAACTGAGCCGATGGCGAAAATCATAACAAATACAATCAAACCCAAATCAAACCTAAAAATTATTCCTTATGCTTTACATTCTTAAAAACTCAAATCTTTTTTAGTTTGGTTTTGATTTTAAACAATAATCGAACATCACTGGTACATACGCCACAAAAATTACTTGTAAATTTCACATCTAAGTCTATAAAATGAGCTGTGAATGTATATTCACATATGTGTGTATATATATAGGATTAGGTTCAATTGAAAACTTTTATACTTCAAGGAACCACTTTATGGCTAGGATTGTTCATTGATGGTTAACCGAACGGAAATCGAGTTTCGGATGGTTAACCAGACATGTCGATTCGATAGTTTTGTTAAACCTCTCTCCCTCTCCCATGGCCGGCGACCCACCCCTCTCTTTTGGCCGGCTAACACAATCTCCCCCCTCTCTCTTGGTAGGCAGCCACAAGAGATGCAGATAAAACTGAGGACGAACAAGATGATGCAAACGATGCAGATGAACATGCAAATGATGAAGATGCAAAGGATGAAGATGAAAATGCATCATGTTTGAAGATGAATATGCAAAAGATTAAATGAAGATGCATCGTGTTGAAAATGAATCCGATGAAGATGCATCGTGTTTGAAGATAAATCCGATAAAATGCATCATGTTTGAAGATAAATAATGAAATGCTAAGTGTTTAAAGATATATAATGAAATGCTAAATGTTTGATGATGAATCGGATGATTCCGATGAAGATACATCGTGTTTTAAAATGAATCCTACGAAAATGCATTGTGTTTGACAACGACGATGATGATGACGAACAAGAAGATGACCAAAAATTGTTGGTGACGACAATGAACAAGATACATCATGAATTTGAACGGTTGATATTAGATGCATCATGTATTGTTTAGATTTTGTAATTTTGAATTTGTTTAGATTTTATAATTTTGGAAGTGTATTAATTTAATTTATTTTTGCATTTATTGTTTGATTATTTGATTAAATATTGAATTAATATAAAATTAAAATTTAATTGACTAGGTATATTATTTTTCCCAAAATACCATTATACATACCATATACGTGCATCATGTGATGCACATTTGATCATTTAATCTAAGGACTGTGGTTGGTTCCTTTTTAGGTTCTCGATGCATATGGTTTCCTATTGAACCTAACCATATATATTATTCACGCACATTCACATATTCTAAGTACAAAAAATCATGTATCACATAAATGTACTTTCACATGTATGCAAATTTATGTAAGTGTACATTCATATCATTTTTAACGAGCCTATTGATGTGAATGTTTGTGAAATTTATATATCAACATATCATCTTTATAATGTTAATTAAAATATGTTTATGAAAAAAATATTCACAGAAGTTTTTTTTAAGTGATATCTTCTGGTGCGCTGCATAATCAGTGGTCTCTCGAACCATATTATGTATGTATGTGTGTATGTATGTACATGTTTTAATTAACATTATAATTAAAGATTATATATAAATTTCACATACATTCACATCTCCTAATTCTTTAAAAATAATGTGAACTTACAATTACTTAAATTTGTCTGTATGTAAACGTACATTTATGTAATGCATGATTTCATGCACATAAAATATGTGAATATGCGTAAATTTTATGTATCATATTTGTAATGTTAACTAAAACATTTTTATGAAAAAAATTTCAAAAAAATTATTTTTAAAAGTGATAACTTCTGATGCGCTTCATAATAAGTGGTACTCACTTGAACGTGTGTGTCTGTGCGTATATATAGAATACGGTTCGAGAAAGTACCACCCATTATGCAGCGTACCAGAAGGTACCACATTTAAAAAAAACTTTTTAATTTTTTTTCATAAACATGTTTTAATTAACATTATGAATATCATAAGTAAATTTTACATACATTCACATCTCCTAACTTTTAAAAAATGATGTGAACACACACTTATATAATTTTGAGTGAACGTGCATTTATGTGATGCGTGTTTTCATGCACTTAGAGTGTTCAGATTTGCGTGAAATTTACATATGATCTGTGTAATATTAATTAAAACATGTTCATGAAAAAAATTTTCAAAAAAATTACTTTTAAAGGTGGTACCTTCTGGTGCGCTGCATAATGTGTGATACTCTCTATATATATATATATATATATATATATATATATATATATATATATATATATATATATATATATATATATATATATATATATATATATATATATATATATATATATATATATATATATATATATATATAGAGGTTCTATGGGGCACCATATGCATCGGGAACCAAATGGGAACCAAAAATGCATTGTTTGTTTACAAAGGGTGAATTAAGGGCATTTTGGAAATGCTTAATAATATATTGTTAAATTATAAGATTTAATTTAATATTTATCATTTATTTAGGAAACTAAATAAAATGATCAACCACCTTTCCATAAATTCATCCCCCTTTCTCTCTCTTTCCCTTTCTCTTTCATGGCTAGCCTCTCTCCATCTCTCTTTCGCTTTCTCTTTCATGGAGCATATGGTATTGGTTGTTTCAAACATGATGCACAACAGCAATGTATCACGACAATGATGAACACATTGAAGACGTTGATGAACACGTTTAAATTTCAGAGATGCGTCACGAAATTAACACGTTTAAATGTCGAAATGCACCACGATTTTGGTGATGCATAACGATGGATCAAAGACGAGGATGAATATGGTCGAAATGCATCATGTTTGAAATTGAATTGGATGAAGATGCATCGTGTTTGAAGACGAATCCAATAAATTGGATGAAGATGCATCGTGTTTCAAGTTAATTACCATTTTGCCACTACAATCTGAACCATTAAAAATTCAAGATCTAACGGTGCATACAGGTTCCCAAAGTGCACAATGCATACAGGTGCCCCATAGAACCTGACCCTATATATATATATATATATATATATATATATATATATATATATATATATATATATATATATATATATATATATATATATATATATATATGGTGAGGATAAAATGAGGACCGTGCTTAAAATGAGGACAATAAGAACCAATGAAATTGCTAGAATTTGTGAATCAAACAATAGGAAGCAATGTGGCAATTTTGTAATTAAATAGAGTTTTATATACCTTTTAACATTTAAAGGGCAATTTTGTCATTTGTGCACCTTTATGTTTTTGGCAAATATATGCTATTAATTAGGCGGATGTGATTCACGGTGCAACTATATGACATTAATTAAATATATGTCATTTGGGACGGCGGGTGTGATTCACGACATTCACGGTTTTCAGGCGACGGACGGCGGAGAGGAAGATCGGAGGGTGGCGGATCACGACAGCAGACAGTGAGAAGCAGGGTGTGGTTCACGGCGACATGCATTGAGTAGATGGTGTGGTTCACGGCGCACACATTGAGAAATCCGGCTCAGGGTTTTGGCGAGTGGTCCACGGCGGTTACGGCAAGTCATTCAAAGTAGTTTACGGTTAGACAGCAGAGGGGATTTGCGAGCCATTGACGATGGTTCACGGCGGTACACGTGGTTTAGGCGAGTATACGATTAGACGGCATAGGATTTTGGCGAGTGGTTCACGGTTAGTTTGAAGTCCAAAGTGGTGGTTCACATGGGTACTTTTTTTTAAAGAAAAATTGTGAATCATTCTTGGGTAACGACAAGAAAAATTGTGAATTATTCATGGGTGGTGGTTCATGGTGGTACTTCTTTTTAGAAAAATTGTGAATCGTTCATGGGTAACGACAAGAAAAATTGTGAAGCATTCATGGGTGGTAGTTCACGGCGGTACTTTTTTTTTATTGAGATTGTGTTAAAAATATTGCAATATAATAAGAAAGTGATATATTCAATTTTTGAATTTTTTTAATTGATAATGATATTATGTTGACCAAAATCAATCTTGGAGATTTGAGTAATTTTGAACATATTATGTTGACCGTGATTTTAAAGGAATTTGAAAAAAAATCATTTTTCTTTTTTAAAATAACAATTAATAATGTTACCATATATAATAATCAAGCAAATGTCCATAATGCTTTTTAAGGAGGGAGATGAGTATTGCTTATGTGGTAATTTTTCATTGGTTCTTACCGGCTTTATTTTAAGCATTATCCTTATTTGATCCACTCCCTATATATATATATATATATATATATATATATATATATATAGTGAGGTTCAATTGAGAACTTTTATGCATCGAGGTACAAAAGAACCTATATCATCCATTAGATCAAAAAATTGTATGGATTAGATTGATGGCAAAAAGGTAAATAGTTGGACAAATTTATGCATCTTGTGCATTATGAAAACAAACAAGGAAGGGCATTTTGGGGAATGTGCATACCTCATTAAATTTAATATTTCAACAAATAATCAAATAATAAATGTTAAATAAATTCAATTGATACATTTCCAAACTCAACAAAAATTACACAAATTCAAAAAAGATGATGGAGATCGATGCCTTTCATCGTTAATCGTGTTTATCTATGCATCGTGTTCAAAAAAGACGCATTTAACAAAAAAAAATACACAAATTCATTTATGCATCATGTTCGTCGTTCATATTCTTCATTCATCTATGCATTGTGTTCAACTTGTTCATCATTCATCTATGCATCGTCATTGTTCATCATCCATTTATGCATCATCATTTTTGTTGTTCATCGTTCATCATCCATCTATGCATCATCATTGTTCATCTTCCATCTATGTATCATCATTATTCGTCGTTATTCATCCATCTATGCATCGTGTTTTTCATATTTATCATCGGTTGCATCTCTTGTTCATGTTCATCATCTTCGTTGTTCATCGTTAATCTTCGTCTTCAAATCATCATCACTATGAAAATTATCAAGAACACAATTAGAAATTAGAGAGAGAGAGAGAGAGAGAGAGAGAGAGAGAGAAAGAGAGAAATGGGGAGGAAAATAAGGAATGTAGTTAATATGAGATTTTAATTCAAAATGTAACTCCTAGTTATCTTTTAATGATATTTAAAAATTAATTAATTTCATATATTTAATTTTCCCAAAATGTCCATTGTGCACCCTTGTTAGATTATCCGATGCACAAAAGTGCCCCGATGCATAAAAGTTCTCATTTGAACCTCAATCTATATATATATATATATAGGGGTTCAATGGAAAACCAACATGCACCTGAAAACTTGTGAAAACCGCATTGCACCACCACAAATGCATCAAAATCTCGCGTGATGCATCAAATTTCCCGCGTGATGCATCAAAATCCCGCGTAATGCATCACCTTATTTACGATCATGCCACCGCGTTTTTCATGAAATGCACCCAATCGGGCGGTATGCGTAGATTTTCATAGTTTTCACGTGCATAGTGGTTTTCCATTGAACCCACCCCTATATATATATATATATATATATATATATATATATATATATATATATATATATATATATATATATATATATATATATATATATATATATATATATATATATATATATATATATATATAGGGTGGGTTTAATTGAAAAACTCTATATATCGAAAAATCTTGAAAAACCACAATGCATCTTTAGAATTTTATAATGCATCACACGAAGAGGATTGTGCATTACGATAAGATAATTCATTACGCGGTCGGTCTGAGTCAAACCACATTGCATTACAAAGGAAATCATTTAATGCAACACGTGACTGGTTCGAGTCGGGTCGGTACGATGGTCAAATAGGTTTGGTTATTGACATGTCCTTTCAGTCTAGGTCGTTCTATCATTTTTTATGCTTCTTCAGAAAAATAAACTAATAAATTCATTAGCTGAGAATCGAACTCAAAACCTATAATTTCATTTATAGATAAATTTCAAATCTATATCCATTTGTATATTATATATACTAGTCTATATATTGAATTAAAAAATTATATTGTGTGTTTATAAATTTATTTAAATATAATAAAAATAAAAATGAACTTTACAAACAATATTAAATATTTACAAAGTGAATATAATAAATGTACTAATAAAATCATATTTCATACCATTTTATTTATTGTAATAAAATAATAAAAATATATATAATATTATGTTTTATGTAAAATATAAATTTAAATTGTGGATTAAATATATATAAATTTTGAAATAAAAATTTAAAAGAATGTTAAAAAATAACTATTACTCATTTATATTTAAAAATATAGATAAATAATAGCTTGACAAACAATAAAATATTTTTTGTATTTTTTTACGAATAAATATTCATATGTTTTGATATGAATTTGACATACATTATATGTAACTAATTATTTATTAAACTTTATTTACGTAATATGTTGTTTCATAAACTAATGTTAATATATATGTATATGCATATGTAAATGTACATATACATATATGTATATATGAGTTATGACTACAAAAAACATCTTAAAAACGTTCATTTTACTAAGTACGTCAAAGTACCTAGAAAAACAGTGGTACTTTCGTGAATTAGAACTTATTCGCATGATACATATCAATTATTTAATTTTAAATTTATATCATTAAAAAATAAATACTTTGTTTTACAATATTTATAATTGTACTCATTTAGTAAAAAAAGAAAATGATTGTGTCATTTGCATCTCTATATTTTATAAACATATTCATTTAGGTTTCGTTTGGTTGAACAACTCATTTAGGATTTAGATTTAAAAATATTATCATATCATGTTTGGATATAAAATAAAAATAAAGGATTTAGTTTCATTTAAAATTTCATATTCTCTACTTATTCACCTTTTATAATCCACACCAAGGTTGTCAAGATCGAGAAACTAGGATCGTTTTCGTCTCTGCAATATCAGGATCGTAAGATTGGATCGAGATCGTAAGATCCTACCACAAAATCATTACTTTTTTTTTTTTTGTTTTTCTAAGTATTATAATTCATAATTCTATATCATAAATTAACTATATAACAACTCAAAGAAATATTTATACATTAAACTGTGAAACAACATACGTTCATATTTTGAATGTTTATAGTAATCCAAAAAACGTCAACCAATAATAGATACAACAAATTGACACACTATATTAATGGATAAAATGGTTGGATCGCATCAGCAGGTGATCAAACGAGAACACCAGTTGAAAGGATTCGGACCGAGTAAAAGGTATGATCGGATCGGTGACCGATCCCACGATCTCACATTCGATTTTGCTAAAAAACGATCCCAGACCGGTATTGCTCAAAATCACTTGGTATGATCATAGGATTGACAGATCTTACAATATTAATTGTGATCCTAATAACTATGATTCACTCGTCTCCTTACCTATAACAAATACTAATAAAATAGTAACTATACTTATTTTTTGTGAACCCTCGTGTCGTCATGGTGACAACACGTCACATTTATTGGTTTTAAAAATAATAAAGAGATTTCAACTATATCTATCCAAATCTAATATAATCTAATTTTAAATTCAAATCAAACCAAATCAGACAAAATCTAATACTAACTAATTTATTAATATAATAAAAGTTTAAAAAAATATAAGAAAAATAATTACTATTCATATATATTTAGAAATATATAAAATTAATAGGTTATAATAAATAATAATATCATTCTTATATACTTTTTCTTAAAATAATATTTATATCTTTATTTTTTATTTATTATATATTATATATATTAAAAATATTCACGTAATACACTTAATAAACAAATATATTTTAAAATACTATTTTTATAGCATCTAATATTTTAAATTCATGATATTCAAACGGCATATCAGAAATTGAAGAAGAAAAACATGAGTTAAAAGATCAAAATAAAAGGGATGTAAACCTTTTTTTTGTTAATGTGATAGGAAGGAATATAAATAAATCATCCTATAAAACACGCGGTAACGAGTGATTGACAACTTCCAGATGGCATTAGAATATGGCGGCATCAGAACCCACGTGGGGTTCATGTCCATGTGTTTGCTGTTTAGCCCCCACATCCGTGCCTTGGTTCACACACATTTTCCTCCATCCATCATCGTAACAGTATACTCTTGCTCAGTTGTTTTTAATTATATATAAATAAATTTAAATCTTTGCGTAATTTATTTAAATTACTCAACGTATCTAATTAAAATTACTTATAATATTTTAGGACAACTTATATAAATATACATACACACATATATATATATATATAGGGTTGGGATCATTGCAGAATCTTAATTTAGTACAGAACCATAGAACCAATCTAAACCATTAGATTATAATATAACACTAGGGATAAGATGGTAATTATACAATTAACATTGAATTAATATCAGCCTACCAAGTTTGACTGTCCACGTTGACTTTTTTTTTTACTCTTTTAATATATAATGGACATGCAGTGTTGCATCGACATTAAATATAGAATATCAAAGTGTTCATTCGACATCGAATGGTCGTATGGGTAAAAAAATTTACGAAAAATAAACACGTAAATTTTTTTTCAAAAAAATTTATTCATGACCGTTCTCGTGAAATCCACCAACTTTGACTACTAATTTTGACTATTATTTATCTATGTTAATAATGAACGTATATGCAGTGTTGCATCGACGTTAAATATACGGTATCAAAGTGTTCATTCGATATCGAATGATCTCACGATCTCACATGATATATTGCATCGTGGTCTGGGTAAAATTTTTTTTACGAAAAATAAAAAAATATATATCATAACCGTTCTCGTTAAATCCACCAACTTTGACTACTAATTGTGACTATTATTTTGGCTCTGTTAGTAATGAACGTATATGCAATGTTGCATTGACGTTAAATATACGATATCAAAGTGTTCATTCGATATCGAATGATCTCATGATCTCACCATGATATATTGCATCGTGGTCTGGGTAAAAATTTTTTTACGAAAAATAAAAAATATATATCATAACCGTTCTCGTTAAATCCACCAACTTTGACTACTAATTGTGACTATTATTTTAGCTCTGTTAATAATGAGCGTATATGCAGTGTTGCATTGACGTTAAATATACGATATCAAAGTGTTCATTCGATATCGAATGATCTCATTATCTCACCATGATATATTGCATCGTGGTCTGGGTAATTTTTTTTTACGAAAAATAAACACGTAAAATTTTTTCGAAAAAAATATATCATGACCGGTCTTGTTTTAAAGAGTATAAAATTCTCGTTTTTATGATATAATTTTTTTGATTTAAAAATTAATAATATTAATGTTATTTTAATTTAAAGAAAAAAGATATTTATTTTGCTAATGTCAATCTTTTTGCTATTTTCAATCTTTTCCTTTTTTACCATTAAAATATCACTATTACCAATCTTTTTTTAACTAATTCCAAACTTAACTCTTTTAATCAAGACCATTAAATTATTCTAATCTATGGACGATATTGGTTCTATAGTTCTACACTAAATTTAGGTTCTGCAATGATCTCATCTCTATTAATATATATATATATATATATATATATATATATATATATATATATATATATATATATATATATATATATATATTACAATAATCGTACAGTCAAACCTAGAAATACAAAAATTAATTTTATGGGTTAATTACGAAATTACAATCAATGCAATCACCACACCCTGGAATCGACAAATATGATTCATGGGTTTTGTGATACTGATTCTTAATACAACAACAAGCATGTTTATGACTTAGGTGAGCAACCATCGGTGAAATGGCTAAAGATGACGAGCAGTACTAACGTTTCTTGCTTCGAAGACGAAGGGTTCACAACTCTGAAGACAACTTCATGTCGGATGCTTCGAAGAAGGCTTCTCAAAAATGATCTTAGTGATCAGAGTCATATCTAGTCGATATTAAATCGTTAAAGTATGTTCATGTCTTGATCGTTGAAAAATGCAAAAAGTTTAAATTTTTTATGGTTAAAACTTAATCGAAGCGATTGATGATGGGCTTACATGTTAAGGGTTGGTCTTTACATTATTTAACTTCTTACATAATTTGAAATATAAGTTGTTATAACAATTCATTTATATCAAAAATAAATACTAATAAATAAGTAAATTACATGTCACGTGCATCATCTCTTTTGATTTGCCATGTGTCGACAGACGAACTTTATTCCAAGATTTCGTTTGACACCTTCAGATAAAAAGATACCTTTCAAAATTCAGAGGAGACAATTTCCGCTTGTCGTATGCTTTGCTATGACGATAAATAAAAGCCATGGACAGTCACTATCGAAAGTTGGTTTGTTTCTCAAGGATCCGGTTTTCAGTCATGGTCAGTTATATGTTGCCCTGTCTAGAGTTAAAAGTAGTTAATGTTTAAAACTTTTAATACTAGACAAAGAAGGTAGAGTTAGCTTCAAAACAACCAATATTGTTTATAAGGAAGTATTTTCCGGTTTATGATTTGAAACTATGTATCTACTTTTTTCTTTGAATCTTATGATTATTTTATACTTTTTTATATGTTTATATATTTTAAGTAATAAGATCAACTCGTGTAGTACACGGGTAATAAATAACCTAGTAAATAAGTAAATTACATGTAACGTGCATCATCTCTTTTGATTTGCCATGTGTCGGCACCATGTATTGTCACATGTAAGTACTAAATCTAGTTTAAATACAAATCAAATCACATCTTACCCGACCAACATTTATCAAAATTAACCTTATTTAGAAATAAGTTTAGTCAAATGTTACAAGTATATGATATGACTATATGTAAGAATTCCTTTGTTTTGACTTCTAACAATAAATAAAAGACTAAAAATCTATATTGAGTCGTCAAGTAAATTACGGAAATAAGCCCGAAGAAAAAGAATAGTTGAAAATTGGAAAATGTTTAGAAAAGTTCCAAAGAAGAAAGACCCAACGAACCCTTTGTAAGCATGACTTTTATGATGACGTCACGGAAAGAATGTCATAACATATTATGTAACTAGTGTATTCCCATTTATTATACGGATAATTACAAAAATAGGCAAATCCCAAGGGTTTATTCACTTTTTAGCCACTTTTTATGCATGTTACCAAAATAGCCACAATTTACGTGACCTTATTTACGTGATAGCCACAGTTTACGTTACTTGTACTTTTTTTTTAATTTTTTAATGCATTACGTTACAAAAGTAGTTTGGTCACGTAAATTATTGTACTTTACGTGACCAATTTAAAATTTTGCTCCTTCCTAATGAATAGTTGGTGGGATGTCTTTTCAAGGTAAATTCACCATTTAATAATTTACCTACCCAAATATTTATCATCTTCTTAAATAAACCCTTCTTTTCTCTTTTACTCCACCGGGAAGCAGAGGAACCATCAAGCAGAATCACCGGCGAAGCAAGCAGCATCGGCGAAGCAGACGAAGGCGAAGGCAGCAGCACCGGCGAAGCGACTGTAAGTTTTTTTTTCGGATACACAATAGTTTTGCTTGTTGGTTTACCGAGAAGAAGAGGGTAAACAGGGTAACCAGGGTTTGGATGGTTGCGTTTGAAGTTTGCTAGGGTTTGGGCTCGCCGGAGAAGAAGAGGGTAAACAGGGTAACGATACGGAGAAGAGGGTTTTGATGGTTGCGTTTCAAAGGGTTTTGAGACGCCGAAGAATAGGGTTTTGATGGTGGCGTTTCAAGTTCTTGATACTAAATGGTTTTGTCGGAAAATAGGGTAGAGCGACAGAGAAGAAGGCCGGAGAACAAAGGCTCGCCGGAGAAGATTGCCGGAGAATACTATATTTCGTGACAATCACGAAATGGTAATTTTTGCTTATAAGGGAAGGTAACTAATGGAAGGTTTAAAATTTTTTTTTTTAGTAATCATTACTTTTTATTGGGAAGGGACCAAAAAATTTGAAATGGTCACGTAAAGTACAATAATTTACGTGACCAAACTACTTCTGTAACGTAATGCATTAAAAAATGAAAAAAAGTACAAGTAACGTAAACTGTGGCTATCACGTAAATGTGGTCACGTAAATTGTGGCTATTTTGGTAAAATGCATAAAAAGTGGCTAAAAATTGAATAAACCCTTAAGATTTGGCTATTTTTGTAATTGTGATAGATTAATTACTTTTTTTTAAAAAAAATTAATAAAATTTATTTTTATTTAAATATTAAACTTATAATTATAGATGATTATAGTAATAAAAACATATATACATTTAATTTTAAATTTATAATTTTAAACATTTAGAATTTATATAGATTTAACTTTAATTTTGAATTTTAAAAAATTTAAACTAAAACGTTGTTATAAATTGAGTAATGACAATTAACGAACGTCAATCTAGAAAATGTCAAGTGACATATCTTAAGAAATGATAACTAACAAGTTTAGTTACTTATTTATTAGTTTTAATTAAACTCAAAACTTATTATAAGTAGAACCAAGAATAGAAATCCGATACATAAGAAACTTGAATTACGGGACCACTCGAAAAACTAAGAAATCACATCCTGAAGTAAAACTAACTGAAAACTAAGACAAACATATAGAAGAAAACATATACATATGTATCCAACAGTTACTTATTTATTAGTATTTATAAAACATATTTTTAATTTTATATGTCTTTATGAATTTAATACTATTTAATTTTTTTATCAACCACAATAAAATTAATGTAAAACCAAATAAATCCTTTCCATTTTTTAAAATTAATAAAAAATAATAATATATTATATTTGAATTGTAGACGAATTTCAAATATACTCATAAAACTTGTGTCTAAATACATAAAGTATAGTAGTATACTTCTTTTAAGGTGTGTTCTAAGTACATATGATAGTTTATTTAATGTATACATGAATTTGACCATTACAAAGGTATTAAATACTACAACAAAAGAAATTTTTTATAAAAAAATAACATAAATTGCACTAAATTTTGTTTTAAATGACATACTTTGATTCTGGTTTGTAAGTTTTTTTTTTTTTTTTTTTTTTTTTTTGGTATATAATCACTAACCATATCTTAAATGACATCAATAGTCAAATAACCTTTTTATATTAATGGATTAAATCAAACGATTGGTAAAAATAATACAAGGGGGAGAAAAGAAACTTTAGAGAAAGATGAAGGGGTTTACTATTATTATTATTATATTATTATTATTTATTATTATATAATAATGGTTCCGCGTAGAAGGATGAGAATCGAAAGAAATTATACAAAAACAAGATCCATTTGGTTTTTTCAACTAAAATATTATATGCTTTAATACTTGTACCTTACAAATAAACAATGCATATGAACACATATTTTCTTTTTAAAATGTTTCCCATTTCCATGCCATAAACAACAACAGAACTACAAATTGGCATTCATTTTGTCACCTCATAAATATTGTTATTATGTTTTTAAACTAACCATTTTCACACCTTGAATTCACACAAACACGCCACAAGCTATCATTATAAAAACTTGTGCTTCTTCCTCGATCTATCTTTTTCCTCTGAAACTCGTCTTCAAACATACCCACAAATTTAAACTTCTCAATATATATATTTATATAATTAAACTGATATATATACATATACAAGATATGGAGCATGGACACCTTCATCATATCAGTGTCGGTGTCGATCCAAGCGTAGCGAGTGGAGGTGGCAGCGGAGATAGGTTTCCGCAATGGAGTGTTCAAGAAACACGAGATTTCTTGATAATACGAGCGGAACTGGATCAGACGTTCATGGAAACGAAGCGAAATAAGCTTCTTTGGGAAGTGGTGTCGAGAAAGATGAAGGAGAGAGGGTATAATCGCAGTGCTGAGCAGTGCAAAGCCAAATGGAAGAATCTTGTCACACGTTATAAGGTCTGTAGTGTGTGTTTCAGGGTGTTTGTGTGTGTTTTGAATCTAGATTTGATCTGAAGAATGATTATACTATACACAAGGGAAAATAATACATTAATTAATATATGTTTTCTAAGTCATTCTTTGATCATTAAAACCCGGATTAACGTAATTTGTAAGCATAATTCATTAGGTAAATATATAGAAACATGAGATTCGCCTATAGATCTTTCGTTATAGATTTAATTTGATTTGAAAAGTATAACCGGCCGATCGTTGCTTAAGCTAGCTAGTTTAGGTTCAACCATTCAAGATTTTTTACTATACTAAGCCATATTTATATATTTTTCTTTACTTCTAACAATATATATTTTCTCTAACAAGCTAGTCTCATGAAAATAAAGATAAACTGGCATGAGATACTTATTTCAAATCATAGATCAATCTGTCTCAGGGATTCAGGCCGGCATGCACAAACAAAGAGAAATACATGTATTATATATACATCTTAATTATTAGAAGCGATTCTTGAGCTCGATCAGTACTTCATCACTGGCCGTTTCAAGACTTATTTTCGTAAACTAGTGATCGACACACTGGAAATTGAACCCCCTTTATATATTATAAACGTAGAGGTGTGTTTAATCAGTACCAAAATCTTTTTTTTTTTAAAACTTAACCCTGGACATGCGTATGTGTTCGTGTAGTACTGTGTGTATTTCAGTATCTAGCTTTGTGTATGTTTACTCTCAATAGATTCAATCTTAAACTTGTTTATACTTAAGAAAGCTAGCTTCTTTTTAATTAGTAAAAAACAACTCTAGCTATCTTGGGATTCTTGTTATAAACCCTAGATAACATGTGTTTAAAAATATTAGTGTGTTCTCTATACACCAAAACACATGCAAATGAAATCTATACATTGATTATTAGAATTACATTCACACCCGGTGTTTTTATGTGGCTTTTCATCTATATATGTAGTATCTAAGCCTACTATATGTATAATTAAAGATTCAACCTTGAAAATGAAATTAATTGGATTCTCTACTGGAAGTGCAACTTTGAGTGCTGAGCTTGATCGATATCGAAGTTTTGATCCCTTTAATCGAGTTAATCATAATGCAATTTTAAACATATGTATATTACACTTTTGTATGAAATTTAACATTTTATCGTAATGAACATGTTCATTTAATGTGGTACTCCGGTTCCCCAGTCTAATATGGTACTCCATGGATTTGAACCCTATATATATATATGTATGTATGTATGTATGTAGCTCAAGTTTCCCTTTGTGCATGTGTGTGTGTGTAGAGTTACAAAATCAGGCATGTACGTGTGGTACTTAAGTGTATAATAGATATGAATCATATCGGAAGAGATTAACTAGAGTTGATTTTTTGGTATGATATATTTAGGGATGTGAAACGGGCGAAAATGACGGTATGAGGCAACAATTTCCATTCTTTAATGATCTGCAAGAGATATTCTCAGCTCGAATGCAAAGAATGCTATGGATGGAAGCAGATTGTTTAGCGAGCGGATCAAAAAAGAGAGCCATGCAACTTTCTTCAGATGAAGATGATGACAATGAAGAAATTAGCGACGTAGATAAGGCAAGCGGTGGTAAGAAAAAGAAGGCTATAAAAACAAACATTGGAAACAATCCTAGTGGTAACATCACTAGTAAGATAAAGGAGATACTAGAGGAATTCATGAAGCAACAAATGCAAATAGATTTGCAATGGATGAAAACATTCGCGGCGAAAGAAGAAGAGAGGAGACTGAAGGAGATGGAATGGCGGCATAAGATGGAGGCGTTAGAGAACGAAAGAATAATGTTGGATCAGAGGTGGAGAGAGAGGGAAGAACAAAGAATGATGAGAGAAGAAGTAAGATCTGAAAAACGAGATGCTCTTATTATCGCGCTTTTAAACAAGCTTAATTAAAAGACAATAATTGTAATTCATGTTAATTTGTTGTTCAGCTAGACTTGTTCAATTTTAATATTTAGTTAACATTTTCTTAAAAATAATTTGAAGATGCTACATTTAAATTTCCTAGGCGTATACAATTCATGCAATCATACAAAAAGACACATAGTGAACTTTAAAACTTTCATCTAACAATAATATATATGTACAATTAATAACCAATAAATATGAAATTAATGAACTTTAAAATTGAGACTCATGGTTAAGTTTATCCTTTTCAAACAAGTGAAATGAAAATGTTATATTAATTATTTAATTTGTAGAAGTAAAACTCAGTAACCCATTTGAAGAAATTAGAGACTTCAATTCGTATTGTCATTTTATATGAATCACAAGCTAATTATAAACTCTTAAGATTTAAGAAACCATTAATTAATTCCAGTTATGCATGTGTTATAATTAAGAATTTATTTGTTATGCAGAAGAGTATTGTAGTTGGAATTGAAGGAGCAAAATAAGGCATTAAGAAAAAGTCAACCAAAAACAGTGTTTTTCCTTCACCGTGTCAACACGACAATATCATCCAAGCCAAAACCTATAATCCTTTTCAATACATATATATATAGTTTCAACATTCAAACCATGACTGCTCAGTGCTCTTATAAAACGACGTCTGTAAATCGTTTTCAGCAACATCGATCGCCAGATTTCACATTCCTTCTTTTGACTTAATTTGTTACCTGATTAATTTTATAACATTTATCGGATAAAATATAGATAATTAAGACAAAATATTGAGATAAATGAGTCGGGTTATGTCGGTTCTTAATTAATGGTTTTGTATAAATACGCGAGTTTTTATATATATAACAAACAAATTTATAGATGCGGGTGGTGGACATATATGCTACATTTTTTAAGGAGATGTTTGATGATGCGGACTCGTAATGTTGAAATAATCGCAATATTTAAAAGTTTTTTTCTTACTTTGTAATATTTTAGTTCTCTCATTTTCCTAAACAAATGGATTGGATAAAAAAATATGAAAAAGAAATAGAGTTTTATAATTTTTTTTTTATTTTATCACTCTTTATGTAAGTGTAACTATTATTAATTTAAAAAAATTATAAAACCTAAATAATTAATTCCCTATGATTCAACCATACCAAACGTCCCCTAAAACAACTTTAAGCAATGTCTCTAGGTTTTTCCTAACTCATAAACGCTCATTAGCAGGTATTGTTATATACCGTGACCAATCATGCATTCATATATACAAGTAAACATGTGGATTTATATTTAACATGATGATGAGTTCATGAAATCATGAAAAAACTATTGTAAAATGATCCACATAAATAGTTTATCTCCAAATTAAACATTCAATTTTCATGATAGCATATAATATGTCTGAAAAAGTGTCGGTTATTGAAACTTTAAGCGATTATGAGTAGTCCTTGGAAAAGTTTTGAATCAATAACCAATATAAATTTTAACTCCAATCGACTAAAACTCATTAAATTTATGCTCTTTTTTTTATTAAAAAAAAGATGACTAAACTGGTTGCAACTTGATGACATGTCAATTTTGTTGTAAAAAAATCTCCAACTTGGTAGTTTTTTCCAATTAAAGCCCCAAACAATTTGATTGCATAAAAACCTTAAACTTGTTGGTTTTTTTTCACTTAAATGAGATATTATCATTTGTAACCAGTTGAAAGTCACATGTCACCGTCAATAAGTCACCATGACCACTAGAATTTTGCCGAAAAAGTAAATTCCGACAAAAAAACACAGATTTAAACAAAGAAAGCAACAGGGCCGTCTTATTGATTTTAGGGGCCCTGTGCAAAATTCATAAAAGTGGCCTCTAAACTTTTTTTAATAGATATATATAAGTTCATCAATACATCAAAAAAGATTATAACTATCCAATACATTAAATTAACAATCGAAAAATGCAATATATGTTATTTATCCAATAAATTAAATTTATCTTAAGTTCCACTTTGAGACCTAATAAGTTCTTCGATTCGCTTTTTCTTTTTACGTTTTTCACATCCAGAATCATATTTTCGTTAGGAGCCATAATTTATCAAAAAAGATAACAATATTGAAGAAGAAAGGAAGTAAACCTGTTGGCGACTTGGCTCTGTTACTCCGGAGTCTGGATGTGAAAAACGTTGATGGAGACTCTGTTTCTTTTAGTTGTCGACGTTGCTGGACTAATAGTCGATTGCAGATTTGCTTGCTGGACTATGATTGCTGAATTCGTGAAGAGCAAAAGCAAGAGTGGAAATCCTGATCATGATTTCGTGAAGAGCAAGAGCCAAAAGGAGTAGCCGAATAGAGGATTCAATGAATTTGTGATTAAACTAATAAAATGCAGCAGTCGATTAAATGAACTTGATTCCTTTTCGTTGCAGCCATTTTCAATGCTCATCTTTGATTTCCAGATCTCCGGGTGCGTAGATTGGGAGAGCCAGGTGCACAGACGACAGCCCTAGCGGCCGCTTGCATTCTCGGCTTTCAATACTTTATGGTGCTTAATTTACCCTAGCGGCCGTTCACATTTGAAGACAGCGAGGGCTGGAGGCGGCCAGGCGCATAGAAGATGAGACGACAACCCCATTTTTTGGACAGAATTTGGGCTTTTTAAAATAAAACCATACATGTTATTTGGGCTTAAAATATATGGAGGCCCTAAAAAATCGGGGGGCCCTATGCAGCGGCCCAGGCTGCACAGGGTGATAACCGGGCCTGGAAAGCAACAAAAAATGTGGATTTGAATCATAAAACATAGACGACTGAATTTGATAGAGACAAGGTTCGTTGGAGACGAAAGGTTAGTCAGCAAATTCCCCCTATATATTACCCAAGAAGGAGAGAGAGTGTTCTCCTCTTGGGGTAATCTCAGCCGTTGATTATGTTGAAATTAAATCACAGCCATGATAATTGAGGTACTTCTGTTCATGCATAGATTACAAACATTTAAAGCACATATACAACCCACGTTTGTACAACCGTTCTTCGGTTCCAACCGGTGATCTTCAGTTGAACTCATTTGATAGCATACAAAAGAAGAGAAACAGAGAGACAAAAAAGAGACGATGAGAGTTTACGTCGACTACGATGCCATCAAGGATGACATTTTATTACCATCTGAGATCAAAAGCGGACTAGGGCAGGTGGCGATTAGTTTTTGCGAGATCGAGATCGAGAGCGTGTTTCATCGCATCACCTCCATTACTGCTCTGGTATCAACGCCATAATTTTTTATTCGACTGCCACCACCATCGCTGCTTCATCATCACGTCGACGGTCTCCACCACTATTTATTGTAAGTTCATAAATTAAACCCCTGCACTTCTTCTTTCTACTACGTTGACAAAACACCCAAATTCGAAACCATGGTTGCTTCTTCGACTTCCAACTTATTCTAATTTCCCAAAGAAAACAACAAATCAAATCAGAATGCGAAGAACTGAACAATTTCTCTGAATATTAATTGTCTCTTTTTTTCCGATTTGATTGTGGTGTATATAGATTGAGAGTATGGTGTTGCTCATGCTCTGTTGTGAAACCCTTAACTGAAAAAGGAGTTCCATTGCTTATGCACGCAAAGTGTTTGGTCATATTCCTCTAACCATGTTTTTTCATGGAACACTTTTATTTCTACTTATTAACCGTAGACTTTTTTAATGGCAGCAGTACAAGCATGTCAACCATATTTTTTAACCCATTATTTCTAATTCTTGGTAGGGCACAGAAGTTGAAAAGTCAAGTGCGAAGGTGGTTTCGAAACGAAGAAGTGGATGATAGTAAACTTGGCATTTGAGTGTTATGTGAGTTTTTAATCTTATGATTCCTTATTCAATTGCGGTTTTGGTTGCTAGGTGATGACAAGTCATTCGATCGATAGGGTGAGAACAAAGGTTTGATTAGTCGGCGAACATCAACAATATGTCAAGCCTGATTATATAACCCATTGCCGTTGAAGTCATGGGATGGAGGGAGTTAAGAACGACGAAAGAGGGATTTTTCGTGTACACGCTCTTCACTCACGGTATTCCTTGTCCGATAATTCTTAGTCTATTAAATTTCTTCAATTCTATTTTGAAATTGATTTATGTACATGAAGAGTTGATTCATTTACCATGGATTTCTTTAAATTTTGGTTTTGAATTGATCTTGTACCAAAAGCTTTATTGTTTATGTGATGAGGAATAGAAGTTGATACTCAGGGCTCTAATATTTGTGGTTGAAGCAGCTTTGAGGTAACTATGTGAACCTTAAAAAAGCTTATAAAATCATTTTTTCCGTCTTTTTAAAGATTACCAACACTATCAAACTTAACATCATGAATGCCGCAACAAACTATTGCATGTTCTTTTCCGTATCAATATCTCAAATTCAAAAGCCTATGAATTTAGACAAAAGTTTGTTTTAATTGCATAATGTTTTTGGTACAGTAGTTCATTTTTGGTTTTGCTTGAGAATCGGTTTCACGTAGTAGAAAATTTGATTTCAATATATACAAATGAGCATATCTGTTTTTGGTACGGTAGTTCATATTTGAAAGCTTACTATTGGTTTTTATATTCCATTTATAGTGTAATGTATTATTTTGTTTAATCACTATTGGTAACATTCAACTTGTAACAATAAATTTGATGGAGATTCATTTAAGTTCATTGTAATCTATATATTCTATTTCTGGTGCCAGTTTGGTTTTCATGCATTTTCTTATACACTTTCACATGGTATAATAGTTAGATTTGCTATTCTTTTTCTGGATTATAATGCAAGGGAGTTTACAAAGCAAAAAGTGCAACCAGGCTTGCCAACCATCATTTCAAAGGGGGTAGTATGGTCATCAATTCTTTGCCTTTATATTTCTTGAATTTTAATTAGAATAAGTATGCTTATGGTGAAACATGCATGCTTAATTGTTAAATATTAAATACAACAGAAAACATATTATAGATAACTTTTTCTCTAATAATACTATTTATTGGACTTATTATATCATATGTTTTCCTTTACCCTAATTAAGTTTCTTCGAATATGCATGCTTCTAAAGTTTAAGGAATTAATTCCATCAACCATGAAGGTACCAATCTAAAATGTGGTTGGAAGGGCAGTATGGGAATACACCAATCTTTCGGTCCTAAAGTTATTCAGTTTGGTTTTTCAGTTCACAACAAAACATGTTCAGTTTTTTTTATTATTTGTTTTCTCATTTTGTCTTTGAATGTGAATTGCATTTTAGGAATTTGGGAAAGAACAACTGAAAGGCCAACATATCAATGTACAATGCATGATCGCTAAAGTTAGTGAATCTCACCTTCTCCATCAATTTTTTCTAAGTTCTTTGAGTTCTTCTATCTAACAATTTGATCCATAGTGGTTTCTTATATGATGTATGTAATTATTATTAGCTGATCATGATTGTGTTGAAATTAATGGTTGCCTAGCTACTCTTGTGGTCACTTCCGTCTGTTATTCATCACTATAAGCAAAAAAGAAATATTTTCTTGAACGTGTTAGCTAAAGTACCCTTTCAGGTATTAATTTTCTGCTTCTTCACCTGTTTTCTCAATCTTCGTTATCCTAATTAACACTAATGGCATCTCATTCTCATAATGTAAGTATAATTTTCAAAGGTTTTGTTGTCTAAATTCCTCTATAGATTACACATGAAGGAGATAAGGTTTCTCCATGGGTTTTGATGATGGAGTTGTGACTGGATGAGGGAGAAACTTTTTGTGCTTACACACTCCTCACTCGCCATGCCTGATAATTTTTCTTATCACTTTCCAGTTTCCAAGTGGAAAGTTCTTCAATTTTCAAAATTGATATATATACATGAAAACTTCTGGATTTCAATCAGCTGGACCTATTAGTTTTGGTTTCTTACAAATTGGTTAGTTGTAATATGAACTTTAGATTAATTTTGTTAAAAAACTTCATTTCTAGGATTTTGAAGACATAATTGATATTTTGATACCACCTAAATCTGAATAATGATTGAGAAACAACGGTTACCTAAAACAGAGTTAAGAATATTGGTAAATAAGTAAACGCTAATTTCATCCGAGGTTCCAATTTTTGGTGTTTCAAATCAATTTTGTGTTTTATGCCATTTATTTAAATTTTCTTGTATAACTATAGGTTTTACATACATCTGTGTAAGGGGGTTTCTTGAATATATGTTCTTTAACCATTGTTATGTACATTTATATTTGTTTAAGGTTCCTAATTTTTACATCAGGTTTCGTAAAATTCAAACTCTCTTAATGAGAGGTTTGAGACCCATGGTTAGGTGAAATCGCCAAAGGTGTTTGTCCGTGTTCTCAAGATCTCTGATCTTTCAGGGCTATTTAGTATTTATAGGCAGTCAGGCACACAAGTGAACCTTCTCCCGGACACAGAAAGTTAAAACATGTTTAACATATTTTAGGATGGTAAATTTATGAGCTCGATTATTCAATTCTTTCTTTTTGATGACAATTTTTTCTTTTTTTTTTAGCATTTAGGAATGTGGCATATGATTTATTATAAAAGCTACCTATTGTGTGATATTTCCTAGTGTCAACCTGAAAAAAATACAATATAGATTCTATTCAAATTCATATATGCAACATAAATTCTATCAACTTCGTATATGCAAATGATTAATTGTTTTTGCACTTGACATCAATGGTCTTTACCATTCATATACGTGCACTAACAAATGACATGAACTCTCTCACTTCTAGCTTTTCATTATAATTGATTAGTTCTTGCAAGCGTTAATTAGTTCATGTCTTTTATATCATACTACAGCTCATGCCTTTGTTTTGTGTCTAAAAAACTGAAAGTTGGTTGTTTTGATTATTTTAAATGGTGGCTTTCTAATCCTATGCTAATGAATTGCATTTATTCATATGGGCTTATTTGGAATTCGACAACAGAGTCATGGGTAACTTTCTTTTCCGTTAAGATATGTACGATTTTATTATATTACTTCTGTTGCTTTATTACTACCTACGTCCCATTTTAAATGTCCACCGGACAAAAACACACAGTTTAAAAAAAGTGGGTAATTATTGTTCTACTTTATACTTAAATGACAACTTTACCCTTATTTATTTATTTATTGAAAAAGATAACTACATTATAAACATAAGGTTATTATTGAAATTTAATACATTATTATAATCCATCTTGGAAGTGGATATTTAGGGTTTATTATTAAAAATACCAACATGTTTTCATGTTTTTTGCGTTCCGTCCCTCCATGTTATTTTTTCCATAAAAGTCCTCAAGTTATTCTATTCTTTTTGGTTTAGTGAAATTTAGACATTAGAACCTGGTTTTTCAGTTTTTTAAAACCCGGATCACAAATTATAATCGGGGTCTAATGTTCAAATTTCACTAAACCAAAAAGAAAAGAATAACTTATGGTTTTTTATGGAAAAAAATAACATGGAGGGACGAAAACGCAAACGTGGAAAGATGTTGGTTTTTTTCATAATAAACCATTGATATTTATTATGGGACAATTTAGAATAGAAATATAGACATTTAAATTGGGACGGAGGGAGTATGATATTAAATTTATGACAAAAAAAATTATCTTATAATTGTTATGATCTTTGGATACATATTTAAAACGTAAATATAGCATTAAAAAATGTCATTTCACTCGCGTAACTTTAAGAGTGGCTGGTGAAAGAACCCACCTCGGATACACAAGGAATCCCAATCAATGAATGACTATTGCAATACTATACATGGTATTATTCAGCAACATGGAAAAAAGAACGGCTAAGAAGGAGGAGATCATGCAATACTCGAGTGGATCAAAATTGTTCTTCTTTGTAAGTAAATTATCTTTCTCTAAACACATATTTAAGATTCAACTAATTCTGTCTTTATCTCTACTGGTTTAATTCTACTTTGGTTCAATTCTGTCAGATGCAAAATTCTTTTTATTTGTCTGTATAAATCTGCTTGATTAATGAGCAATTAGTTTCCAATTTATATGCTAATGTTTTGTATAGTATTCATATTTATTAAGGAACACAGAAAAGTCTCGAGAAATATGTTAACATGCATGCTAGGTTAATTATTTCTTCGTCCTTCATTCTCATTATTTGATGCTGGTCGTTGGAGATAAAGGCAATTTGGTAAACCATTTGGTGCAGGTGTTTTTGCTTGCATAATAGAAATTACCTAGAATACCCAATTATTTAATGGTGTTATAAAACAATATACATAAAGGAAATGCTTTAACATGTGATAGTTATCCCTTTATCTATGTGTAGTTTAGTTTTAGTTTTTTTGTTTAATCAAACGTGGATCACTGTCCTTGAGATTATTGGTGAAGCCTTCAATGGTGGTAGAGTACGAAGAATGCTAATGGTTCCAATTAATCAAGAATCAAACTAGTGAAGCCAACTTCTATGAAGTTCTTTAAAAGTATATTCCATCTATGTTTCTTTATTGATATAATTTTACTGAAAAAATCACTCATACAAAGGGAGCTAAAAAGATCTACAAGGTAAGCAGTAACTTATTTGTGTAGGATTGATTACTCTTCTTCGTTAAATACAAAATGAGTTGAGATTTCTTATTGAAAAACAATTCTTGAAGATTCGTTGATTTTTAATCCACTTGCTTCTCGATTTGTAGATGGAAAAACATATAGACCATGGGTTTTACTTCTCAGGGATTCAATTGACATGAAGATCAAAAACTTTATCACCTTCATATTCATTCATTTTAAATGTTGGTCTTATTTCCCACTTCTTTGCCTTCTTCTACATATACTCCTATACTAATACGTGGATGGTTTGACCAGTTCGTTCTTATGTTTATATAAAATGTTTACTACAGTTTCTCAGATTTAAGTTGTTCATACTACTACTGAGCTACATATGAAAACTACGGGATCGACAGCTCTCCGTTAGGGACAACTTCAATTGTCGCAGTACTTGATTATCCAGGGTATGTGCTTTGTAAAATTATTTAAATATTTTTGGGTTTTCTGACTCATGGTGATATAAATAAGTCATTTCTTGATTGCCTCATAGGCACATTTACTTGGTAAATTTGAACAAAGTTTATCTATGAAAGAGGTTGCATCCATGTAAATTGTTTGATTTCTAAAGCATTCGTCTTATATGAATTTTCAAAACTACTTTAGACATATGTTTCATTTGTCGCTTATGTATGTTTTGTTGTTGGAAAATCACATAAACACAAGATTTACCATATTCTATGCATTCTTATTAAATAGTTATTTGTTGCCACCCGCCAGTATGTATTGAAGGAGTTTAACATGGACCGTTGGACCAACCAACTTTTAATCACAATCACTCTAACTTAGTTATTTGTTTCAAAGCAAGCTTTACAAGCATTATTGCATAAAATGGATCCCAAATCATTTGATTGTCTTTCTAAATCCAATCATTCCCCTTTCACTCATGTTTATAATCATTGGCAATGGTCTATTTTGTTGTTCTACATGTTGTGTATTATAAAATGAAATGTGATGCATTTTTTTACTCATCTTTGATTTTTTTTCTTTTCTAAAATGAATCATAAAAGCCAATTTATAGATTCTCAAATGAAGACATTGATACAGGAAGACACTGAAGATATCATTAGTGTCAAAGATCGAAAACCAGGTGATTAATTGAGTTCCTAATTGAATTTTATAAGCATTTCATCATTTTTATCATGATGTCTCTTTAATTGTTGGTATAATTGTAACAAAAACATATATGTTTGGGGCAGATGGGTTGGCTTTGGTTTTTTATACTTATTGTGAAGAGACATAAGAGAAATCATAGATGTACGAGAGACACGAAGAAGATGTATGATGAAGAGTGGTATTTACCTTTATGCACTTCGTCGTCATAACATCTATTTTATGGTAACTTTTCAAACCCTTTTCAGTTTCTTTGATTTTGGTTTATGTTCATGATTTTTTTTTGATTTTATCATGTACATGTATAAAAATAAATCTTCTAACCAAACAGACACTAGTTGGTTCTGTGTTTCTTAAAATTTTTGAAAGCGTTGTAGGGAAGTTTGTATCTGAACTTCTTTTAGCTTCATTATAGGAAATCGAAGCGGAAACTCAACTCCATTTTGCTTAATAATGAGTTTAAGGTTCGCTATGATGTCTTATTTTTTTATCCAAATGGTTATAATAATAAGATTTCATAATTAAACTTGGGTTAACTGAAATAGGTGATTTGATGTAAATAATTAAACAAATATTGAACATATAGACCGAGCTAGCACCTACACTGTAACATCCTAAAATTTTATTATCGTAATTTGAGGATATTTAGTTTAAATTTCGTAATGAATATAATTAAGTTGGATTATGAAAAATGATTATATATCTGGATATTTAAAAGTTGGTTGTTATTTTAAGAAATTAAGAAATTTGAGAATTTCAATTTTTGTTATTTAGTATGATTGTTAAAAGTGAGTGATGATGAAAATTATGATGGAAATCAGTATTTAATGGAACCAGATAAGTTGAGGGGCTAGTTGTGTTAATAGCCAAAAGTGGAAATAAAAGACCTCAAAGTCTTTCATTTCAACTAAACACTTTTCTCACTAAACTCTCAATCTCTCTCTCTAGAATCTATGTTGAAAATCAAGTAATTGGAGACTAATTCGTGAATCAAATCTGGAAATCTTCAAGAATCAAAAGGAATTAAGGTAAGAATATGATCTATCAACTTGGGGTTTTCGTTTTGAGGATAAAATGCATAAAAATCGGATTTAAAATCTGAGAAAAATGTGGTTGCATGTTTGTAATATTAGTTGGAAATCATCCCTTGAAGACTACTGGAGCATTTGAAACGAGAATCAACGTTTAATTCGTCCAAAAAGGTTAGAAATCTGACTTTTATAAAGTTTTTGTGTTCTTGAGGTTTTTCATCATATTTGGTTGAATCTGGACAAATTAGTGTGTTATAAATGGGGAAAAAGATATAAAAACACTTCAATAATGTTAAATTAACCTTTGATTAAGTTGCATGTGGCTAGAAATCGAATATGGGAATTTTGGAGTAAAATCCGTAAATTGCGACCTGCATTTCTGCATATGAACTCGGGGAGTTCTATGGGAACTCGGCGAGTTCTCAAGAACGTATGAACAAATCTTCAAAAATTCATAAGTGTTGGATCCGAATTCGGTTGGGACCCGAATTCGGATATGACCCGAACTTAGAATGGAACCGAACTCAATTAAGAACCGAACTCGGATGGACCTGAATTCGGATGGGTCAACCCAATTCGGATGTGTCCGAAATTCAGTAAAGGGTCCGAAATTCGGATAGGAACTCGGCGAGTTCTTTTATTTCATTGGGTAATTCGGATGAGTTAAAAGGATCTGAAATTATGGTCAAATAAACACACTTGTGGGATATCTTTTGTACTATAATAAGGCATATAAAGGAGGGTTAATTGAGAATAATAACACCTCGAGTGTTGAGATTTAAATGTGAGTTTCGGATGACGGGTCCAAATGTTGTAACACTTTTAAATTGTACAACTTGATGTACATTTGTTGAGGAACATGTGTATGATATAATTTTATTATGGAAATGTAACAGGTCCCTTGTGGTGTTGTTTAACCCACAGTGGGGTACTTTTGAGTCCGGTTGAAATTCCGAAGAGAAATAAGATAACTTGAAGCTTAAAAACGCACCCACTGTGAGTACCTTTGATTTTAAACATGTCTGCATCTGCTTTATGTTTGCTATTGCCTGCTGAGGCATGTTGTTTCATATTCGTTTGGCACTCTACTAACTTGCGTATATGTTGATGCACATTCCTACTTGTTGCATGTCCGTTCATTTGTTGTGCATCCTGTCGATGGACCTGAGGGTCGCATCTGTACTCTGATGTTACTGTGCTATATGACCAAGAGTTTGACACCTCTGTGGTCAGGATAGACAGTAGGTCATCCCCGATGTTATGTCTGCCTCAGATGGTTGGTTTATCTTATGCCGAGCGTCATCTCGAAGGAGCTGCGGCTCGGGTTTGCGTACTTGGAGTACGTGTGGAGTATACGGTATGCGGTACCGCGGTTACTCCTTAGGGGCATCATAAGGATTTGCAGAATGTGTAAAATCATTTGGTATTCACTAAGCATTCGCTTACCCCTCAGTTGTTGACTTTTTACAGGAAAAGGGGGAAATCCGCTGCGGGACCATCTAACTAGGACGTTTGTTGAAGTATTTGAAGACTTCTACGGTTTAACTTGGTATTTGGTTATGAAATTACTGTTGTAATAAATTTGGGGATAATGTAATACTTCTGAAGTTGTAGACTTAGATGTGTAACCTATGTAGCACCGTAGGGTGTTGGACACAAATTTGTTTTATTTTATTTTGTATTTTATGCTTCCGCACTGTAGTTCAAGCTATCAGATCATTATGTAATTATTCGTTGGTGATTAATCCTGGGTATACTGTAAATGGTGGTTAATGTGGCAAGGGTGTCACATACACTAACAGAACGTGAAACTCATTAGTACCATGCTCAAAAACCACACTAATCATTACTAAAACATCAATGTAAAATTATCTGAAATATATTTTAATGAAATGATCTTAGGCTATGTTTGTGTACCTCTTAATGGAATCATTAAGAGGTCATTTTACCTTTGAATGACTTCTTAATGATTCCATTAAGAACTAAACAAACAACCCCTTAGTCATACAAGATGACAATCTCACAACAAAGTAGTTGTGTACGTGTGCTAATTACCATTTAGATTGTACCATTTTCATTGGAACCAGATACATGAAATGAAACACTCAAATGTCAAACTTGGAGTGTAGGTGACTTTTCGTAGTGCAAAAGTTGATTAATGCAAGGAAGGCCTAGCCAAGCTTCTATGTTTGTGATACTAAGTTCATAATTTTATTGTTCATGCATAAATCCAGTTGACATTAACTTTTCTTTGTCAAGTGATGATTCATAATTTTGGAGCCCTCAGTACTTCCAACTAGATTTGAATTTATGATCTGTGCTTAATATGAATTGTAAAGGGGCAAGCATCAACTCAGATTTCGTCTTTCATATGTTGAATCCTTTTGAACTTTATGTAAAGCTTGAAAATCTGTAATTTTTGTGTATTGGATTGCATTTTACTTGATGCAAAGCCATTTGTTAGTCCATATTTGATCAGAATGGCTGCAACGTGGTCTTATAATTTACATTGTATTTGATATTGAGCATGGTATATGGTTAATAGGATAACCAAATTGTTTTGGGTCTGTGCATTTGAGACTTGATCATGATTAATGGATCAAGTTTTTTGTATGTGTTTTCCTTGCTGGATTTTCTACATAAAAAAGCATTGATGTATGTAACTGTAGGTTTTTTTGCTGCTATTGTTTTGGGGCCACAGAATGGCTGTTTTTGAATCACAAAGTGAGTTGGTTGTTCCTAGAAGACAATATATTAAAAAAAACTATATTCTTGGTGCACAATATATGTCTATATATATTTACATCAAATGGAACTATGTAGATTATATTTTCATATGTTTATAATTAAATTTGTCTAATGGTTAAATCGATAAAGCATGACCGGTTAAAGGGTTTTGCAACGTTTACAAACTATTTAATGGTTACTTTAATAAAAAAAAGATAAGCATTACATATTAATTCATACAACTTGGCTATTGATAAAATATAATCCTGTGCACCGCACGGGTATTACACTAGTTACAACTAGTTCATCACTCCACAGGTTACAAGTGGTTTTTTTTTTTAAATCTCATTTTGATAAGTTTTAATCAATTATGAGTTTTCTGTGTAATGATTATTGGAGTTAAATCATAAAAAATAATTTAACTTAAAAGTCTTTTACACAAATTTTCGTAAATAAAAACATATCAACAAAACACAAAAATCAATTATCACGATTTACCTATTTATCAAAGGATTGTTAATGTTTAGGAGGTCGGACCCATTCACGGAGCAGTGTGCAACTGCACCCACAAATAAAAACCCCCTCTTCCTCTTAAAATAAATAAGATTTTTTGGGTTATTATCATAATACTTATAAGTTATAACTACCAAGGTGCCGTTCCAATAAGATTGCAAAATACATGAATTAGATTCCAACCTATATATGGATTAAATTCTAACCTAGTAACCTATATTCTTAAGCAATACCAAAAACTATCTTTTATTTATCACCATCGAATATACTATAACTAAATTTTAAATTTCAATTCTTTCGAATTTTTACATCACAAACCAAACGTCACCTTAGATAATTTCCAAACATATTTATATTTTATACAAAACCATTAATTATGATATATTTCAAACATCACCTCGTATGATTTTATTCCACAAACCAAATACAACCAAAGTATCTTTGAAAATGAAATTTGTTCTAGTTAACAGAATTTTGGGATGACAATTTTAACCCAACAAATCAAAAGAAAGAAGGTTAGGTGCTGTTTGTTTTTTAAGATGTTGATGTGTGCGGTCAGCGGACTTAGCTGTAGAAATATGCGGTCACAATAGATTGCCTAAAGGTCTGCTGACGTCCGCAAACGTAGGAAGACGTCCGCAGACGATGCGGCAGACGCGGGAAGACGTCGGAAGACGCCTGCAGACGAAAAAAGAACAAACGCACTTTCATATAAAACATCTTCCCGCGTCTTCGAGTTCGCAGACATAAGAGGTTCAAAGATCTTCTATGAAAAAACAAACAACGCCGTAGTAAAAAACTAAGTTACAACATAATTTTTTTTGAAATAAAAATTTATAAAACGGTGTATTAAACAAATTGTTCTAAAAATATTTCAAATTTATGTAAATTTTTTACTTTTGGTCGTCAACCCATTTGATCTGTTTGCTTAAATGGGCTGAAATTGTCACGTTATGACATGTCCTTTGTTCCTTCCACTTCGAGAAGGATTGCAAAAATATTAGCCTTGCATTAAAAATTAATTTTTTCTTCCAATTCATTGAAAATTAATGGCATTATTATACAAAAGTATATAAACCCAAGTGACTTAAATCTATCGATTCCTTTGTAATATTATGCAGTCCGAAGGTACCAAAGCAGTGCTGAGATACTTTCTATCATCAGTGCTGAACTGCTGACACCAAAGACTATGATCAATTTTACTTTTTAAGTGAAGATACGAGCACAGTAGCACATCACAACCCAGAACTACCCAATCTCAATCTCAACCTCAGTAGATTGGGGTTGGGGGTCGAGGGACTAATCTCAATCAGAGCACCATCAAATACGCTCTTCAAACAAGAAAATTACATTAAAGTAGATGGTCATGATAATAAGGCCTCCTCTAATGGATGCTAGCGAATAATAGAATTAACTTAGATTATAATCAAATCAGCAAGTGGATCAACCATAGTGCATTACTGATAATCATCATCCTTCACACAACCCCACAACCAGTATAAAAACATAGGTGCGATAGATAGGCATATATGCATCTCACTTTATTATCAATCTCGGTCTCCAAGTCTGATTGTGCTTTTTCAAACCGTAAGCACACAACGCAGACAATCCCCTCCATGCAACAATTCAAAAGCCTTGTTGATCTCCTCGAGTGTCAACTTGTGCGTTATGTACTCATCAATCTTAATTTCCTGCAACACAACACATTATAAAGATATGAACCTTTTAACCAAAAAACACTCGGGAGTGCAAGGTTTGGTTTACCTTGTTCATATATTTATCAACAAGCTGAGGCACTTGTGAACGGCTCTTAAACCCACCAAAGGCTGTACCCTTCCAAACACGACCAGTAACCAACTGAAATGGACGGGTAGCTATCTCTTGGCCTGACGCCGCAACACCCACGATAACTGATGTTCCCCAACCCTGTGGTGTTGTATTATTAGCTATCTATGAGATCGTATATGATAAAGAAAATTTAAAAGAAGAATACTTCTTGCATAGCTTACCTTGTGACAGCACTCTAGAGCAGCCCTCATAATTGAAACATTGCCGATACACTCAAAACTGTAATCAACACCTCCATCTGTCATATCTACAAGAACTTGTTGTATCGGCTTCTCATGGTCATTTGGATTCACAAACTCCGTCACACCAAAGTCTTTTGCTGCAATCCGTTATTGATATTAAATAGAATAAATTAGTCCCAGAGTGTGTTTATAACGTCAATCTACTCAAAATAGAAAAAAGCATAAAAGCACTCCTAGAGGGAAGGGAAAGATAATCCATGCCTCTATCGAACTTTCTTTTGTCAATATCTATCCCGATTATTCGTGAAGCACCAGCTGCTTTTGCACCCTCTGCCACCTATCAAATGTTACTCGAAATTTATTTTGTTTTGAAAGACCACCGAACCTAGAGTTCAATCAGTTCATACTAGTGATAATAATAGAATAACAATCAAATAATACAAACTTACTGCAAGACCAACAGTTCCAAGACCAAAAATAGCAACAATTGAACCTGCTTCAACTTTTGCTGTGTTCCAAACTGCACCAAGACCTAAAGACAAAATTTTAGAGGAAATCAGAACTATACAGCTAGCTTTTGGTGACATTTATACCAATGGTTTGCTAACATAAATGAAACACTACCTATATTTGCATAGAGTCAAATGGTTCACAGGAAATACCAGTACAAAACAGATTTCTAGAAATTAAAAACAGGACTCACAGATGCACAGAACAAAAATTCGTTAAAGTGCAAAAAAATTTACCGGTAGAAACTCCACAACCAAGAAGGCACACTTTCTCCAAAGGAGCTTGGGGATGAATTTTAGCAACACTTACATCATGTACAACAGTGTATTGACTAAAAGTAGAGGTTCCCATGAAATGATATATCGGAGTTCCCCTGACCGAAAAACGACTCTTACGATCACTCATCATGACACCAACTCCAGTAGCTCCCCTAATTTTGCCACAAAGGTTGGTCTTTCCTGATTTGCAAAACTTGCATTCTCTGCATTCTGCCTGGTAGCAAGGTATGACATGGTCCCCAGGTTGAACTTCAGTCACTCCTTCACCAACACTCTCCACAATCCTGCCATTTTCAAATAAGAAGATACGCATAATTTTGAATCCTCTGGAAAGTAAAGAGAGCACAAAATTATAGTTAGTCAATGCATATACATACCCAGCAGCCTCATGACCAAGAATACATGGAAAAAGTCCCTCAGGATCCTGCAGGGAAGAGCTTTAAGTTATATTTACATCACGTAACACACATTAGTGCAAAAGGATAGACTATTTCCAGTAAAGCATACGCTTTTTCCCCTCAAAAACTAAAGATTACTTACACAGACACGCACACACAAAACATATCCAGTCTCAATATCATGGGAACCAAATGTAATGTACAAAAACAAAAAGAGCAGCAAAGGCAATTAGTCAGTCTTGCAATCAGTTCAGAAGAGTAGGAATTCTGCTTATCCATGCCGGTCAATGCTGCAATTAAACCTAAGCTAACACAGTTGTTCTTCATAAACAATAATTTAGTGGTGCGTTCAAGCATTAGAATTCACCACTACCCTATTATTAAACTCCATCAGGGTAGAAAGTTTTAAAAAAAAAAAAAAACCTTCTCGTTTCTAAGAAGCCAATGTCTTGCTTAAAAAAATGTTCTATACTTTTGACGTAAACAATAACTTAGGAACTATTGCAAACTTGAACATATAGGTCGAATTAATTATGCTTTCAACTCATAGAAATGCCTCATCGCACCCCCCATGAATTACACATTACAAGTGCTTTATTACTAAGATCACTTTTCGCACATAGAGTTACTCGTGGGTGCAAAACCTAGCATCTGATCCCATCATTTCATAGCACTTTGAAATATTTACTTTAAAACACGCTATTATCATAGAAACGTAGCGTTCAACTAACATTGAAGTGCATCCCATAATTCGACGATTGTAATCGGTACCGTGAAGTGAACAATGTTACAATGATGATTGATGAATCGACGATAACAATAATATACCTTTCCACTCCAAGTGTAAGCATCGGTATGGCAAAGCGCAGTGAATAGTATCTGAACTCGAACTTCACCAGCTTGAGGCGGCGCAACCTCCACATCTTCAATCACTAAGGGCTTATTAGCCTCATACGCCACCGCAGCTACACCGCAAATCACAATCAGATCAAAATACGGATTCACTTAATTTCGAATGCAGGTTTAAAGAAATAAAACTAAATAATGAATGAATATACATAGTACCTTTGCAGGTGATGACTTTTCCTTGAGTAGCCATTTCCGATTGGTGCCCAGCAATTGTTCTTGTTAAACCCGGATCTATAAAATAACCCAAAAAGAAGAAAGAGACTGAGAAGGAGAATGAGGCGGAGGATGTGGCGGTGGCGGTGGCGGTGCGGTGGTAGGAAGGGGTTTGTGGTTAGTGGTTACAAATGACAAATAAAGGAACAATAAAGATAGGATGGGACGATGGGACGATGGGCGAAGAAAACAAACCATTATTAGTTATTACCCTAACCATTTACGTTTTTGCCCTTAATATTTCTTGGTTCACGGGTTCGTTGGTTTCATCAGTTTGGTTTTTCAGTTTGAAATCTTTTTTATTAAAACCAATAACCAAATTCAAAGCTACATAAACCAAATCATAAACTATATTTGAATTCGATTTGATTTGGTTTATAAACCAAATATTCAAAAACCAAAATAATCTACAAACAATTAAAGAACAAACGACAAATATAAAACTTTCAAGCATCTCAAATAGTCCAATATTAAGAGAGTGTATGGTTTTGCGTTATAAACGAAATTATTAGCTTATTACGTTACAATAACGCAAATAATTAGTTTAAATTGTTTGGATTGCATACATTAACAAGTGATTATTTGCGTTTAGCGTTAATCTTACCACACTTTTTCATAAGTTAAAAAATATAACTTATTTGCTTAATAAGTGATTATTTGGTTATTTTACAAGTTAAAACGAAAATCCAAACACTTTAAAATTGATTATTTGATAATTATGATAGCAAACAGCAGAAGCTAAACCATTCACTACATTTCCGACAACACTTTTTGTTACATCTATTATCTGATTATTAGTTTCCAAAACGCTACAACACTTTTTCAAACACAAATCCAAACACCCTCTAAGTATGTGATCCCAAAAATATCAAGTTAAACATACATAAAACATTTTACGTCAAAAGAAATTAATCTTAAATTTCAAACAACACACACACACATATATACATATGCATGTATGTATGTATGTATACGTATTTCGGTAATTTGGTTTGGTTTGATCTGCTATCGGCTAGACTAGAAATCAATCCAAAAACCTAGTTTCATAATCGGCTTGGAAAACCAAAAATTAAATTTGGTTTGGTTTTAATTGGATTCGATTTAGTTTGGTTTTTGGTTTACTCGGTCCCGGACCAAAAACTGTCCAGCCCTACTGTTTATAATGAAAATTTTCATTTTAAGTTTTTTCTATTTTTACGATTAAATCTAATTTTTTTTATTTAAGTTGTTATATTATTTTTGTTTTATTCAAAAATGTATAATTTGTCTTGTTTAACTAGTATCATTAGCTTTTTTGACTTGATTAATGTTAGAAAAAACACATCATCTTTCTATATTGGGTTATTATCGAAAAACCATTTGAACTTTTATGATTTTTTCGGTTTAACCATTCAATTTTTTCCCCAACCGATCAAATCACTACACTTTTTATTTTCTATTAGTTTAATCACTATACTTTCAAATTTATTGGTTTAGCCATTCGTTTTTGACCGGTAACTTGTTTGACCGGTCAACTGTTGTTATAAATTAGAGTTATTATCAAAAAAACCATTCGAACTTTCATAATTTTTTTTCTTTAACCACTCTATTAGTTTTTCATCATCATATTGCTTTTATCACCAACGATGCTTCATTGATCACTTCTGCTTCCTCATCATCGTCATCTTTTACTTCATCAGTTCTTCATTATCATTCTGTTAATCCAAAACAGATTATATTCAATTTGATTTTCTAAGGTTTTGTAGTGTTCATCAAGTTTGTTGACAATTATGTTATACTGATTATAGTTTTAAATAAGAAACCTATCAAGTAATGTTTAAATTAATTAGTATTTGTTTATTCAATTTTCACCTACTGAAATCCATTTGATTTGATTTTGATTATTTTTCTTGTTCTTTGTTAGGGTTTGAATGTTTTAAAGGACCGTAAATAAATAAATTTTATAAATTAAATAGTAATCACTAACGATAGTAATAATATAATTAAATAAGTTTTTAAAAATAAATAATAATAGAAAATTAAAAACAAAAATTTTATTATAAAATTGCATAAGCAATTTTGAAACTTAAATTTGGTTTATTTTTAGTGTTTATAAACTCTTGTAAAAAATTAAAAATAAAAATGAATTGATTTTAATTTAATATATTACTGTTATTGATAAAAATATGAAAAGATATGTTCGATTTCATCGAATTATCGATTCTCGAAGTTTTAATTTTTAGTTTAAGAGGATGGTGGTCAAATCAAAAAAATCTTGGAATTTCGAGTGGTTTTTTCAATGATAAAAAAACGTCACGTAATCGTCACGTCACCAAATTACATGTGATATAAGGTAAATGGTCAAACCAATAAAAAATGAAAATGTCAGGGTGTGTTTAGTTGATGGAAAATTGATATTTGTTTTCACTTTCACTTTTCCAGAATTTGTTTTCATTATTACATTTCTAGAAAATTAGGAGAAAATTTTGAAAACGTGTTCACCACGTCCCTTGTTTTCACTTTTGAAAATTAGAAAAATGGTTGAAAACTCCTTTAATGCATTTTCCAATTTCTATTATAAATTTAGAAAATGAAAACATTTAGAAAATGACAAAAAAATTAGAATAATGTCAAACTAAACATGTTTTCAATTAAGCCTTGTTTTCGTTGAAAACAAAAACAGAAAACCGGCTTGTTTTCGTCGGTTGAAAAAAAAAAAGAGTGGTTAAACCAAAAAAATCATAAAAGTTCGGATGGTTTTTTCGATAATAACCCTTCTATATTTACATAAAAAAGAACCTAGATCACCACTCACCAACGAAAAGTAAATAAAAATTAAAAAAATCCATGAAAATCAAAATTGATAAATAGATAGTATGGCGTTTTAATTCATAATCGTTTCAGTTGGGCTGTATAATTTTCAACCGAACTAAAACAAAAATATCAGTAAAATCATAAGGAAAAACCAAATTATATGACCAACTTGGGTATGATATTTGGGTTTGCGAACTTTTACACTAACATTTATTGTATACTTTTAGCAACCTTTTTATGCTATTTGTTTGAAATTAACAAAGACATAAATCTTTACCTATAATTTATAAATACTACATGAGTAAACAATGTGTCACGTGTTGGTCTCTTATTTAATTCACTATCGTCTTATAACCGAGTTAAAAGAAAAATATATAATATGCCACGTGTCGATCTTTTATATGAGTTTTTATGTTATTTTATGTTTTACAATTTCAATTTCGACTACTATATTAAACATATTTATTTACAAAAACTCTACTTATCAACTTCAGTCATAAGCTTCGGCTCCAACTAATCATATTACCAAATTAGCTAATGTGAAGTGGATGATGAACTTTTTATTTTCTTTTTTTTTTTTATTAAAATAGTATGTATTATGTCGATTGCTTTTAGTTCGTTCATATTAATTTTGCCACAAAGTACTTAAATAGCTTTGAATTTATATTGTCATATATGTTATTTATGTTTTTTTATATCTTAAATCATCTAATTTGTTCATTTTTACCATATTAACTAAGATACGTTCTATAAATTGAATAAATCATGTATTCGTCATTGAATATAATGTTATAACCAAGTAGATGCTTTACGGGACTACTTACTTGCCTAAAGTGAACTTTTGACTTACCTGAAAAGTGGACTGAAGGAACTGACCTAAGCATAGTTCTCTCAAATAAAAATGTCTTTTTTGATTACATGTAAGGAGATGCTTTGTACAAAATAATTTTTTTATATACAACAAAGTTATTTAAAATGACAAATTCACCCATGGTACAAGACAAATATTATTGGAGATGAAATAGTCATTTGAATTAAAGTTGTGTCTAGCAAAAATATAATATATACAATTCACCTTTCTTACTTGTATGAAGTGGCAACAACAACAACAACAACAACAACAACAACAACAACAACAACAACAACAACAACAACAACAACAACAATAATAATAATAATAATATTAGTTTATTACCCGTGCATTACACGGAATAATTAAATAGCTGTTTTTTTAAAATTAGTATAAATTCAAAAAATAAAATAACAATATTATAGTACTAAAAAAATTATTGAAAATATATAAAGCAGGTAATTAAAGAGAAAAAAAATACATAATTAAGAATTAAATAATAACGAATAAAGAAAAAATTATAAAAATTTGGTAAATAGTCAAACTTTTTTTCCTAAATTAGTTTAATTATTTATTTAACATTTTTAGAGAGTTTAGATAAGAAGATAAAGTAACACATGAGCTGTGAACTCAAATTTAAAACAAAAATCCAAGATAATAGGCGGACCTTTCCCTAAATCTATTACATATTACAAGTGTTACATCTAGGTTATGCTAATTGACATTTTAATTGGGTGTCAAGTGACATCATTTAATATTTTAATAGAATAACAGATTGATTAACCTATATATTAATAGCATATTTAATAAATAACTTTTTTTTAATAAGATACAAATTTATTATATCGTTATAAAATAAAAAATAACAATGTGTCGATACTATATTAATTAAAAAAATTTAAAAATATGAAAATTTTGTGTTTTCTTATTGTTATAATAAAAATACAAGATAGAAACATGTTTAATGGAGTAAAACTACATAGTAAAGAATTTCTAAAATTTTAATAAAATAATTTAAATAAATTGTTTAGGTAAATTTAAGTGATTAGATTAAATTGACTTTCATTAATAAAACTTAAATTACATTGTGATTAATTTAAGGTTTGATTTACTTTTTAAAATTAATAATTACATGGTTTAATGAGAAAGTTATATTAGTTTTGGAGGGAAAATAAAAATTTGGTTAATTGAGGTGGTGACATGTGGCATTACATGTTCTCCTTTATTAATATATAAAGAATAAAGATTTAGCGACTTTACCGCTCATGCCTTTTCTTTAGTTTTCTTTGTATACATACATACATTATACATATATGCATACCTTGATTTGTGTGCCAATCCTTTCATTGGATATGTTGCCTGATTGAGAATTGATAGTTTAATATTTTGAAATGAAATCATTAAGCTTATAACTTTTTTAATAGTTATACATACATAAATGTTGACATAAGGTTAAAAAACAAATACTATTAAAACTTTATTATCGTTTCATGATGTTGTTTGGTTATTTACTTTCATGTTGATAAACTTAAAAGAAGATAAATGAAATTAACTTTTTATTTTATTTTATTGAAAATCAAAACTCTTATCAAATAATCAAAATACTTATAAACATTATATGGTTCCATTTCATTTATTATACCAAACACCCCAAGATATTTCCTACTTTTTTAGTTAAAGAATCTATCTATTCTATTATATGAGTAACTAGATGCCACATGACATCACCTCCTACCGCCAATTGGCTAAACATGAGATTGTCACGTGTACCTAACAATTTCCTATTAATTTGCTTTTAAAATTTGTTTTTTCCAATCTATCTATAAATCTATCTATACTATTAAAAGAGTAACTATACTATTCTATTGTGAAGCCACGTGTCATCACCATGAATCGACACATGACAATTATGGGTTTTAAAAATAATAAAGAAATGTAATTTAATTCTATCCAATTCTAATATAATCTACTTTTAAATCAAATCAAATCAAACAAAATCTAATACTCTACTAACTTATTAATTATAATACAATATAGTAAAATTTTAAAAAAAATATAAGAAAATAATTACTATTCATGTATATTTATATAGTTTTGTTTAAAAAAAATAATATTTATATCTTTACCTTTTAATTTATTATATTTTATATATATTAAAAATACTCGCGTAATACGCGTGTAATAAACTAGTTGCTATTAAAAGATTGACTATTTTGCCACGTGTCGTCATTTGCTATTGCCACGTGGCATCACCTTCTACCGCTATTTGAATATTATATTTTTAAATTTATAATCAATCCATATAATAAATAATTTAAATAATATCTAATCAAATCTAAATCTTATCTAATATAAAACTCAAATTTGAATTTGAATGATAACTTTTTTTATATATTTATATTTATTATATTACATAAATGGATATTATAAATTTGATAAAATATATTTAAAAATTATGTACAAGATTAATGAAATTAAAAATTTAAATTTATACCCATGTTATACATGGGTTTATAAACTAGTGTAGCTAATAAAGTTTTAAATAAATGAATGAATTTATGCATTTTTTTTAATGAAAGTGTTATGATGTTTGCCACCTATTTTTTAATATAAATAAGATAAAAAATAAAATTTTAGAAAGTTTAAAAACATAAAATGCTTAAGTAACATTTTAAACGGTTAGATAAGTTTTTTACGATATTCATTATTCAGTAGGAAGGACCCTAAATTTTTTAAAAAAAAATCCTTCTATAGAAGTATTAATTAATCGAGGTTATTTATCATAAGGAAAATTTAAGAAGATAAAACGCTGTATTTGCTATTAGAACCTCTCTTTGTGCTGTTTGAAACTTTGAACCCCATATTTTCTCACATTCAACACACGCAAAGTACGTACCCATTTGCAGTAACTCCACAAGGTTTGGGCCCACTGTTGGTGGTTTATACTTTATAGAAAACAAAATTTTCCCATTGCTTCATCATCTTCATCTTCAATCTCTAAACATACACGGATCCTCGCCTCTAGACTTCATTCTTCCTTCCTCTCCAGAATCAATCACCATGACTATTCGATCATCCAAATCTCAAGGTCTTCTTTCTCTCTATCTTTATGTACATCTTTCGATTTATCTTATGCTATGATCATCATTTGTGGCGTGTTTTGTTTCCTGCTATAATACACTGCTCTATACTGAAAACTTACTCAATCCAATTTTGATATTCAACTTTATTCTTGTGTGTTTTTTATGATTAGGAGACGTAGTTCAATTGGAGTTTCAAATTAGTTACGCCCCTTATTTGTAATTGTGATTTGCTAAGTAAACCTCCCCGCCCCCCCTCCGCCGAAAGTCATCTTAACAATTCAATCACTTAAATTGAGTTTTCTCTCTCTTCTTAGTTGTTTTAATTTGTTTTCTCTTTCGATATATAGTTCTGTACCGAAAATTTGACTAATTCAACTATTGAGATTCGTTTTTATAAACCGTGTGGTTTGAGCTGTATTTGATGATTCGTGAATGTGCGTAGTGATTGATCAGGTATAGTCCAATCCCCCCGTGTCTGAAATTAGCTATATATTTCTTGCAATTAGACTTGAATTTGGAGCTTCCCTAAATATTAAGATGTTACTTGACCATTGATGAAAGTGAGGATTCGGGATTGATGTAAATTTACGAATGTGTTAACATGCATTCCAAAACAACTTTTCCTGTATTAGAACTTTTGCAAAAAGGAATTTTGCTCTCCCCTGCCGTTTCGGCCTTTCTGGTTACAAAAATGGCGAAGTGGGTGACAATGTGTTAACATCCATTTTCTTACAAAGACGCCAAACATCTGCAGAAATGGAACCTTTCTTCTATAAGAATGGTCGTTCTGAGGTGTGAAGTGGGAGATGAGGGGTGTCATATGCATCAGAAGTTATTTATATGTATATGATAGTTGTCATCGTGACTCGACTCATAACTCAACTCAACTCGTAAGAGTCATGATACACACACACATACACACATAATAATTTAAGGCGAAGTAATGAAGATGATGAAATAGTTTAACTATTTATTTTTCTACAATGAAGAAATTGCTGTTTACATTTATGTCTGATAAACCATGATGGTGTTACAACATGATAGTTAGTCCAACTTTAGTACCTCCTTTTTTGAAGTATTGAAGAGGATCACGACAGTAACATTCTAAAAACTGACACAGTGACTCGACTTGTACCGAGTCAGTGAATGACTCGCGAGTTATTGTCCGAGTCACAATCAATTTCGAGTCAGACTAACGAGTCAGATCGTTTTGGGTATCAATTGACTCGACTCATGACTCGTACGAGTTTAACAACTATTGTATATCATTGTCACCTGCTGCTATTTTCAAAATTGAAGTAAGTTCTTCTGATTAAAACCCATGTGGACTCCACAAGAATGATTCAGATTTAACAATGTATAGCTTGAGAATATGAGCTGAGGGGGATTTCGATTTCGTTGTCGATACAAGAAGAGGTGTTATGGTGTATATTGATATTCTTTTGACATGGATTTTAGTTTTGTATCATTTTGTTGTTTTGCTTCACAGATGACCAGAACAAGGACTCAAAGAGCTCATATTTTGATTTTCCAGCACTGGATGTCTCTGTTGCATTTCCTCAAGCGACACCAGCTTCAATCTTTCCACCTTGCAGTGAGACTTACGAGACTAGTTATATACAAGTCTTATGTTTTCTTGCTGCTGATATATATAACGCTTAAAATTGCAGCCTCTGACTACTATCACTTTGATGACCTACTGACCCCTGAGGAGCAAGCTCTAAGACTGCGAGTAAGGGAGTGTGTCGAGAAAGACGTGGCTCCAATAATGACCAAGGTACTTTGATATTTCTTCCCGAAACTGAACACAAGAAATTATTATTTGCTATACCAACAACTATTAAGCTGCTGATTGTTTTCTTTGAGATTTTATGATATATCATATTAAAATGATTATGAAGATTAATCTGATATCAAATTTTAACGAGTCAATGCAGTACTGGGAGAAGGCAGAATTTCCTTTTCAAGTTGTACCAAAGCTAGGTGCTCTGAATATAGCTGGTGGAACTATAAAGGTATATTGATTATATTAGAACTCTTTGGATTTCTAATATGGCTAAACGGCTTAACTCACAGGGAAGTGGAAGAAACTCAAGAATCCCGAATTGGGTATTCGTAATCTTTCATAAACTTCAAAATGTGATTAAACCAAAAGGAAACAAAGATATACATATTTTTAGGAATTAACCATAAATGAGGATTAATCTAAACCATCTGTCTATTAAGGTAAGATAACTCCTGAAAATTAAAAGAATAATGACAAAAGCAATAAGTTTTGTTCATTAGGCTATTTTGAATCAACCGTGCAAATTTCATCAACTTCTTACTCTGAAATAATGTTAGGGAAATTTGACAACTTTGGTGCTCACATCATCTCCTGCATCTTCGTTTCGTAGCATATACTTATCGGTTGCTTCAATGGTTGTATTTTCTAGGGTTATGGGTGTCCAGGTTTGTCTGTTACTGCAAATGCGATAGTTACGGCGGAAATAGCCAGAGTTGATGCAAGCTGCTCTACTTTCATTTTAGTTCATTCTTCTCTGGCAATGCTCACTATATGTAAGATCTTGATTGTATTTTGGAAAAAAAAAAGTTTTGAATTTTTATGTTAATGATATAACGTCAGTCAGTGATAACTTTGTTGTCTGTCAAGAACAGCTCTGTGCGGGTCAGAAATACAAAAGCAGAAGTATTTGCCATCATTAGCCAAATTAGTTACAATAGCTTGTTGGGTAAGTGAACCTGGTATCTCAGTATCTGAGATTATTATGTGGTGATATTTGTGTTGTCAGAATGGATAATAATGATCCTTTCTTTTTGTTAGGGATTGACCGAACCTGATTATGGCAGTGATGCAAGTGCCCTTAGAACAACAGCAACAAAGGTCAATGCTCCCTCTTTTTTGTTGTGGTTTTAGAGTCCTTATTGTCTGTATTGGGTTCAGTTGAGTATGAAACATTATCTTCTTGGCTTTCTTTTTCCTATTTCCGATGATTTTGAATTATTAGGTGGAAGGAGGTTGGGTCCTTGAAGGACAAAAACGATGGATTGGAAATAGCACTTTTGCAGATATTTTGGTAATTTTTGCCAAAAACAAAGATACAAACCAGATAAACGGGTATGAAAATATTTGTACTTTTGCTAAAGTACTATGAGGTGATTTCTACGAGAGTTCTATTAGTGTATGCTAAAGTAATCATGACAACTGTGGTTGCGTCTGTGTATCGTTGAACTACATCAAAAATAACCCCACAAAAGTATACATGTGCCAACTTCCGCTACAGTAGCTAGTTTTTTCTCTGATTTCAGTTTTCCCTTTTAGTTATTGGTATGTGATTCTTCATATGTTGCAGATTCATCGTAAAGAAGAATGCACTTGGGTTGCAAGCTACAAAAATAGAAAACAAAATTGGGCTCAGAATGGTTCAGAATGGAGATATTCTCCTACAGAAAGTTTTTGTCCCTGATGAGGACAGGTTACCTGGGGTCAACTCTTTCCAAGATACAAGCAAAGTACGATATTACTAATTCTCTTGCATGATTCTAGAAATCGAAGACACTTGAATACATGTCATATACATATGAAATTAGTTTTTCATCCAAGTATCATCATTCAAAAGAGATTAACAGACTTCAATGATGCCATATGCTTGTTGTGTAGTCTCTTTCTATAAAGACACTTTTCTCCTTAATGATATTCCGTTTCTATTAAGGGGCAATGAGTTTTTATGATTATACACCTATTTACCCTTACCTGAATGCAGGTGCTTGCTGTTTCTCGTGTTATGGTTGCCTGGCAACCTATTGGCATCACAATGGGTGTCTACGATATGTGTCATAGGTATCGAGATTTAAAATCTACATATTTCCCTTGAAATATTTAGGTGCATCTTTTGTTTTATTTATATTTATTGGAAGTCATTTCCCATCCCTTTAAAGTGTGAGTGGACGTTTGCTTATTTTCATGCCATGATTACTGAAATCATCTGGACTTGTGTTCATTAAAAGTTGTTTGAAATTATCTACTTGCTACCAAATTTTACTGGCAATCATCTTATGATTGCTTGGTTAATTGAACATTGGGAAATTCATATCTTATATGAGATATTTGTTGTTTATGGTTGATAGATACTTACAAGAGAGAAAGCAGTTTGGAGCCCCCTTAGCAGCTTTCCAAATCAACCAGCAGAAGCTAGTTCAAATGTTGGCTAATATCCAAGCTATGTTTCTCATTGGTTGGCGCCTTTGCAAGTTGTACGAGAGTGGTAAAATGACCCCTGGTCAAGCCAGCTTGGGGAAGGTCTGATTTTTATTTCTATTCTATTTTAAGTAACTAAAAACAATAATTTTACAACTGGTTCAGTTGATGTAAATGGCTACTTATCATTGAATTTGTAGTCGTGGATCACATTGAGGGCTAGGGAGACCGTTGCACTAGGTCGCGAGTTACTTGGTGGGAATGGAATAATATCCGACTTTTTAGTCGCAAAGGTATTCATAATTCATAGCCCAATATCACGATTCATGACTTCTCTAGTTCTCTTTAATTCTGATCCATAAAGAAAAGGAATAATTCTCTTTGCAAAGGTTTTCCTTTGTGTTGAAGTCTCAAAATTTATGTGGCAGGCGTTTGGAGATTTGGAGCCAATCTACACGTATGAAGGAACATATGACATCAACACGTTGGTCACGGGACGAGAGATCACAGGTATCGCCAGTTTCAAGCCTGTTGCAAAGAAGCCTCAAATGAGCCGTTTGTAATTCAAGTTAACTAACTGCTCTCCCTGTTGAGGAAATTGTTTGTTGTTTAATGTATCATTTACGTATTTTTCTTTAAGAACTAGTAATAACTTATGAACTATATACATATATTAGCTTTGAAAAGCATAATAAAGAGACATTTTAGCCGTTATATAAATATCCTGTTAACGGTTAACCGTCGGTACTATTCATCTACTCCTGTGAATAATTTTGGGGAGCGAGTATATGGCATGGACAGTTGGACACGTCTCACAAGTCGTTGGTTGGTACTTGGTGGTTGGTACCATACTTTCCTTTCAACAGCAGAGGATGATATTTGTTGGTTAGAGACGGAAGAAATTCTAAGCAAACTACATTGCATAAACGTCTAAAATACATCTATATCTATATATCTATTAATAAAACAAAATAATTTTGCCACATGTCACTTTTTCGTAACATCTCAGTAGGGATGAGCTTTTTATACCGAAAACCGGTACCGAACCGGTACTTTCGGTCCGGTATTCGGTTTATATAATTGCTATATTTCGGGATCGGCGGTTCGGTACCACTTAAAAACCGGTATTACCGGTACTGGTACCGGTAATTTTTGACTCAAGTCAAGCAAGTTTTCTTCATGTCTTCTTTTATTCTTCATGTTTTCTTCATCACCTATAAACTTTGATAATGGTTTATTTTGTATCAATTGGTTTATTTGGAATCATAAACTAAAAATATTTTTATTGTCATGTGAGAATTGAATGAATTGTTAAAACAAGTTGCCAAGTAAATTTGAAAAAATTTTTTGTTTAATTTCTTGAATTTTCGGCACCTAATTCGGTATAGTACCGTAAAACCGGTACCGATACCGGGACCGAACCGGTACCGATCAATTGAATTCGGTTCGGTATCCGGTATCCCAAATCGTCATAAAAATATAACCAGTACCAAACGGTACGGTACCGGTCGGGACCGGTCTGGTACCGAACTCATCCCTACATCTCAGTTTCATTTTCCCGCCTATTTTATTACCATAGTTTCTATTCTAATGTTAAGGAAAGTCAATTAATAACTCTAATTAATTTTTATAAACTATTATGATATTTTATTTTCATAATAATTAAGCATTTAATAAATTTACATATATAGTTAAAAATCTATGGATAACATTCTAATACAGTCAGTAAAATTTTTATGTATCTGTATATTATGTATTTTAATTTTATAGTTTATATCGTTTAGATAAATTATTTTGAGTTTTAATATTAGCATTTAATTAATTAAAATTTATAATTGTAATACATTAATTTAATTTTATATTGTAAAAAATATTATTTTATAAATATATTTCATGTAATACATGGGCAGATAACTGGTATATATAACCTAAACGTACATCAATATCATGTGCCTGCCATTAGTCTTTACCAGTCTAGAGTAATAACCTGAAAAACTCGTATATGTCCATTGATGCCACATGTCTTTGAGTATTTCCTTTTTTTTTTCTCCCCACAACAAACGGTTTGAAAGTACGAGCCCGTCCGTATTGGCATTTATTTCTGGAGGGTCCAAACACATTTAATTTAGCCAATAAGAAATATACCACTTTCTGCAAGTGTCATATCAACATTAAGTTTACATATTCTAATTATTTATTGTATTGTTAACATGTTTATAAATTTATTGACAAGACCCATCAAAATAAATAATTGTTTATGGACCAATGTTGTTTGATATTTACATGTCACATCATCTCTAAAAACCACGTCCAACGTTAATTATAAATTAATAATGAGGGAAATTAAATTCATAAGACACATTGCCATATGCTTCAAGTTAACGACCAAGTTCACTTCTAAGATAAGAAGACATCACATTTCAACCACCAATAACTACCTCCTATAAATCTGCATATGATCACAACCATGGAATTAAGAATTTGTATGCTCACATATTCTGGGGAAGAAATATAAACAAGTACTTGATCTATAACATGGACAAGGTTGAAAGCAAGAGATTAGCTGTGTTAGTAGGGTGCAACTATGCAAACACACCAAATGAGTTGCATGGCTGCATAAATGATGTGTTAGCCATGAGACAAGTGCTTATAAACCGATTTCGGTTCGAACCCAACAACATCCAGCTCTTGACAGATGCACCTGGCTCACCTATCATGCCTACCGGTGCTAAGATAAAGGAGGCACTTGACCGTATGGTTGATCAAGCCAAGCCTGGTGACGTTCTTTACTTTCATTATAGCGGTCATGGTACACGCATTCCTTCCAATACACGAGCACACCCCTTTCATCAAGACGAAGCCATCGTTCCTTGCGATTTTAATCTCATCACAGGCGAGTTATATATCCATGATTTTCGACCTAAATGTTCTTTCAAGGGACACACTACGCTAATATTTTTTTTTTAAAAATTTGTGTGAATGTACAGATGTGGATTTCCGAAATCTTGTAAATCGAGTGCCCAAAGGAGCAAGTTTCACCATTCTTTCAGACTCATGCCATAGCGGTGGACTGATCGACAAAGAAAAAGAACAAATCGGGCCTTCTTCACTCCCAACAACGTCCGTTTCAACCACCAACGTAACCAAATCCAAAACCATCCCTTTTGAATCAATACTACACCATCTTTCATTAATCACACATATAAACACATCTGATCTTGGCACACATTTGCTCGAGCTCTTTGGAGCTGCTGCAAGTCTCAGCTTCTTTTTGCCTTCACACGAACTAGATTCGATTCCATCAGTACATGAAGATAATGGAATTTTGCTAAGTGGGTGTCAAGCAAATGAAACTTCTGCAGATATGAATCCTCATGTGAATGGAGGGAAAGCTTATGGCGCATTTAGTAATGCAGTTCAAATGGTGCTGAAGGAGAACCCAAATGATCTGAGCAATAAAGACATCGTGTTGATGGCGAGAAGTGTGTTACAGAAGCAAGGATTTGAGCAACACCCTTGTCTCTACAGCAGCGACGAAAATGCAAACTCGGTGTTCTTGAACCAGCTTCGAACCTGATCAGATTTCTTTTCAAGATTTGAAGTTTCTAATTCGTGTGTCTTTCTACTAATTGGTTCAAGAAGAAATAAAGAGACCATTAATCTTGGACCCATACTTCAATTAAACGAGTTGTATTAATCTGATAATGTAATATAAAACATATTAACTATACTCGTAGACGATCGAAAATTAAATGGTATAAAAAGGGCAAATACTGAAATCAGGCTGATTTCCTCTTTATATTTCAAATAAAATAAAATTACACATGATTAAGTAGGCTTTCTGCACTAATAACTCTTTAGGAAAAATTAGGTATCATTTGCTTACTGCTTAAACAAACCAGCAAGCTCACCTTTCTCATGCATAGAAGACAATATATCACACCCTCCTACCAATTCACCATTCACATACACCTGTGGAAAAGTAGGCCAATTACTATACTGTTTCAACGTCTCCCTCAATCCACCGTTATGTTCTTCGTCAAGCACATCGACACTCTCGTAATCCACGCCTTCTGAGTCCAGAATCCCAACAACCCTTTGAGAGAACCCGCATTGTGGAGCACTTCTTGATCCCTTGATGAAAGCCACAACCTTGTTATCTTTAACCAAACGGTCAATTAGTTCCTCGAGAGGAACTGTTAGCCGTACATTTCGGCCTGGTGTTATCCGTAGATCAGCTTTTTTCTTGGGTGCTTGCCGGACCCATGTGGTGTTTCCAGTCTCATTGCCAGGTGGGACTTTTCCGGTGACTGCTATGTATTCTTCCATCCATGATTTCCATGCTTGAGTTAATGCTGTTCTATCAGGATTATCCACCACTCCAACCTATCAAAATTATGTTTCAGTGATTCAAGTATCCAGAAGACATGTGATGCTTTTAGCATCGTCTATGTTGTAAAGAAGATCATACAGTATAAATTTCACCATAGCACAACTTCATAGATCAAAAAGTCAAGTCTGAAATACAGGAATTTATAATGGAAGAACATGAACCATGGAAAATAGCATAGATAAAATTAGGCGTAATGGCAGGGCAGTTTAGGGAATAGATTAAGGGTCAACAAGGCCAGAAACAGGGGTGCTGCTCACTGCTGCCCGGGGATAACATATTGTATTAAATGAGGATCGCCCAGGTTCATGGAGCAATGGGTAGAGGCGATTATAAAGCCAATGGAGGTACTAAGACTCACTGATGCCTGAGCATTTGTTAATTTTATTTGACAATATGTAGGTGAAAATGTAAATATTCTTTCTAATACCAGATCTACTCATTTTGTCGTGTATCTATAAACATCATATTCAATAACTAAACTACATTTATGGAGCTACCGTTTCGACATTTGACTCAAGCACTAACTCCATAAAAGCTTGACTCAATATAGCTAGAGCCGAGTTGCTCGATAAAAGCTCAACTCGTTGCCCATAGGTATATATAAGACTCAAAAAGCACAATAAGAAGAACTAGAACTCAGCTTGTTAAGTAATTCGAGTTTGGTTTTTGAGATCCAAGACTGAGCTCAAGTTACTTGATAAAAGCACGTTTTGTTTGCAGCCCAACCCATGGAGGCCTAATCACGAGAGCAACATCTATGAAGCTTTTTTTAAACAACAGGCTTATTGTAGGCATATGGACCAAGTGTGTCTCGAGTAATATGTAAATCCTTAAATCAAACTGAATTACACCACTGTTAGTGGTGTCTTTACCCATATCAAGGTTCATGTTCACAGTAAACATCGGGCCAATGTTTTTTTATGTTGCGAATCAAATCAAGGTCCTCCACCCTACACCTTACATGAGTCTAGAATATCATCTTTCTATTTTGATATCATCTTTCAATCACAAATTTCATCTAATCTAGCCTCGTTTGTATCCTGAACCCTCGTTGTTCAACCTATAGAAAGACAGAGATACTTAATTCATGAAATCTACAGGTATTATCTTAAAAGTCAAAATCATCTATTCTCTTGGAACTGAAAGATAATGGCTGCAGCAATAACATCATCTAAGATTATGCATAAATTTACATTTGGCAACTTCAAAGTTCAATGACGATCAGGGGCAGTGCCAATTACACTCAACAACTAATAAAAACAAAGAGTTAAACGTAATTCCCACGATTTCCACAATTATATTAAAGTAGCCGAATTTGTTAAAATTTGGTATCAAAGTATATTTAAAATTCAGTGTTTAGAACGTTATGTTTGTGTAAACTGAAGTAAGTACCTTAATGGAGGCACAAAGCTCCGGTACTGATTTCTGGTGATAAATAATGCTGGACTGAATGTTTCGAGACAACCCCACAAACTGCATATCGCCGTCCTTGTCATAAACGGCGTAAACACCGGAAGCTGGAGGGAATAGGGTTGAAACAGCGTCGGATTCAGGAGGAACGGTGACCAATTCCGTCTCCGATAGCTTTCCAAGAGCAGAAACGACAAGGGACAGATGGCGAGGAGGGTTTTTGGTTGTGTAATTGTGTTTGAGAGAAACTGATGAAGGGAATGAGAAGAAGGAAAGGTTGTTGACGTTGATATAAGTGCGAGAAGCAGAGAGTAACCGGAGAGATGGGGAGGAGGAGGTGTGAGTGGGTGATGAGAGGTTCATCGCCGCCATTGATGCGTGAGGAGAGACGAGTGGTGTTTTGCCCTCGAAACGATGCCGATAATCGGAAATTATTTGACCCGACTGATGGCTCCTTACAGCGGGCCGGTCACAAATACAAAGAAAATCGGATTTTTAACTCTAATTGGACAGATTAACCTAATATTCAAAAAAAAAAAATGTAAAATCAAATCAAATATTTAATCATCTAAAATATAAATTTATATATATCTAAAGACATATTAAAAGTAAATATATCACAAACTATATATATCTGGAATTATTTTACTTAACACGACTAAAAAAATTAAAAAAAACTAAAATATAATATTAGTTAATAAATCTGTAATATCAACATATAACTAAAAATATACATTAGAATAAAAATTAACACTCAATATTAAGTAAATAACCAATACAAAAAAAATAAATTCTTTTGAATTTTCGGATACCTGAATATCCGAAAATTTGGAATTTCATTATCCGAATTTGAACCCATGAGTGACAATTTTGACACAACGGGCGGTACGATTAAATTGACTCGTAGTAAATGTACATAGTTTTTTAGAAAAAATGAAATTATAAAACGGTGTATTAAACAAATTATTTTATGAAAAAAAATTCAAAGTTATGTAAAGTTTATGACTTTTGGCCGTCAACCGTTTTGACCCGTTTGCTTTAATGGGCCGGAATTACCACCCCTAGCTTCGAATTGGGTTTTCGGATTTTTATTTAGGATGCTCGGACCTTACTATAAACTATCAATCTTTGTTAAAAAAAACTATAAAATATAATTCATTAGCCAAAGTTTCTAGCCTAGCGATGTCAAGTGTTCGAGTTTTGTTATGAACAAAAATATGTTTTTTAAAGTAGACTTAAATGAGTATGCATTCTGTTATAAAAAAACAAATAAAATATAAATCATTCACGTTTGACGTTAAGTTCAATTGTAACCAGCTGTTCCATATTTGACATAGATCTCTCATTAAGTGCTTATGATGCCTGGTATAATGAAATTATTTAGATTTATAAAAATTTTTAAACAATAAAGTTATGATTATATATTAATTTAAATAAAAAAAGAAAGAAAAACTATAAAATATTTGTTTTCTTTTGATGAGTCATGTAAAAAAATAAAAATTTACACGTTTTGTACGATTAAAATAAAAAAATCAAAATCATTTAAGTTTATAAGTTTAATTTTTCATCCTCACACTTCATGTTCTTCGTATAAAAAATGAAAAAAAAAAATTATTTTCTTTCAATCATTTTAATTATTATAAAATAAAATGAATTTTGATAATATAATCGGTGTTCTTTTTTATATTTTACTGTACCAAACAATCTTATTTTAATCAAATATTTAAATGATATAAATGACATCATTCTTGTGTGTCAAAATTAATGTTACAACATTATCAATCATCCAATTTTCAAACTTCGAGTCGTTATCCATAATTCCAGATATGTAATTTGCTTCTGTATTCTTCAAAAACGATTGCTTATGTCAGTTTCCAGATGTAGGTAAACTCAAGCTTGATTGTATAAATCAATGGATCTTCTTGTTGATGGCTGATCAAAAAGCTTGAAACCGTATAAATCACACATTGATCTATGCTTGAAGCCTTGCAGCGGATGGTGAAGTGACGCTAGGCCTAGATCAAATGTCTAATTACTCGCAGGACCCAACACTCTTTACCAGTTTACCTGATCAAGATTTACATTGTTTCCGGGCCTGAGGTGTCTGTGCAGCTTGAAGAGGAGGATTAACACCTTATATTAACATCAATCTTAGTTCCAACTAAGTGAGTTTTCACAATTTTTACATATCATGATTCCACTAAGGGGTCTGAAGCTCAAGCATGTGCTTATTACATGGTTTGTAAACACAATTTTTTCAAAAGATTTATAGTTGATTATTCAGAGTGTTTATGTCAACAGTATGTAGAAGAATAATCAAATTGAGGTTGGTGTTCATGATCAGCGACTCAAATTAATATGACAATCTCCAAAGCTACAAATGTAGAAATTCAAACAAATATCATTCAGTTAGAAAGCAGTACAGGTGTGAAACATTCTACGACGGGTATGCATTAGCTTAACAGCATCGCGGAGCATGTTATAAGGAAGAACAAATGGCACTGCATTTTATGTCAATTCTGGGATCCAAAAACCAACACTGAAAATTCAAAACATGCAAGCTACCTTGTTTATTTAGGAGACAAAAAGCCACAAAATATTAAAACCGCCCTCCAGCCTTCTTCTGCCACCATTCCATGAACTTGACCTGGGCAGCCATGGTGTCTAACCTGTATAGTTGAAGAGAATGATTTGCAATTTCTTGCCCAAAACTCATCCCAAACACTGCTCCTGCTCCCAACGACAATGCAGCCCCTGCATATGCCAGTATATAGTAAGTAACTTAAGCCATCTTTTTTGTAATTATTTTGCTCCTTCTAGACTGAATTTATCTAGTTGTTCACTGTAAACTAAAAATGAATATCCATGAAATGAATGATCGAAACCAAAAACCTCCCTGAATCTACAAACAACCCACTTCCCAAAATATATAAACTTAAAATGAAATTTTACACTAGTACTTAGCACCGTTTGTCCAAAATCACTTGTTTTTATCTCAAAAATATATTTTCTTCTCCAACACTAATAAAACAATATGAGTTAAAAAGTAATCATTTTAGGTATCTCCATCACAGTTCTAGACATAGGTTTTTTTACTTTTTAGGTATCAAAGTCTAGCAGCTTGTGTGCAAATGTGCAATAGAACAAAAGAATGAAAAGATTTGGATATTTCAGTGCATATGTATATTAAAACAGAATAGATTATATGACAGGGGAGAACCTCCTACGATGAATCAGAAAAGCAGAGCAGAATAAGTGAATAACATATAGATGGGGAGCGCCTACCATGGGGACTTTTCGAATATTTCCAAGCAAAGGCAGCAGTGGACACAGCTCCAACTATGCCTCCAACAGCCAAAAACTTCACAGCATCACGGGTTGTTTTGAGCTGTATATAAAACAGTCATTCCAGAAATTTTATTAAAATATGAAAATAGTATCCACAGACAAGTATGCTAATCATTTAGCCGATGAAAAGATGGAGCACAAATGTTTAATAAGGTCGATTATCACTTTCAACAGAGATAGCAGGTTTCTCCGCTAGATAAGAAGAGTAGATACAAATTAAGTTAGGAGGCTATTGTGGATTTGTGGTAATTTCACTTTGTAGTTAAAACTAGTTGGTCAATATATTTAGTAGTATAAATGGGAAAATAAATGGGGGCTGTTAGTTTAGAGGAAGAAATTTGAATAGTGGCTTGTGACCTGGGACAAAGCAGTCAGCAGCTAGTTTCTGTTTCTTTTTATTTTGACCTCGACAGCAGTAGTGGTTTGCTGCAGATTTATGACTAATTTAAGGCAACTACTTATCGGTTTGTATTATCACGTGACAACAGCAGACTTTTTGAGGGTGCTACAGCATGTTAGCTGACGTTTCTGTTTGAGAGGTCAAAATCAACATGTAAGGGATTGGATCATATGAACTTTGCGAGTTTATTCTAAGGAATTAAGAAGATAACATTTGTCATGTCATTCTCTACTGGCAACTGCTGTTACACTGCAGTTCTTTGCAATTGCTGGATCCAAAAGGTAACCAAATGCGAAGCTGCTGTATGATTATGTCGAGGACGCAGATTAAGCAAGTTTGGTGCTGCTATGAGAACAAATTTGAGATGATGGTTGATTAAATTCTGGAATTTGATCAAGTTTCTGTTGGTTTAAATATTAATCATTTTGTGATGGTACCTTACCACATTATAATTAATTTGGCTTGAATTTGGACAAAATATTTCGGAAATCCCATTAGATCATACCGGGCGATTGTTTCATAATTTGTGGACTGCTGTTTTATGATGCAACAGTCGTGCCCAAATTTTATGCTTACCTGCAGACCTGAATAAGGTACACTAATGGATTCTAAATACTAATAAGCTAACCAAGAACATCCTACTTAGAATGGAGGAACATCTCTTTTCGTTTAACCAAGTTTCCTCAAGTATGCTTAAAACTTTCCCCCTAACTTGAAAACCTACAGACCAAAAGAACCCTAAGAATAAGAAACCTAGCTAGGGCTTCATAATTTTCAAATTAATATTATATTTTAATTCGGATCACACACTGCAAGTATTCGCCTTGAGATATTCTAATCAATCGTTACCAAACGACGAGCTATACATTTTTTTTGAGTGACCTTTTGAGTAAACACAAATCATTTCCGCCTAAGATATATATATAAAATAAAGACCAAAGGTACGCAAACGAATCAAAAACCTAGCTAAGCCTTCATAAAATTCAAGAGGATTTTTTTAAAACGAATAACCATGCATCGCATGAAGGTCAATTCAATTGTATCGGAGTCATACATTCGTCTTAAAATAAACCTAATAACCCATTAAGATATCATAAACAGAATAATGAATCCATATAAATGATAGAAAAAGGCATTAGAGACAGGGAGGAATGATCATACGACGGGACCATGAACAGGATCGGAAGCGATGAATTCTTCAACATCGGAAGCGGACCATGACGGAAGGGGGGTTTGGCGGCGGATGTAAGGGTGATAACTGTCCAAGATCTTGAATCTATCGCTCCAAAAATCTTTGAAGCCTTGCCATAACGATTGCTCGGAAGCTCCTTCTGTCGCCATTTCTCTCTCCCTCTCGATCTATCTCTCAAACTAAAATCCAATCAATATGCTTTTCTCATTCTCTTTAATTAATCTATAATCAATTGGTTCATTTTATCTCTCTCTTTTTTAAGACAACAACTATAACACTTTTTCTGCTATCATGTAAAAAATCTATTATTTACCATTTTTAATTGGGCCTACTACATTCCAAGGTTAATATCCATGTATGATTTAAAAATTTTTGAAAAACAAAGTACTTATAAATATATAAAAGTAATTTTAAAATTTTAGTTAATGAAATTTTATTTAGTTAATTGTTAGATTAGATTTTAATAGATTGAATTGGATTTAATTTGATTTGATTTAATATTATTAGTTGTTTTAGTAAATTACACGACAATTTGAGAAAATAATGTCAAATTAAATAAATGAATGACAAGTGACAGATTTTTATATTTCTAATAGAATTTATAGAATAGACGCATGTTTATATTTTCATATATATAAAGAATTTTATGTACCATCGTTTTTGAACTTTACAATATTATACATATACACAATCTAACATTTCAATATCATATATAGCATTTATAAATTTTATAATATGATAGGTATCTACCTATCCAATTCAAATTGTTGTTGTATACGTGGTCGATCCGGAGCAAGATCAACACGGGCAACCGCCTAGTACCCATTAATTATATGGATCCATTCTCAAAATACTTATTATATATTTAGGTCTATTAACAATTAAATAAGGTTATTGAATTGCAAAGTTTTTAGTTTTAACATCATATAATTATAAATTTTTGTTGTTAATTTATTATTTTTACTTGAATTTCACTTATTTAAAAATATACATACATTTTTGTACGACCCCTTGTAAGTTTTTGCCCGAACCTAAAAAATGATTGGACCATAGTATAAATATTTATTGTAACATCCGTTAATTTGACCTGGTACGTGGAATTATTTTAGTGGATAAATAATTTATTAATATTGGGTTGGTCCAATTATATCCCGTTTCGTGGATTGATACGTGTCGGGATTGGGGCTTGCGTGTCATCGGGTTATAATTTTAATGAACGGATTATGTTTTTGGGATCACAGGATTAAATAGGTTAATTGGGCATTAATAGTGAAAATATGATATCGGGTTCGGGTTATTGGGTTCGGGACCGATTGAGATAGAGACGTGCATATATGTTTGAGTCTATCTTCACTTACCCTTATCCTTGTGTGAGACCTAAAGTGTGTTTGTGTGTGTTTTGTGTGAGAAAGCTCCAGCAAGAAGCCAATTCCAAGCTCCAATCTGGGTGTGAAATCCTTGAATTGATCTTCATCATCTCCTTGTGTGTGTTCTTAAGCTTAAGAGGTAAGATTCTCATGAATTGGTTTCTAGTTTTGCATCATATGTTGTAATGAGTTGGGAATTGGTCAGAAAGTTCATAAAGGGCAGTTATGTATGGTTTTATATGCTTAATTGTGACTGAATTCGTGTTTGGAAGGAGTTGTATACTCCTAGTTGAAGCTGAAAATCGCAGAGCAGGGTACAGGGTTTCGCGGTGTCGCGGCGCGACGACCAGGGGGTCCGCGGCGCGACTAACTGCCTGCAGTGAAAATCCGAGTTTAGTCTTGTGAAATGGGTTTGGGTCAAATTGTGTCGGGTTTCCTTCGGGATTGCTCGGGTTGTGTTTTGTTGGGGTTAAGATCTTGTTTGGGATTGCTTTGAGTCGAGTTTGGATCGAGTTTCGGATATTAATCGGGTTTCGATTTTGTGGGGGTTGTCGGGTCGAATTGAATTCGGGTCTTTGTGATTATGTGATTGATGTTATTCGAACTATGTTTGAGCATTGGGATATCTATATGTTACAGGGACTAGCGGATCTCGAGCCGGGTTTGATCAGGGAGGCCAGACTTCGGGAAATCAGTCAGGTGAGTACTCGAGACTTTTCTAAACGCGCGCCGTCTTTACGATTTTACCTGTGTTGCTATTTTGTGCGTGTTTACATATATGAGACAGGGACGTGAACCTCAGGTATACTCTAATCCTTATACGTGTTATGTATGAGATGTGCGATCGGTCCAGGGGTCCGTGATGAGTTCCATACGGACGGTAAGTCGCGAAGGGGAATCGCGCGGGTTGACTGTCCCTTATAGTCCTTGGGGCGTATATATACGGCAGGGCCTGTAGCCGGGTAGCTTCCGTGCTACAGGGTATTACTGACCATTGCTGTGTGCGATGTGTCCACCGGGGAGGGATCCCCACAGGGCTATGTGTACTCTGATCTCATACTTGTGCCTATATACCTGAGATGTGTGTTGGGTTATCGGGACAGGGACAGGGACAGGGATTGTGTGTTATGTGCTTATGTGCAGTGTCAACCCTCGCGTGCTCACGGGCTTTATAGCTCATGTATTCGAGTCTAACATGTTCAGGGAATCAGAAAGGACCTCAGCCGCAGCCGAGGTAGAGCCGAGATAGATTCGGGGTTGTTCGAAGATTTGTGATAGTTCCGTATCTTGTATAGAACAGTTTGTAATAGTTGTTTTGGGAATTGTGTATGTAATGATCGGGATGATATGTTTGTTATTATGGGATCATGAAATGTAATCGTATGCCATTATGTTTGATTAGCCGTAATGTGCATTATCCTACGACATGTGTGTTATAGATCCGTTGCGTTATTGTCACTTATGATATTATGTTGACGTGGCATTTCCGGGATCGGAAAGGGTGTTACATTTATCCAACACAAAAAATATATATCATTAATACATATAAAACTTAATCCTGACAAATGTCATTTATTCAAGTAATGCTTCATTATAGGACTTAATTTTGCTACTTTATTTGTGATATAGAAACAAGGCAACCCACCCATATGGTGGCGTATCATGACTACTATTGATTATATATAGGGTTTATATGAGAAGCAATCTAATTTTTATATATTCCTTAATTTAGTCACTATCATTTTAATTCATGTATTTTTTTTCTTTCATATTCATTTTACCTTTGATAAATAAGTTTCAAAGGAGTAACCCAATAAAACCATTAGAGTAAGAGGAAAGTGACACGTGTGTTGTCGCAGAGTACCAAATATGTTGGCGCACGCAGGGCACATAACCTTTTCGGCCCTTCTAGCTGTACCGCTCAAATGGTGCAAATAGAGCGAGGAGGATGTCATTTGAGGGGTGGAAACTCTCTCACAATATCTTTTAGGAATTTTGTGAGTGTATTTTATAGTGATACTAGAAAATTGACTATTTTTATAGTTTGAGTGTTATAGAAGATGAAAAAGATAGAAAGAGAAATTATGATATACTGTTGACGATGATAGTATGTAACAGGGTTTTATGTAGCATTTGTCATTTTCAGGTAAACTCTTATTTCATCTTGATGTCATTATTCTAAAATCCGTCATCATTTATGTGGTATACTAGTATTCTATAAAAGTTTTAAAGTTTGACTTTAATTCCATTGGCAAGTCAAAACATGATATTAGGGGGCGTGTAATCCTTTTATGAAAATTGTGTTGTCAAAGGATGTTAGATATATTACTAAAAGAATTATTAAAATCCGACACCGTTGCATAGGTCATTACTACAATTCATATTTTGTACACTTTAACTAATATAGGGGTTGAAGTTGCAAAAAAAAAAACTATCACAAAGTTATTTAGTCTTTTAAAGTTTTTGAAGGTTCATCGATATTTCTTCAATGTTTGATCAAATAAGGTGAAAACCTTATGAAACTTCATTACCGTCGGATGGGATGACAGATCTTCTTATTTTTCTATGTCACTAATTACCTTAGCATTATATTAGCATCACATCAACTTTTTCCTTTTTATCTATTTTATCTATTTATCTCATTAAATTTCTCATAATATTCATCTTTATGTATCACTAAAAAACATACATAAACTAACCTACTTCTACTTCTAAACTATCCTTTTGCCACAAATGAAAACTTCAGAACTTACTTTCACCATCTAAATTCAAACTTGCCTTCGTCGAGAATCGAATCCGTAACCTCTCACTTGCATATTACCCCTCATACTAGATGGGCTAAACCCAACCCGGATGGTTATAATTATTTTAATGATAAAACTAGTTATTAACCCACGTATCACGTGGATTTTTTATAAATAAATGTTTTAAAAGTCTACACAAAACGTCAATTACATACAAAAGTGTTTATTTTTATTTTTAAATACGAAAATAATATTATCGTTTGTTAATAAGGATAATTAAAAAATTTCTGTTTTTAAATATGTATGAATAATATTTATCGTGTCTCATCTTTTTAAAACTTTTTATTTTAAGATTTTTATATATAAATAAAAAATTAAAATTTATTTTTTACATAGAATACAATTCAATTCATAGAAATTTATGAACTCATGTAAAAGGGGCATTCTCTGTGTCTTATTGTCTTGAAAGAAAAAAACTATAATTAGCAAAAGATGAGGGACGATTCTTGTAAGTAACGTACTTACGTACTTTTCCAGCTGCTGATTTACAAGACCGCATAAACTCGGTAACACAGCCGCCGCGACGCCGCTTCACCATCGCCACTAATGGCCGCCGTGCTATCCAAAACCGGTTATCTCCGTCGCACATACCGACTCTTCTCCTCTTACACGTCATCTCGTCCTGCACTTCAACTCTCAAATGAGATTCCTAAACCACCTCTTCAACGACATCTCCCTCAATCGGTTCGTCCTCTCTCCTATATGTATTGAACAGTTCTATAATTATGTGTGTGAGGACTCTTACTCGCCTTTCAAAAAAAATGATTTATGTTAATGTCTGTTAAATTCTCAGGAGATAGGATCATTTATAAAGCTCCCTAGGTTTCTATCTACTAATGCTAATGCGGCTGCTGGTACTGCTAATACTCAAGCTGATCCGGCATTAAAAGGAACGGCGTCAGATTCTCACTCTGATCAGGGGAAGCAGTCCGACGATTCGCATCAGAGTTCAGAACAGGGAAAATCTGTTCGAGGCGGGGTAATTTTATTCCTAAATATATATTTTTTGGTGTTAATCTTGGTATTAACCAAGAAACTAAAGACCTGTATGGTAAAACTATATGCTGTTTTCCTGGTTAAGTGTTCTGGATCATAGTCTGGACTCTGGATGATGAAAAGCACCTTTTTAACCCTATGTATGGAGATCTTTGTTTACGAAGTAGATGATTACAATGCGTCTATCATTATGGTGTTTGAAGTTTGATCATGCAACAATACAACTTAATAAACCTCAAATTATCTGTCATCATGCGAAGTAGATGGTTATCATGTATCATTACTCATAGAACATTAGAGATATACAAGTCCGAGTAGATGGTTTCTTTACAAATATAATAGCTCTATGCTATTCAGAATACTTGATTACGGTTTAATAGTTTATTAAAGTTCTAAAGTTTTACACTTCCAATTCTATGTCTTAGTTATATTATTACGTTGGCAATCATTTGGGCTAACTAGTTCACATTTTACATGTTTTACTATTAGTACTACTAACAAATCAGGTGATCATGAACAACATTTTACAAATAACACTTGTTATTCATTTGAGGCTTTCTGAAAACTGATATGGTTGCAACATGATGGTTTGATCTTGTGATGAATTGCCTATTTGCCCAATTGCTTATACCTAACCTAAGCTAGGATATTGTCATGCATCTTTTCAAATTTCAAACTTATTTATTTTGAAGATATATACTGGTTGTTTATTCATTTTCATATGATGATCCTGTTAAAAGAACTGCCCATGTCTTCATGAGAAATCCATTTCATTCTAAAATATAAAACTAGATGAGATGTTAGCCTCTCATCTTAGTGTGGGTGCATTTTGATTTTTTGAGCTTAAGCTAACTGATAATGTAATTATGTACAGCCTATTTCTTGGTTGAGCTTCCTTTTGCTGGTTGCCACTGGAGCAGGGGTTATCTTCTACTATGATCAAGAAAAGAAACGGCATATCGAAGGTAGATAACTACGGTGAGTAGGATATTTGTATAGTTTTAGGGGTGATCTGAAAGACTATTAGACATTGTTATTGTATTGTAAGTTATCAAAAAAGTAACCTAAATTTGTTAAGTAAACTCACATGGGAGTTAGAGAATTTGTGTTGCCCAGTTGCCACCCATTTGACTCATGTTTATTAGTGTGTTATTAATTTGATGGCCTATTTATCAGTACTATACCCATTACGACCCATCTTCTAAGACTAATGGGATGAAGGACTGATTTTCATCAAGGTGGTTTCCTTAGAATCCTGTGAAAGACAGTCTGCTTTTGTTATCCAATAGAAGAACTAAGATAACTCTGCACAACAATGCATACATTGTCGATTGATTTAAAGGTGCATGCATCTTTCATGATCTGTTTCTGTGTAAACGTAGCAGTTGACGCAAATTTATTATTTATTATTTGTCCCAATCTTCAACCTCCCAAGTAAGATAGGGAACCAACCATCAGTGCGTGTTTGGTAGAGTGGAATTGCAATGAATGGAAATGAGGAGATTAAAATGGTTTTTCAAACCATGAGAAACAAGAATACGCTAACCAACAAAATTGAATGCCATTCTCTTCCCCAATTTTTAGAGTTTACTTAATTCTCAACCTTTTAATAGTATATAGTAGTTAATTGGTTGTGGTGTGGAATGGTGTTCAAGGCTAGCTAAAGGTATGGGTTGTGTGAAATGTTAGGAATCTAAATACATTTACAAATAGCTAGGAATGATGGTTTCGTTCAACCATAGATTTTGATGGAACTTAAACACATTTTTATATGTTGTTTTCCTAATCTAAAATTCAAAATACACTATAAGCACATTCCAATTCCTTCAATTTGTTTCGTGACCCAAACTCCCTGGTGTTTTTTAATTCTCTTTTCTATCAACTTGAGAATCAAAGGTTTTTTTGTCTTATGAGAACACGGTTTTTTCCATTGCCTTATGATAAAGAGTTTCTTCTATTCTTCATTTCTTCCCCAATCCTGGAGTTTACCTAACTTTATACGTTACCATTAGTCCCTTATATATAATTTTTTAAAAAAAAATTTGTCTTATGAAAAACAGGGGTTTTTCTACTGCTTACTCAGTTCTATCTGTAGCTTGTATACAACTGTCTTTATTGAGGTATATATTGTATTCATATTAAATTCATGTAGACAAACCACATGTAGTTCATCAAGAGCAGTTTCCATATTCTGGGTTTGGTATTTTCATTTAATTTACTCTGGGGAATGTGATGGTCATACACATTTGACTTTCATGTCACCTACAAAGTTGATTGATCAAGCATCATGAAGAGTATGCCTATTTCTCAAATCTGGTTTAGTTTTTATTATTATTACTTAATTATTATTTCCGTACCAATTCTCCATTAACCCATAGCCTCTTGGGTTTTTGCCATCTGTAGCCGTGACTTGTGAGTGATTATAATGAATAGTTGTGTCATTGCTCTGCAGATATAAACACTTCTTCAACTGCAGTAAAGCAAGGACCTTCTGCTGGTAAAGCAGCCATTGGCGGACCATTCAACCTTGTTGACCATGATGGCAAATCTGTTACCGAGAATGACTTCAAGGGGAAATGGACCTTGATATATTTTGGTTTTACTCACTGCCCAGATATCTGCCCAGATGAGCTACAAAAACTTGCTGCTGCAATCGATAAAATAAGTAAGTCCATCGTATTCTACAATCTGTCATAATCATTGGGGTTTATGTTTCTTTATAGCCCCTAGATTTTTTCTCTTTATACATCAAGTAAAATTAATAAATTAGATCCACTTATGTGAAGTTTAGTTTGGATTAAAATTGTTTATTAGCAACCATCTCAAATGTGCCTGAAGTCCCTAGATTGTTCACAATGGAGCTAAAAGTAAAGTTTAGGAACTTTAAAGGACATTTGAGATGGTTGCGAAAAAATGACATTAACCATAAACATAATGCAGTCTTGCGCTGCTACAAAAGTTTGAGCGTCTAATATTGGTAGTAATGATTGTATGAAGTTTCATGTTTGCAGAGGCGAAAGCAGGTTTTGAGATAGTACCAGTTTTTATATCGGTTGATCCCGAGAGGGACACAGTAGAGCAAGTTCGTGAGTATGTCAAGGGTATGAGTATGAAGATCAATTTGAATCTTAAAGTGTGAAATTAGTCTTGTGATTCATAAGCTGCATACATTTTAATATTTCTTTTATTTTGGTTCAGAGTTCCACCCAACATTGATTGGGCTTACTGGCCATCCAGATGAGATTAAAAAGGCTGCTCGTGCTTATCGGGTTTACTATATGAAAACAGAGGAGGAAGGCTCAGATTACCTTGTTGATCACTCGATAATCATGTAAGTATACCTTTACTTTGTCTTATTTGATGACATGGGCCTCTGAGTTTTCTGTATCCTTGCTGATGCTTTTACTTTGGAACCCACACTTCATGTGCATTTTATCAAGTCACCTGGGATATTATGTTAACATCCTTAGTTTCTTATGTATCTCTTCTCTCGTACTGGAGTTATATGCATCTACGATAAAAAGATAGTCTCTTCTCAGTTGATCTTAGTATCCGAACTGCCTACTTCAAATTGTGGTGGACTTCTGATCATTCGGAAGCGATTTTCCAAATATTGAAGTTGAGATTCGTAAAATTAAAATCTGGATATAGGTGGGTATTAACAAACAACCCATTACAAGAGTCTAACTAGGTTCATATGTCACTCAGGTATTTGATGGATCCGAACATGGAATTTGTGAAATTCTTTGGGAAGAATAATGATGTTGATGCTCTTTCGGAAGGAATTATCAGTGAAATCAAGCAGTACAAAAAAGCTAAAGCATAATGCTCTTAAGCATATTTGCTCAGGCATCTCAGGGTTCGCCCTTTAGACTGGCCTATTCTTCTGCTAGTATGATAGAGGTATAAATTATGAACTTTCTTCTTTTACTATACACGGATCGGGAGCGATAATACCGTAGTACTTCATAACTGTTTTTTTGAATCAAACTATAGCATAATGAGTTAGAGATCCGGTTGAAGTCGCTTATATGTTACTTCGTTATAGACATCATCAATAGCTGAACAAAATTTCTTCTTGTTGTGCTGTTGCTGCTGTGCTTTTTCCCCCTGAAATAACTGACATGATGACTTTCAAATCCAAAACTATTGTGAAAGTGATCGATTTCATCCGTTTGAGAATTGAGATATACCCATCTATATCTATATTATTATATAAAACATCTATGGGTTAAGGTCGCACAATACCAACATGTTTTTCAAATGTATTGATATGATATATGAACTTTTTTATCTATCCATAAGGTACATTAAATTTTCAATTCAATATGATACATTTCTAACCGGGTCCTATTTGTATGTAAAACCGAATTCTTCGTAGAAATGTTTCATCTATCTATGTTATTAAATAAGTAACTAATATGCCAAGTGTCATGCTCTTTTTTAATTTGTCACATGTCGCTCTTTCCTTTTGCCACTTCTTTTACTAAACTTACTTTAAATTTTAAAGCAAATCAAATATATCCAAATCTAACATGATTAATTTAATAACTAATTAACTAAAATGGAATAAACTTTATTATTCTTATAATTATCATTTTATACATATTTGTTTTTAAAAGTAACCAATGTAATACATGGGTATTAACCTAGTATTAGAATAGAAAGCTAAAGTATATATGTATCATATGAGGAAAAAAAATAACTTGATACGTTTGGAAAAATACGTTGATATGGTACGATCCTAACCCTATAATAATTTATATTTGAAAACTAAGTACAATTGTACAAATAAAGCTATGTCCATCTCACTCCATCCATTTTAATATGAGATTTTTACTGTTTTTTCTATTAAAACATCTAACCATTTATTTTTGTCGCATAAACCCCACAACCAATAAAAGAAAATGGTGACTAGCAACCGGCTAAGCCTGTTGCAAGAAAACATATATCTATAATAAATCTGTTTATTATTAATTGGGTCATCAAGAAAACGCATATCGTAAGTATTCGACCATTCGCGTAGACGGATTTACATTTTTCTTACAACGACAGTTTGACAAAATATTAAAAATATTATATGTCATTATATATATTACGCGAATATTATGAATAACACGTGATATATAGCATATCAAACAAAAGAGACAAGTTTGAGGTTTTTTTATGTAAGTTCCCTAAATTTTTGTTATGTTTCAAGTTTTTTACCATTAACTTTTTATTATGTTTCAATTTTAAATGTATATATTTAATCAATGAAATATATCAAATATATTTTGATCTTCATCAAATTTTTTTTAAAATTATAATCATTTAAAGGAAATATAAAAGTAAAATTCTGAGATATGTACAAATCATAATATGTCGTTTTTATTTATAACTTGTTTTCGTAATAATAGGTATGTCATTTGTCCACATACTTACGATACAACATGAAAATTAATATTTATATTTACATAACCTTCGTGCAAGCATGTGCATAAGTTTTATATATTTAAATTCCATAAGTTGGTATCTTTTTTTATTAAAATTATAAATATTCAATTCAATGATGTTGGATTAAGTAATAACATTTAATCAAGTAATTGAGATTAAATTTATTATAAACTTGCACTATATAACTTATTTTTAAAAAATAGGCCTCTTAACCAATTGGTTCTATATCTATTAATGTATTCAAAACCAGAGAGTGTATAAATACTCCTTATAAAAAAACACACACTCTGTGGGTTGGATAAAATGATAAGTTGGTTTAAAATAAAAATCTTAAGAATTGTTGTTCATAAATTGAACTACTAATGCATGGGTTGATTTATATACCCAGGTACTAGTGTAATACATGTGTTGATTTAAAAAAAATATTTATAAAAATATATAAAATAATTATAAAAATTAAAGTTTATTAAATGTTAGTAGTTAGATTATATTTGACTAGATTTGATAGGATTAGATTAGATTTGATTTGAATTTAATTTCATATTAGATTATAACGAAATGATAACATGTGACAAATTAAATGTGAGGCCAACACTTAAAATATTGTTTATTCATTTATTAAAATTTATTATAGATGTGGATATAGATACGTGAAGTGATATAGAAATCTTGCTAGCTAAGTTGCCAAATTCAAATTTATCGTAAAATATATTGGGAAATTCATGTAAAAAACCAACAAATTTTCAGTATTTTTCGAATAAGTCATTGCACCAAAAACGTCTCCATAAAAGTCCATCAACTTAAAAACGGTTTCGTAAAAATCACTGCACATAAAATGTATCCATAAAAGTTCTTTAACTTAACGAAATTTTATAAAAAAAAATATCTGAAAATTTTTTAAAAAATCAAATAAAATAAAACAATTCGTAAAAGATTTCAAGTTGAAGGACTTTTATGAAAACGTTTTTGGTATAGCGACTTAATCAAAAAATATCAAAAGTGCGTTGGTTTTTTTGTATAATTTTCCAAAATATATTTGAAGAGTTTTATCATCATATATTTTTCTGATAGTAAGATGTTACATCATTAGACGACGAGGAAGGTTGTAAGTTGTAACAAACTAAAACAAGGGTGTGTAACGATAGAAATCAATCGGGACCAAAGCAAAAGGGATAGTAAGACGATGGTGTAGAAAAAGGAACCCTAGTTGTAGTTGTAGTTGTAGCTGTAGTTAGTTGGTCAAATTTCATCTTAAATAAAAGGTCAAAGAACCAGTCAGTGACTACTACATCATAACAAACACTCTCGCCGGTTACAACTACAAAGGGGAAGCAAACAAAAGCATTCAAGAAATAAGAATTATCTCTTTCTAAAACGCTCCTTACCTTCTTCAATGGCTACCATGGCTTCTTCATTCCTTAATACTACTGTATCTTCTTCCATTAGACTCTCTAATTCCACCTCTAACCGACGCCTTAGCTTACCATTATCAACTTCCATTTCTCTCTCTCCTTCTCGTAAGCTCAATCTCACTCACTTTCCAACTTTCAGTGTTTTTTCTACTTCTAATTTTGCTTATATTTGCGTTTGAGATTCGTTTGCTTTTCATTGAATTAATTAGGTAGAAGACTAACAATCCGAGCAACAGAGACGGATGCAAACGAAGGTTAGTTGGGGCTTTAATTTCATATTACTTATTTAAGCTATGCTTGTGTTTTTAAGGTCGAACATGGTAGTAATTGCCATAAATTTCAATGATTTTGTTCAAATGTTTAAAACTTCCATATGGAATTTTGATATTAAAAACTGGTTTGACGTCCATACTCGGAGTGCAGGTTGAGATTAAATGGCTCAATTTATCTGTATATTTTTTTTTAAGGATTAATGTTATTATTATTATTATTATTATTATTATTATTATTATTATTATTATTATTATTATTATTATTATTGTTGTTGTTGTTGTTGTTATTTGTGGATTTTGAATGAAAAATGTTTATACAGCAATCAAAGCTAAAGCACCAGAGAAGGCGCCTGCTGCAAGTGGATCGGGTTTTAATCAAATTCTTGGCATCAAAGGGGCTAAGCAAGAAACTGTTAAGCTTTTTCGTGTCTTTTGTCCTTCATGTGTTATAATTTATGAATGAATATTTTTAGTAACTTTATATGTTTATTAATGCTTCTTTTCTTTTCTTTTTTTCTCCTGTTTTTTGGGACAGGATATTTGGAAGATTCGTGTTCAACTTACAAAGCCTGTTACATGGCCTCCTTTGATTTGGGGAGTAGTCTGCGGAGCAGCAGCTTCTGGTACATTAAAATTTGAATCATTTTGATTTTTGCCTTTTGAGATATGATATAACATCTTGAAGGCAACCAACAGGGTTTTGAAGTGAACATTAAGCCATTCATATTTGTAGCTAGGGAAAACTCTAAAGAATTCAGTCGCTTATCTTTAAACTCGTCTGTCCCTAAAGATCTTAACATAGATATGTTCGCATTGTAGGTAACTTCCAGTGGACTGTGGAAGATGTTGCTAAATCAATTGTTTGCATGATGATGTCCGGGCCATTTCTAACTGGTTACACACAGGTAAATTTCTCATATACTTTATGAAATTTTCTGACAGTTGTAGTACACATTTTCATGTTCGTATTTGCATTCCATAGACGATCAATGATTGGTATGATAGAGAGATTGACGCTATTAATGAACCCTACCGCCCAATTCCTTCAGGAGCTATATCAGAAAATGAGGTTGGTTTTTTAATCTGTTATTGTAAATTTAACAAAAAAAAACTTTTCATCATCTTATGGGACTCTCTCTTGTTTCTACCTAGGTCATTACTCAAATCTGGGTACTTCTTTTAGGAGGCCTTGGATTGGCTGGCATATTGGATGTGTGGGTATGTCTTAACATTTGCCATTGTATTTTTGTTTTTATGCCTCACAAAAGTTCCTAAGGACCATTAAATTTCAGGCAGGGCATACAACCCCTACGATATTCTATCTTGCTCTTGGGGGATCGTTGCTTTCTTATATTTACTCGGCTCCACCCTTAAAGGTAACTTGTAAAATCTCCATATAGAAAAAGGTACCCCCTTTTGAGTTTTTTCTTCGAAGGTGCACAAACCAAAGTCATCAATGCACCCCTTTGGTAATATAACCCACATTGGGATATGCATTTAAAAGCTAGGAAACCTGACATTAATATTCCTTGTGTGGTTGCAGCTCAAACAGAATGGATGGATTGGTAACTTTGCACTAGGAGCAAGCTACATTAGCTTACCATGGTTTATTTTCTTGTTCCTTGCAACTTCTGGTTTTGACCATGTTAATCAACTGATCTGTGTTAGTAAAACTTTATCTTAGGTTCAACGTTTATACACCCATTTTCATGCTTGGTAAAGCCATGTTTGACCAATGACCATTGAGAATCAAACCTTGACCCTCTTGAAGATGTGAAAATTTTATGGATTCTTATACAATATTAGCACCAAATTGTTCCAATTTGTATAACTGCACATGTTTATACACTTTTAAATTATCTTTGACATATGTTAGTAATATATCAATTTTGAATTTTGAATACTTAATGACAGGTGGGCTGGTCAAGCATTGTTTGGTACCCTTACACCTGACATTATAGTTCTCACACTACTGTACAGCATAGCCGGGGTATGTAAACTGCATCAGCATATTTCATCCCCCCCTCCTACCCCTTTTCAATTGTAAATAGTGCAATTTGATACAAATCTTGGCTGAACCATTATAACCAATTTGGTAAAAATTATAGGAAATTCCAAATTTTTATTGTGACTGTTTGCAACAATCTGTATTTGCAAATTCATTCAAGACTTAAGTTGTCTATTTGACTCCTATCATCATTACAGAATAGGAATGTTTAAAAGACCAAACCATTCCTTAACCTGGAATCATTATGGAGCTGATGGCCTGATGGGTCCATTATTGATCCATAGCATTGTGAATAAAATATCAAAAAATGGTATTGATACTGGTTTACATGTTTGTCATAGTTGAAGCGTATATTAGACATTTGTTTAATAGTTGAGCATAAATTGTATTAAACTATGTCTGGATTCAAACACTGCAAATTAGTGCAGGATATATAAGTACATGAATATATAATACTATTGTAGAGGTCAACGATAATTAACCTTTATTACGTTTTCTTTTCCTTCTTCAACTTGAAGCTTGGTATTGCAATAGTAAATGATTTCAAAAGCGTCGAAGGAGACAGAAAAATGGGGCTTCAGGTATTTCCCCCACCTCCCTCGCTCCCTACGCTCTATGTGACATTCTTATACAAATATGCTGACTTCAATATAAATCACAATGATTTTGACATCTTTACCATCGTTTCTTATGCACATTTGACTAGTCCCTTCCAGTGGCTTTTGGTGAGGAAACAGCAAAATGGATATGTGTTGGTGCTATAGACATAACTCAACTCTCTGTAGCAGGTTTGACTATTCTTTGTATTTTGATGATGTTTTTTGGTCTTTACTCTTCCAACATTTTGCTATACTGAAAGTCTGAAACACAACAACATCAAAGTTAGTAATGCTCCCCTCCATCCCATGAAAAGTGCAACAATTTTAATTTTGGGATATCAGAAATTGCATTTTGGGAATTTTTTTATAATCAAAAACTTGAAAAGTTACCGAGCTTGAGGTGATATGTATTTTTGGTTGCAGGTTACCTTTTAGGAGCTGGTAAACCGTATTACGCCTTAGCACTCCTGGGCTTAATTGCTCCACAAATCTTTTTTCAGGTAAAACATTTAATTCAAAATGCCCATTTTTATGAAACAAAATTATACAAGATTGTTGAATTTGAACCTATAAACGATGGGATAACACTCACCATAATTACAGTGACTAATTACCACCACCTTGGTCTCATGAAATTGTAGTAATCAACTCCAAATGTGATGCCATAGACGTGTTATTAATCTTATAAAATAACAAATATATAAAAAGATCGATATTATTTGGAACTAATAGCTACCCATTCTTGTCTCTTGCTGCAGTTTAAGTACTTCCTCAAAGATCCAGTTAAATATGATGTCAAGTATCAGGTATATCCTCTATAAAAATCATAATAATCCCATCACAAATTAAAGAGAACCCTTTGACCTTTTCAGTCAAGCCTATCACTTACCAGTTCCATGATCCACTGGATTTTCTGTGGATATATTACGTCTGCTATGATATATTTTCTGAAAAACTTCTCATCAGTTCATATCAGTTTTGAGTTGAAAATTAATGAATTTGACTTCAACATTCTTGTAAGTGTGCCAGTTTCAACGCAATGCGACCCTTTGTCCTTTTCTCTCTCCTTTCTCGCTGCACGGGGTTATGATATCATTATTGTCCGGTTTCTGCCATTTTTTCCGCTTGGAAGGAGATGTTTTCATGATATAGATGATGATAATTTGCATGAAATTATTGGAGCTAAGCGGTCTAATGCTTTTTTGTTTCAGGCTAGTGCTCAACCATTCCTGATTCTTGGTCTTCTTGTGACTGCTCTAGCTACTAGTCACTGATATACATTTTGAAAAATGTAACAAAATGACTAGAAAAGGTGCACAATCCCCACCTACAGAGCGCGAAAATCCGAATCAAGATCGATAGTTTTGTAGCATCATTTTCAAGCTTCTCTCCATAATTATTCCCGATTTTTGTTTCACTTATATGCTCACTTATCTTATCATTGTTGTTGTTGTTGAAGTTTTCGTTTTATGTATGATTCTGAGTCATTGGTGTAAATATAGGATTGTTTTACAATAAACTTTGTGAATGTGGGGTAAAATCTGAACGATTAATTCATGCTTAATTTCTACTTTTTTTTTTAAACAATTTTAGCTGTAAAAGTAACAGTTATACGTGTGAATTTGTAATTTACTATTTCTAAGTAAAGGTAGGATGTAAGTTTGGATTTACTATTTTAGATCAGTTCACAAAAAAATAGAAATAAATTAAATCTCAGATCAAGCAGTCATGATATATAGACATTATGTCCATGAGAAATATAAAACAATTTACGAAAATAAGTCATTGATCATGAAAATCCAAACATAACCAGATAATAAAATCCAACCAAGGAATTTTATTTCTAAACCGGGAAAAATAAAGCCTAAATATGAAATAGAGGAAATTTCATACATAACCTTGTAAAATTTAGGTTTCAAAAGGCAATTGGGCACCCGACACGAGATTATTAAAATCAGAATATCAATAACCAACCTAGTTGAATTCAACATTTCACACTACAATACGACATTCGACAAATTTCTACTTACCCTCAAATTTAGTATCCTATTAACTATACAAGTCACCTTTATAAATAAGTAATATGCATACGTTGGAAAAAAAAAATTCTACCTATATATTACCCATGGAAGTGAGAGAATGTATTTCCATGGGTGATTAACAGCCGTCTGATCTCCCAGGAATTAATCTCAGCCGTGTTAATTAGTTTACTTCTGTTTATGCATGGAGTACACAACTTTAATGCACAAAAAACTGGTTTCAGGAAACTGAATTCCCTCACGTCGCCAACAGTTACATCCATGATTTCCAAATTTTCTAGCACACGTCTTCACATATTTTCTCCTCTCACCCACACAAAACCGGTAGCAGACTTTTTCTCTCTTTTCTTTCCTCCCTCAACCTAAGAAATTGATATTCGCTTCACTGATTCTTCAGAATTCCCAAACCCTAACCTCATCTGAAACCGAAATCGAAAACGAAGACACAATCTCTCCAGATTTACACCATCTAGACACTCTCACCGGCGGCGTACAAATGCTACCTCCGAGAGTCTCTACAACAACCATCCTCGTCGTGACGCCGTCAGAGTCAAAGCCATCACATCTCTTGCCACCGTCAAAGGTCACGCAAACGCTAATGGTCAAGGTGGACGAAGCAAGGCGGATTTCAGTAGTTGTGTTATCTCCGGCCTTGCACAGGGCTCAGATGTTATTTTACTCGTATAGGTACAGAATCTCCACCGAAATACTCAAGTTTTGTCCATCATTCATAAGTTGCTAGATGATTGTTCTTCTCCATTTCAGCAATTGATCATTTGTAAACTTTCTTCTGATTGTTCATCATCTTAAGCTTTCTTTTGGTTGGTAGTCTGGATGCAAAAGAGTCAGTAAGATAATTTGACAAGGAACAAGGATCATCACATCATGATTGCAGATGAATCAACAAGCCAATCTCCCTGGTAATGACTATTATTACTCGTCTCAAATTCTGCGGTTATGTTTTTCCTTTGTAACATTCTTGGGTGATTTTTCATTTATTTTTACTAACAGATATTATGAGGTTGCAGACAAGGTGTTTGATAAAATGTTCCAAGTATTTTACCTGCTTCCTCCCAAGGTTGGTTGTCCCTTTTAAAAGTCCAAATGTTGCTTATTGGTGTTCATTATCTTTGGTGTCGTATAATTCATATATATTGAGCATTTATGAATATTGTCCAAACTGTGGCACAAATGTAGGTACATTTGTTTCAACATCTTATGGGGATAAAAATTGTACTTTTATGTAAATAAATTTATATATTGTTTAGAACTTGTAGCAAAATGGTAGCATGAGGTCTTTGTGTTTACACTTGATAAAGTTTTGCAGGGACAAAAAAGGCTACAACACTAATCTTGCATACACAGTTATACACCTCTCAAATTTCTAGGAAACGGTAACGATCTATTAATCATGACTCAACAAGCTATTGTTTCGTTAATTGATCCCCATTCTGGTTCATCATATTTGTTAATTCATTTGCTTGAGTTTATATAAAGAGCGTAACATGTTAAGGAAAATAAAGGAAAAATCAGAATGATTTTAAAAAGAGACGATCAACGGATCAAGGGGAATGGTGAAGCAAAACACAAGAAATTTTAACGTGGTCACCGAGGCATAGACTTAAAGGTAAAATTAATCAAATCAAATTTCACTTTAGCTTTCATTTTGTGCCTATTTCGTTTCTAGGTTTGGTTTGCGTTTCTATATATATACAAGCTCTTTACTGTTTATTCATTTGAAATGATAAATTTTTGGCACTTTTGGGATTTTTTTTGACTTATTAGAACAATTGAACGCAATATAACGTTCTTCCTAATATTGTTAAAATGTCATGCAGATTCTGTTTTACAATATCAAGTAATCATATTTCATTCTTTCACGTGTAAGTTTTCATATAAACTTGACACAAGAAACAAGTCCAACACTATTTGATATTTGATTTCCTACAACTTTTAAGATATGCAGAAGGGTAGTGTTGGGTGATGCAGTGTTATTATGTAGATCACCGTTACTGGCAGAGGTAACTTTCCTTTTCGTATTTTATTTTACCACCGGTTTCTAGAAATTATCACTTACTTATAATACGTACATGAAGTTGGATTTCATTTCAGAGTTTTTTTCAATTTATCATATTATCCCTTATAATATACAGGCTACCATTGCCAAAGATTGTTTGTGCTTTTCTTTTTATAAATTAACATTCATCAATTTCTAAACTTCATCTCAGGTGCTTTTTGGTGATGTACTGGTATTATATAGGATGTTATTTTTTCTATTCATTATCTTCCATATATATATATATATATATATATATATATATATATATATATATATATATATATATATATATATATATATATATATATATATATATATAGAGGGATGTTCAATGGAAAACCACCATGCACCTGAAAACTTGTGAAAACCGCACTGCACCACCACAAATGCATCAAATTCCCCGCGTGATGCATCAAAATCCCGCGTGATGCATCAAATTTCTCGCTCGATGCATCAAAATCTCACGTGATGCATCTTCTTATTTACGACATGCCACTGCTTTTTTCATGAAATGCACCAAATCGGACGGTATGCGTAGGTTTCCACAGTTCTCACGTGCATAGTGGTTTTCCATTGAACCCACCCCTATATATATATATATATATATATATATATATATATATATATATATATATATATATATATATATATATATATATATATATATATATATATATGTATATATATCTGTGTGTGTGTTTCTTTCAGGTTTTATCCTTATCATTATGCTTCATTTGCTTCTTATCTTAATGATCTTTGACAATCACGTGTAAGATTTTAGCTAGATTCTCCATTCAAACTTTAAACCATTTAATCAGCTATTAGGAGTTTTCCTTGCTGTATGGTCTCAACTGCTATAATTCTATTTCCTAGATTTGTATCCATACTAATTTACAAGTTTAACAGAATTCTTCTGCAGTTCCCATGCACTTCAAGAGCATTACAGAAAACTGATGACAAATCCAAACTCACCTATTATTGATTTTTGTCCAACAGGTATTCTTAGTGCATCAAAACATTCATGGTGTTGAAACTTTTTTGAAAGCTTACATTCCCTTTTTATATCGTTTCCTTTTTAGCGATTCTGTTTTGGCCATAATACGATGATCTGCATGTTGAGTTGCTTAACGTTCTGATTGTATGAAGATATTGATTGATTTAATTGCCTGGTAATTATTTATATAGTATATCGAAGTTGCCATCTATTCTTGATGACTTCAACTTTTGTTGAATGCTGAAATTTCTTATGATACTTGGTTCCTTGGTGTACTTTCTTTTATAATTTTTGCAAGAGGAAGCACCAAGAACACGTATTTTGTCTAACATTCTTTTTCATGGCATTATCACTCACACGGTGGCCATACATATTTTTTTAGATAGCAATTGTAAGTATTTGACAGACAAATATACAATCAATGTCAGGGAACAAGTTCACAATGTCTACTTCAATGTATAATCTTACATATTGTTGCTTGCCAGATTTTAACTATATATAATCTTGAGGTTTGGTTAATTTTTACTTTTGTAATCTTTATGCATGTGATCACAATGAATTTGGTTAGTATATTTCCTTGGTTAAAATTTAAAAAACATATATATAAGGTTGCGTTCAATTTTGAGCGATATTGTGTTTTTATCTTCCCCTTTTATGATTTCTATACATGATTAACATCACTATTTTTGATTATTTATTAATTTAGCTTCACTTTGTCATTATTTGTGTGTTATGTTGTGGTGTTGAACTCTTTCTTGCTTATATAGATATGAACAAATATTGCATTATATTTCGGATTGCACTGTAGATTCAGATGGGTTGCTAAAAATTTTATAAATACTAATGAGCTTATGCTTAATAAATGTCAACTACTACAATGAAGTATGGTATACGAAATATTAGAGTGTGAGCTTACATTTTTAATATGTTGCATGATGTTTATGTTTGTACTTTACGATTTCAAATCTAAAGGATACATGTGCAACTTATGTAGCAAAGCATTTCAAATGTGGCATTTAAACACAATTTAGGTATTGGTAATTTGAGAGCTTGGCTTTATATATCATTGTTGTATAAATGGGAAGTGGATGCTTAATACACTTGGTGAGCTTGCATTTTATAAATGGTGGTGCTTCTGTAAGTAGACCTGAACACGCTTCTAGGCGTGATTTATTTTTATCCATCTTCTTTCTCATAATTAATTGCTTGTGATATCTATTTTCTGTATCTCAGGCTCGAGCCGTCATATGCAACCCATAAATCCAAGAATGCTTTTGATCCTCATACGGGATAATCGATTTTTTATGGAGATATGATGTGATACACCATTTTTTAAAAGATACATTATGGTTTTGGCTTCAGGTATGATTGTTTCATCCATGCTGATTCTTGGATACTTCTAATGTATGTTACTGGTAGCGAGTCGCCTGTGGTTGTCGTTCTTTATGAACCCATGGAGCTTGCATTACATATGGTAAATCTGGGGCCAATAAATTAATTTTATTAATTGATAAGACATGAAATTTAAACAAAAGTTGTAAGTTCCACAATGTCCAAGTAATCTCATAAGTTGATTAAAAAAAACTTAAGGTTCACATTTCACAACAGGGTTCTTCATATCTTCGTTCAGCCCAGATGGTAAACATATTACCTATGGACTTCAAGTGTGAATTCCTTTTACATAAATCACTTCCCATTATTTAAATAAAAAATCATAGAACATAACATTTGATGGTTGAGTATCATATGTCCAATTGATGAACAGACAAATGAAATAGTTTAATTGCTACCTTTTCAATTAGTGTTAATCGTGTATATTCTTCTACTTCATAATTACTTATATGTATTACACTTGGAGGAGAGAGAAGATTTCTCTATGGGTTGATTGAATTTTTAGATATTTTTTGGATAAATAATCACCGTTGTATAGACTTTTTTTCATGAACGAAGTACAAGTGTTTTAAGGATATTTAGATTCCACCATCATCACCTAAACCGCTTTCTGTAGTATGCAGTTACCGGTAGCATGATGAACATCCCTTTATAACACATGCAGAACTACAAAAGGGAGGAGAGAACACTGTGTCTACCGCCTCATGTATAATACCATCAGTCTCCCTCTCGGTACCATCAATTGTTTGCTTCATTCGTCTCTGCTTTCCTCCCTGGCCTTCTCGCTGCAGCACAATAAATCTGGAGACAAACAAATTCTGCTTTGTTTTGGAAAGGGAAATCTATCCTTTATATGTCGTCCGAGTTTCAGGTTTGTCTCTCGGTCTGATTTCAGTAAAGTAATTCAATTTTTTTTGTTTGAGAAATGATTTACACATCATTTGACACTTCGACTACTTAAGATTCTTGATGTTGAGTTTTAGTGTTTACATGTGAGCAGATCATGTTATTTCAAAATCTGTGAACGAGGACATCTGAATATTAGGTTTTTATTTAATTATGGGCTTTAATAAAATAGTGGTTTTTATATTACCTATGAAATAGACGTAAACTCTCTACATGGGTAGATTGGAACTATTGATCAAAGTAGCATAAATCTTAGTCGTTTTAAATTGGAGGCTTATTTTAAAACTCAACGTACAACCATTTTAAGCAATGGAAACAAGTATTTGCCCCCTATGGTTGTCTTCGTATCATAACCGTGTGGTGCAACCACCATTCCATTACTACATTCATACGCTCTTTTCAACATCCTTATTGTGTAGAACATTCAAAGGAAGTGAGTAAAAGTCTAAAAGAGAACAAATGGAAGTGTTTATGAGTTTGTGTCTTTGAGAACTATAGTGTAAATACATGCATATCAAACTCTTTGAATCATAATTTAAAATAAGATTAATTTTGTTATTTTGGTAAGAAGGCAACAAGTTACTGATCTTATGTTTGACTCTTTTACACCATGACTTGATTGCTTATTCATGATCATTGTTCAATAGGTATGAGCCAATGTGCAACATGCATGTGACAATTTTGGCTGTTCATCGTCCCCAAGGTTAGATTTCCATCTCCTTTTCTTCGTTCTTCAATACCATTAGTTGATCCAAAAGTTTTAGTTATATGTATGATCAGATATGTTTTTTTTTTCAAGTGAGATGATGGTTTTGGTAATTGTTTCATATGTTTGGGGTTTAGATTAATTGTGCTTTACCCAAACAATTTTTGTTGTAAGTTTGATGTCAAAATAAGAAACATGTAACATTTGGAATCCAGTGGCCATGTATAGTCAAGTTTCTTGACTGTTTTGTCACACATCTAGAATCCACTTGGCCTTTTATCATATACTTTTAGTGCTTCGCTTTGCTCTATGATCATTAAAAAAATACTTAAGAGGGTTGAGATGTATGCGAAGAAGAAAGCTTGGATATGAAGTGGACTTTGTTCTTGAAGGTACATTCCTTTCCGGTCTATATTTTAGTTGAAAATAATTGTATGTTTGAAACAAAATATAAGACATCAATAATACCTGCTTTTATTTGTTTATTTATTTTATCTTTTTTGTAGAAAAGTGTATTCAGTATTGCTATCAAAACTGGAGTACCAGTGGTGGTTTTCTCTAATTATTACTGAAAAAATTATGTCTGCAGGGATGGAAGGTACATTAAACACAGGGATAGCCTATTAAAGGCGATAAACTTGACATGCTATGCACCAAGCTAGAAATGTAATTGTAGATGAGCTCATATCAAAGGTCAAGATCATCTGCAAGAAATTTTGTTTTGATTGTACTCTATTGAGATTTGGTGTATTTAAAATTTTACTTACATAAATGGTTTTGATTAAATACTTCTAAATATACAATCAACATTAATGGTCAAATTGTTTGTTATTTTTGGCATTTCATAAATTTATGTTTTTATAAGCATAAGAAAATTTATACCGTGCACCGCATGGGTATTACACTAGTTGGTTGTGACTTGTGGTATCTTTAAAAGCCAAAGATTTGTACGGTTAAGGGCATGTTTGTTTCAATTGGAATGAAATTTACATTTATTTATATGTTTGGTTGGCTAAAAAAAATATGAAAAATAATTTCTTTTGACATAAAAATTTTTACCCTTCCATTGTAATTTATTTTTTTACCCAACTGATCAGGAATTGAAATTTCATTTCCAAAATATTTTTTCCCTTGTCGACACCAACTCATCCCATTTTACAAACCAAACAAATAAATAATAAAGAATGAAATTTAATTTCATTTAGGGTAAATTACAAATTTCGTCCCTGTGGTTATAGGGAAATTACGGATAAGTTCCTTCTATAGATGAAATTACAGGTTAACATTTTGTTATGGATTTGGTCCTTTGACCGGTCATTTTTTTAAAAATGACCATTCTACCCTTGAGATTATTATAAATATAGGCAATTAACTCTATTTTAATTAATAACTAAATATTTTTATAATTTAAAAAATAAAAATAAAAAAGATTTGTGCAGATCCTTTCCTTTCCCAACCCAAATTTATTCCTTCTATAGAAGGACCTTATCCGTAATTTCTCTATAACCACAGGGACGAAATTTGTAATTTACCCTTTCATTTATGTCATTCCTGTCAACCAGCAACAATGAATGAAATTTAATTCTATTTCTTTCTTTCAGTTTTTCATTTTTTCGACAGATTTCATTTCTTCCGAAAACATTCTGCGAATCAAACGTCCCCTAAGTATTGCTGCTAATATTATCGACGCAATATTAATCAGGTTATACTTTAGTCTTCCTTTTAACCTTTTTTGGTAACTTATATATCTAGTATTTGAATCACTACAAAGAATTATGGTCACAAATTGTGATAATTTTATAAAAAGGAAGAGACACATAACCATTTCATCTTCTTTTCCGGATTTTTTTTTCACTTAGGAACTTGTCATGACATTTCAGATTCAACCTGTGCCCATTGCACAACCATTAGATCTACCAAGAATCTTGTTTGCTTGCTTACACCTATTTAGTTTTCGATTTGATCACCATTAAATTCTCTTGAATATTTCTTCTTACATTGAGGTGTTGGGTCTTTTTATTAATCTTAGGTTCTTTGTATGCGTGTTCGGTTGTTCACTTGTGACCTTTTACATTTTTAGTAAGTTGTGTGTTGTGATGCTAACATTAAGATCGGAAGGGTAATTAGTATTTCAGGTGACATTTGGTTTGTCATGTTAGAATCACAATTAGGGGTGTTCTTTCTGGATATCCGAATTTCGGATAATCCGAAAATTGGATCCATGAATATTACTATCCGAATTCGTATTCGATTTTCGGATGAACCGAACTTTGGATATAAAAAAATTTGGATTATTCGAAAAGTCAACTTTTTAATTAAACTTTAAAATTTATAAAATGAATTCAAATATATAAAATACAAATCTATATACCTTTTAACGTATAAAAAAGTAATTGTGTCACAAATGAAAATATATCATACTTTAAACTTAAAATAACAAAAAAAACACGTGAAAAGAGATTAAAATGCTTAAACGAGTTATAAATATGTGAAAGTTGAAATATGAAATTTGGATAATCTGAAAATCTTAAGTTTCGGATTATCCGAAGTTAGTATATCTGAAATTCGGAGACTCAAAAATTTTGGATTGGGTTTTCAGGTTTCGGATCGGATTCTTGGATTCGGGTATTTGTTAACACCCTTAATTGATAATTGGATATGAGTTTGATAGAAGTATGGAATGGTTATGGGTATGGCTTTTAACATCATTTATAATAAAATTGTTTGGTTTGTCACTTGGGTTTGGCTATCAAATATTAATACACAAATGAAATAAATGATATTTATTTTTATTCATGAAATTTATCTACAAAAAAGAAGAATGAAAAAGCAACATATAATAACATAAATGAAGATTGAAACCCACCTCTCGTCCTCTCCTCTTCAGTTTCAAGCTTTAAGAACCATTTCCAAATTTTCATCCCCAAACCAGATTCCAAACATACCACCAGGAATCAATCCATTCCTTCATTCCTAAACCCACATATCAGACACATCAGACACATCCTAAGAGTGTTCGGATTTGTGTTTTGAAAAAAATTCTAAAGCATTTTGAAAACTTATACTCAAATATATGTTGTCAAAAATTTAGTGTTTGGTTTAACTTTTGTTGTTCGCTATCACAATTATCAAATAATTACTCTTTAAAATGTTTGGATTTACGTTTTAACTTATAAATGACCAAATAATAACTTATTAATCAAATAAACTACATTTTTTATCTTATAAAAAAAAATATGGTAGGATTAATTTTGAATGCAAATAATCACTTATTGATAAATGTAATCCAAACAATTTAAACCAGTTATGTATATTATTGTAAAGTGATTACCAAATTATCTTTATCATGACATAAAACTAAACATGAAACTATAAATACAGCATTTTCCTAAAAAGTCATCATGGCATATTTAACTTGGTGAGATTTGACCGCTTCTCAGTGGCAACAAACATGCGATCACCAAAAGTCAACCATATCTCCTTCTGATTGGCACATATACAATTGTCCATTGACTTACTTAAATTTTAGTCAACGGAAATGTCCTCCTAAAACAATCAATTTAATCGAAAAAATCTAGAAATCTTTTTTTTCTTTATTTTATTTTTCGTATTATTTTTTATTTTGTATTATCTTTTTATTTTTGTAATGAGCATTGAGCTTCCATATTTCAGTTTGATTAAATAGGAGCTTGTTTAACTAATAATTAATCTGAATTTTTGGATGTGTCAATTGTTCATCCCTACAACACCCATAAATTTTTAAAACCTCAGTTATATATCTTATTAACCGATGATCAGTGTAAATCACAAGTACCTAAATTTGATAAACACGTTCTCCGACCATTGTTTTAGATTCTGAATATTTAGGGTTAATATTGAAAAAACCCCACGGACTTTCATGCAATTATCGATTAAGTCACTGAACTTTTTTTTCGAGTATTTAAGTCCCTAAACAAAATTTGTCTTATTCAAAACTATATATTTTTAACTTGCTACCTGCTTAACAGGTAAAACAATTAGAATCTCGAATGATTTATTATTAAAAAACCAACTATCCTTTTTTTATTTTCACGATTAAGTCACTGAACTTTCTTTTTTCTTGTTTAGGTCACTGTACCGTTTACCGGTTAATGACCTGCTAAATAAGTCAAATGTATAGTTTTGAATAAGACAAAAATTGTCCAGGGACATAAACACTTAGAAAAAAAGTACAGTGACTTAATCGATAAATTCATGAAAGTTCGTAGGGTTTTTTCAATATTAACCCGAATATTTATTATATATGTTGTAAGAAAGTTTGTGTATATTTAAAATTGTTTATATTCATATAACCTACTTTTTAATTATAACATAAAGCCATATATTGGATGCAGTTTAATTAGAACCATTTTTCAATTTTCTTGATGAATTAACGTATATTAAGAAGAATATTCTTGATTTTAAGAGAATTAAAATTAAATCAGTATTTTTATTCATATATATATATATTCATGAAATGCATGCTATAATAATGTTGAGAAATCCATTGGAAATTTTCTATTACAAAGAATAAAAATTATAATTTAAATACCTTTATATAAACAGATAGAGGAAACACCATATGCAGCCTGCCCGAGTAGCACATCTCCGGATAAGTTAAGTCCTTTTTTTTTCTTCTAAATATAGATATATAAGTATAGAGTCAGGTTCAAATAAGTATCTCTCGAAATCAAGTACATCCGAAGGTAAGAATCTTAAAAAAACTTTTTTTAAAATTTTTTTTCTCATAATCATGTTTAATTTAATGTTATACGCATGATATATGAATTTCACATACATTCACACTTTTTGTAACCTTAAAAATTATGTGAATGCTCAATGCATATTTATGTGAATGGTCATCCATGTGAATGGTCATTTCACAGCGTGTGAATGGTGTGAATGACCATTCACATGATCTTTTTTTATCATTCACAAGATTTTTCACCACCAACTAATAAAGAAAAAAAAAACGGAGAGAAGTGGACCTATTAAACTGCAAATAATAATAATAATAATAATAATAATAATAACAATCTTGAGAAATGTTTGTATTTAGGCACCGAAAATTGCATGTAAAATATAAATTCTATAAGTTATTGTACTCTAAAAGTAATAATTTTAAAACCTTTTTGCTTCAAAAATAAAAGTTAAGAAACTTAATTCCAATCATGAAACAAATACAAACTTAAATTACAAAATACTGAAATTACATTGGACTGTTTTAAAAATAAAACCCTGTTAAATGGGAAAATCACGATATATTTACAACAAAATATTATGAAATACTAGTTTATTACCCGCGTATTACGCGGATATTTTTAATATATATAAAATATAATAAATAAAAAGATAAAGATATAAATGTTATTTTTTAAACAAAACTATATAAGATTATATTATTATTTATTATGACCTAATAATTTTGTATATTTCTAAATATACATGAAGAGTAATTATTTTCTTATCTATTTTTTAAACTTTTATTATATTATCTTATAATTAATAAGTTAGTAGATTATTAGATTTTGTTTGATTTGATTTGATTTGAATTTAAAAGTGGATTATATTAGATTTGGATAGATTTAATTAATAAGTTAGTAGAGTATTAGATTTTGTTTGATTTGATTTGAATTTAAAAGTGGATTATATTAGATTTGGATAGATTTAATTTAAATTTCTTTATTATTTTTAAAATCTATAAATGTCACGTGTTGATTCATGGTGACGACACATGGCTTCACCAGAAATGAGTATAGTTACTCTTTTAATAGTATAGATAGATATTTCGTTAATGAATAATCAATGGTTGGTGAGTCTAATTAAATATTTAACAAGTTGACATAATAACGCCAGCCCGCCCAGCCCACAATGTCAAATAAAACCGAAAGAAACGCACCCCCATTTGCCTCTCAAGTCTAAATTCCATTTTTCACAGAAAATACGTTCAAGAAACATGAAGTTCACAAGAAAAAGAAATATTCGTTTATTTTTGTTCTTCTTTGGCCTATCAATCACACACTCTACATCCCAATCAACCACCACAAACACCACCGCCGGTGACATCGCCACCATCACAAAAGCCGCCAACGTATCCAAGCCCGGCTGCCAACGCCAATGTGGAAATGTAACCATTCCATATCCCTTTGGTATCGGTCCAGACTGCTTCATAAGCGACTGGTTCGAATTGACCTGCAACACTACTTTTCATCCTCCTAAACCCTTCATTGGCGGTCTTGAAATCCTAGAATTCTCCGATTCAACATTCCGAGTTGCTAACAAAGTTGCAAGAAAATGTTACGATCAATTCGGAAACATCACCCAAGACGATCCAACCTACACTAGTCTTGGCTGGACGTCACCTTTCACATTTTCACAAAAAAACCAGTTCACTTTAATCGGATGCGATGACTTCGCCTTGTTTTTAGGCCCATCACAAGTAAACTTCACCAGCGGGTGCATTGCACTGTGTTCGCAGCCCGAGGACGTTAGAAACGGATCGTGTACAGGTGTCGGATGTTGTCAAACATCGATACCAAAGGCGTTGAAGTATTACTACACTTCTGTTGGCAGCATGACCTCCAACCACACCAACATCTGGTCTTTCGATCCTTGTACTTACTCGTTTATGGGTGAGCAAGAACGGTTTACATTTCATGGGGTGTCGGATTTTGTGGACCCAAATTTCATGAACCGGACCAGGGCTAGTGTTCCGATACTGGTGGATTGGGTGATCGGGAACTTGAGCTGCAGTGAAGCTAGAAACGGTGGCGTTTTGGCATGTAAAGCAAATAGTGAGTGTATTGATTCAGATACTGGGGTTCCAGGATACAGATGTAGATGCAATCAAGGTTGTGAGGGCCAGCCGTATCTTGATCCAGGCTGCAAAGGTTACATTTTTGCCTCATGTTTTTTCAGACTTTATTCGGATTAATTGATGAGTTTCATGGTTCAGAACAAATTAAATTGCCATAAATTACTAAATTTTGTGTTTGATGGTGACAGATATTGATGAATGTGAAGATCCAAACAATAATCCCTGTGAGGGGATTTGTACAAATACTCCAGGAGGATATACATGTTCTTGCAAAGATGGTTATGTTCTTAAGAACGGACGAGGTTGTGTTGCTCAAAATTCGCAATTCCCCGTTATCAAGTTTTCTCTAGGTAACTACTAAGTAACCACTTGTTTTCTTCTTGCCTTTGATAGCTCGATCACGATGTAAAAATGAAAGGTAACCCACACCAATTCAAAGACAGACGTCTGGCTAATTAACAGATTTGTTTACTTCTTAATGGAATCATTAAGATCTCATTTTACCTTTGAATAACTTTTTAATGATTCCATTGAAAGTAAACAGACACCCCCTAAGTGGCTAACATAAAAGATGTGAATCGTGTGATCTATAGATTCTATGTTCCCAATCACCAAACAAAATGTATCTATACTTGTTTGGTTGAACACTTGAACCATAAAAATGTTACAAGTTAAAGGACTGAAAACGTATATTGCTACAAGTTAAAGGAGCTTTGTTTGATGTGGTAACATGCAATGCAGGTATGGGATTTGGTTTCTTAGGCATTTTAGTCGGAATAACATGGCTGTATTTCAGCATCAAGAAGAGGAAGCTTATTAAACTCCGGCAGAAATTGTTTCAACAAAACGGCGGTTTGTTACTTAAACAACGAATAATGAGCAACCAAGGCAGTGTCGATTCAACCAAAGTCTTTACTGCAGAAGAGTTAGAAAAGGCCACCAACAATTACGCCGATGACCGGATCTTGGGCCGTGGTGGTTATGGTACTGTTTACAAAGGCATTTTAAGCGATCAACGAGTCGTTGCAATCAAAAAGTCTCGTGTAATGGATGAAACCCAAATCGATCAGTTTATCAACGAAGTGGTTATCTTGACACAAGTTAACCATCGGAATGTTGTGAAGCTTTTGGGATGTTGTTTGGAGACTGAGGTTCCGTTATTAGTTTACGAATACGTGTCAAACGGAACTCTCTTCAATCATATTCATGGTAACGGCACCATGACTTGGTTATCGTGGGAGAATCGTTTAAGAGTAGCCGCAGAATCTGCTGGTGCGCTTTCGTATCTTCACTCCGCCACATCAACACCCGTTATCCATAGAGATGTGAAGTCTGCAAACATATTATTAGATGATAATTACACCACGAAGATCTCAGATTTTGGAGCTTCGAGGTTAGTCCCGATTGATCAAACGCAAGTAACCACGCTCGTTCAAGGGACATTAGGGTACCTAGATCCCGAATACTTCCACACAAGTCAGTTAACTGAAAAGAGTGACGTTTATAGCTTTGGAGTTGTGCTTGCCGAGCTTCTAACCGGGAAAAAACCCTTGTGTATGGATCGAACCGAGGAGGAAAGAAATCTAGCTACGTATTTCATTATGTCGCTAAAAGAAAACCGTTTGTTTCAGATTCTTGAACCGAGAGTTGTACGGGAAGGTAGTCTTGAGCAACTTCAAGAAATCGCCGAACTTGTGAAAAGATGCCTTAATCTTACGGGGGATGAGCGACCTACGATGAAAGAAGTGGCGATTCAACTCGAAAGTCTACGAAAGTTTACTCAACATCCGTGGGCAAGTCGACAAGGTGATGAAGAGAGTGTGAACTTGTTGAACATGGATAACGAGCAAACGGACCTTTATGCGGTGTCGATTAACCCATACTCTAGCACGGGGGATCTCTCTTCGGGTTTTAGCATCGATGGTAATCTTGTATATCCTGCAAATACTCCTCGATGATACGAACCAACGCTGTAATGAGAATTGAAACAGGTATTAAAATAAAGCTTAGGTTGCCTAAACGTTTGAAAAATTTTCTTAATGAATGGCGCAAATGACAATTTATGAAAATTAGAGGGACCTAAACGTACAAAACTTTTTATTAGATTTTTCTTCCACTCTAATTTTTATAGGAATATAAACATCTAGGCTAAAAGATGTACACATTACCAAAGTCAACTATTTCTACTCTTGATTGCTACATATCGTGCGGGCATTGACTTGCTAAAATATTTAGTCAACGGGGATATAAAATTCAAATGGGAATCTTGTGGATTTTGGTTTATTACTTATAATTTGTTTTTGTATTGAGCTTCCAGAATTCAATTTGATGTATGATGATGTTCTTGACTCTTGTGTACAAATTGGAAAACCATCTTCAGTGCTCATGGAGTCAGGATTTTGCATTGATGCAATAATAATTCATGATAATTATTTTATGTATAACTTGAATTTTATTTTTACTTGCAAATTAAAACAAATTTTAATTTTGTTCTTTTGTTTTATGTTTGATTTGGTTATATAAAAAGTTGGTTGTGTCTGATTACTGGTTGGTGTTAATAAATTTTAAACTCGAAGAGCCAATAGTCCAACACCAAGGAAAGAAACCGATGAATACCAACAATTTGTGTATTGAGAAAATTGTATCATATTCGTACATAACCCACACAACAAACCATGAAAACTATAGCATACACATGCCATAGGACATAACCTTAGAGACAGAAATAACATAGTAGTATGACTGTTAATCACACCAACATATGATCTTTTATATCTTGTACTTGCTGGTTTATTCGGAAGCCGGAACAATTTGTGTTTCATGAGGGCGTCATATTTTACGGCCGGGTTCCAAACAAAGCAATTGTTTCAATATTTTTGCATAAAGGCGAGAAATTGTGGTCTGTAATGAGTGTATTAATTCATATATTTGTGTATATATATTGATGCTGATACAAGGTTATAAAGGCTACTAGGTTATGTATGTGGTTAGGTTCTTCTTAAATATGGACAGGGTCTGTGTTGTTTAGATTTCACAAATTCTCATTATTAAGTCTTGCTAGCTTATTATTTGTGTAACTACTTTCTCACATCTAAACATAAAATGTAAACATGTAAATAACTAAATATAAAATATGTTGATGGATTTAAAAAAAAAAAAAAAGTTAAATACCATTTTGACCCATTCAACTTTTAAATTTTTTCTGGTTTTGTCATTAAATTATTTTTTTTCCTAGATGTAGCAACTAAACTACTTTTTGTATAACATATGTAACCACTAAACATTTTTTTTTTTACCAATTTATCCACTAAAATTTTTCTTAATTTGACCACTAATGTATCATATTTTATATCTATGTAGCCATTAATTTGATTCATTTTTTCTTAAAGTAAAACAGTAAACTAAAGTTTAGTTGTCAAATCGTGATAAAAAATAGCTTAGTAACTAAATGAAACAAATCTGAAAATTGAATAGTCAAAATGATATTTAATATTAGAAAAATATAAATATCAAAATAAAAAATAAAATTTTATAGAAGTGTAATGATCAAGATGGACCAACAAAGTGAAACATCGATGGATTAGAATCGGTTATATTCATCTTAATTCACGGTCTAAAATTGTAGAAAATCATGTGGTGGCGACAGGGGTAGTTAATTGTGGCGGCAATTGGCATGAGGTTTATGTATGGTGGAACATGCCCGAAGAATTCAATCAAGTACCATAAATATATAATGCATTAATAAATTACTCAGTCAAGTTATTAAAAAATGTTGAAATGAATACAAATGTGGATTTTTTTTAAGGATTATATGCCTGCATTTTCACAATGTTGTAATCATCATATTTAAAAATTTACTATGATTAAACCAAGTTAAGGGACAAAAGTTTACCGGGCTTGTCGGTATAGTAAAGAACTATTCTTTTAGGGACTAATGGTGTGTTCCAAAACAAAGAATGGAAAAGATAGCAAGGAAAAGAAAAGAATGGAGAGACTTGTTAACATTTCTTTCCTTTTCTTCCCATATTTGGATGGAAGGTTTTTATGCCAAAATTTAAAGAATTTCCCTTCCTTTCCTTCCTATAAAAGTTTAAGGAACACAAATTTGATGAGATATGCTTAAGTTTCCATTCCTTTCCTCCCATGAATGAGGTTATGGAACACACCCTAAAATTGATATTTTGACCAAATCATAAAAACTAAAAAAGTTGCTATTTGCATCCTCCTTTTAGGCTTTTACAAACTATATATTCTCTCCATATCAATCGTATTAATCAATTATAATTCAAAAAATATTAAAATATTAAAAAAGCATCACATGGAGAAATGCACATAAAATCACTAGGAATGAGAATATGAGATGTAAACAAAATTTCCCAAACCATATATGTAATTGACTCTTATCATTATAAAGTAACTTTTTGTAAATGCTATATGCTGATAAACAAATAATAAAAGTATGTTATTGTAATAAGAAATTTTAATGGAGAATTTTATAATAAGCAAATTCCATAAAGTGATGATCCGAACTTCTGATGCTACTTAGATCCAAAATTCATAGTTGTAGTTTTATGATTTTTTGTTGATTTTGTCTAATGTTGTTTTAGCTTCTAACACATTTTTGATGTTTATATAAGCATTTTATGCCAAATTTTGTATAATCGGCTTTATGAAGAACAAAGTCGTAGACTTCATCTTATCATAATCTTCGATTTTAACTAAATTTTACCTTGAATTGTCTTCGGATACTTGTTTAGGAACATTTGCACGAACAATTCTAGCAAATTTCTTGACTTGATTTTAATTTTTTTCGTGAGAATTCTTTGGGAGATAAAGAAAACAAAGAGAGAAACAGTGAATACTTATTGAGAAAGAATGTGTGATAACGCAAATTACTTAATGGATGATAATCAATTAATCTTAATGAGTCATCTTTTTCACTAAAAAACATGACATATTAATAGGATTAATTATTAACTTTGATATTAACTAGTAGTCGTACTTTATAATTATTAAAATGATTTAAAATTTTTTTTATTCATTTAGAGAGAATTTCATATATGTCATTGTAAACTTTATTATTACATATATATATTTTTGTAAACTTTTTTATTATGCTTACATCCTTTTAATTTTTAAAAACTCTCATGTATGTCCAATTATCTAATTAATTATGATTAAATCATTAAAATTTAATACATTATATTTTTAATCCTCCAATTTAATAAATCCCTAAAGTACCCGTTCTAAACTCAAAATAACTTCATCTGTCTACTGAACCACAAGTCAAAAAACGATCAATCTCTTACGTTCAATGCTACACATACTGTATGACTATAGCTACACATTTGACACTCAACTTATCGTTATTAATTTTTTTACATAAATACAAAAAAAAAACGTATTAAATAGTAATCCAACTTTATAAAAAGTAAATTTGATTGATTAGCCAAAAAAAACTAAAGCGTATAAATAAAACAAGTGAGGGGTTTAAATTCGTTCTATTTAGTATTTATTATGAATGTTTAATTAGGAATGAGTTTGGTTGTGAAACCAGTTATTTTACTACAAACTGGTATGAATTTAATAAATGAAAGAATTAAAAAAATGGTTTGAATTTTTAAATGATTTTATAATAGTAACAAATTAGATATTTGATACGTATGAAAATTTTAAAAGTTTTGAATGATATAACATAATAAGAAAATTTTACAATAATATGTGCATAATATAGTTTACAAGGATGTGTATGAAGTTTACTAATTTAATTAAAAGCTCAAACTTTTTTTTTAAAAGTAACTGAAATGATTTTCACTAAATGAGTAAAACAAGTAGAGCTGAGTCACAACCCATCTTGAGTCCGACTCATTTAAAAGTATTAGGTTTGAGCTCGAGCTCGATTCGTAATTTTACAAGCGAGCTCGGCTTATGTTTGACTCGTTTATTATATATATATAGGGGTGGATTCAATGGAAAACCACTATGCACGTGAAAACTATGGAAACATACGCATAACGTCCGATTTGGTGCATTTCATGAAAAAAGCGGTAACATGATCGTAAATAAGGTGATGCATCACGTAGGATTTTGATGCATCACGCGGGATATTTGATGCATCACGTGGGATTTCAATGCATCACGTAGGGAATTTGATGCATTTGTGGTGGTGCAGTGCGGTTTTCATAAGTTTTCAGGTGCATGATGGTTTTCCATTGAACCTTCCTATATATACACACACACACACACACACACACATAATAATTTTTAATTAGTTTCTATACTATATATATATATATACACACACACACACACACACACACAGAAGGAGGTTCCATTGAGAACTTTTGTGCATCGAGGCACAAAAGAACCTCCACTGGCCATTGGATGAAAAGAATGTGTGTGTTAGATCAAATGACAAAAGGGTAATTAAATAGAAAGTTTTATGCATAAAGTGCACATAATGAATTTCGTGGAGGGGTAAAACAGGAATTATGCAATCCTTATTTAATTATTACACTTCCAAAATTAACAAAATAATTCTATTCAAAATACATCAAAATACATGCATATCGTTCATCTCTTCCAAAAATAAATCATGCATATCGTTCATCTCTTTCAAAATCAAAATATATCAAAATACAAACATGAATCGTTCATACAAACATAAATCATGCATATCGTTCATCTCTTCCAAAATCAAAAGGGGGCTAAGAGAGAGGAAAGAAAGAGAGAAAGAGGGAGTGATTTTAGGAAAGATGTTAATGGTGATTTTCATACCAAATTTAACTATTAATTATCTTAAAAACATTTAAATTCAAAAATAATTTCAATACATTTAATATTCCATAAATGCACTTTGTGCACCATTGGTAGATAGTCCGATGCACAAAAGTTCTCAATGGTGCCTCGATGCACAAAAGTTCTCAATCGAACCCCAATATATATATATATATATATATATATATATATATATATATATATATATATATATATATATATATATATATATATATATATAGGGGGTTCAATGGAAAACCAACATGCATCGGAAAACCTTGGAAAACCTCCATACACCACCACAAATGCATCACAATTCCCACGTGATGCATCGAATTCCCGCGTGATGCACCGTCTTTCTGCATAATGCACCTGAAAACTTGTGAAAATCGCACTGCACCACCACAAATGCATCAAATTTCCCGCATGATGCATCAAAATCCCGCGTGATGCATCTAATTTCCCGCGTGATGCATCAAAATCTAGCGTGATGCATCACTTTATTTACGATCATGCCTCCACGTTTTTCATGAAATGCATCAAATCGGACAGTATGCGTAGGTTTCCACGGTTAATAGGTGCATAGTGGTTTTCCATTGAACTCACCCACATATATATATATATATATATATATATATATATATATATATATATATATATATATATATATATATATATATATATATATATATTTAATCTATATATCATATATTTATAAGGGTTTAATATATAAAAAAACCAATATGTTTTTTACGTTTTTACGGTTTAGTCCATCCGTGTTATTTTTTAACAATAAAATTCTTAAGTTATATATCTGTTTATGATTTTTGGGATTTTTTAATTTTTTAAAAAAGTCTTCAAGTTTGTGGACTTTTCGAAGAAAAATAGTGAAAACATGTTAGTTTTTTGTGTGGAAAAAGTTAGAGTTGATTATGAAAAAAAAAATCAAAACTTTTTCAAAAACCGTATTGAAACCAATAACTTAATAATTTTCTTAGGAAAAAATAACACGAGAGACTAAATCACAAAAAATGAAAACATGTTGGTTTTTTAAATAGTAAACCTTATTTATAAATTAAATAATATATATTTATATATGGACTCGTTTAACAACATGAGCCCGATTTGTGAAGCTCGGGCTCAAGCTTGAGCTCGTTTATTTAATGAGCTCATATTTAGTTTCGAGCATGATTCAAGCTCGTTTAATTCCAGTTTTTTTCGAGCTTTTAGAGAGTTGAGTTCAAATACATTATGAGTAGCTCGGCTAATTTACATCATAATTTTCACATTTAAAACTTACTTTTTTAATTTAACAGAAACTTATTTTTAGCAATCAAAAGTTTAAACTTAAAAATGAAGAAACGACGGTTTAAAGAAGAAAACGGTTTCATTTTTTGGTCATTACGGAAGAACAACCATGTGATATTTTTATGTGTGGAAACCCTAATATCAAACACCGAAGACTACCTACCAACTTCTATATAAACGTAGAAGCACCGCCGACCTCCAAACCCTAGCAGCTCCACATACACTCTCACTACCAATTTTCCTTTCTTTAAACCCTAATCACTCCTTGATCTTTTGATTGCTTGCTGATTCGTTGTAAGCATTCTTCCTCCAAAATTCGATACTCGTCCCCAACTTCACATATTGTGTTTGTTTCTATTTTCTTGATTTCTTTTCCTGATGTTAATTGTAGTCTGAGGAAACATGTCGGACGACGAAAGAGGAGAAGAGAAGGAGCTGGATCTTTCCTCCCCTGAAGTTGTAACCAAATACAAATCGGCAGCCGAGATTGTTAACAGTTAATACTCTTCTTCTTTTTCATTGTTTGTGTTCATGTGGATTAACGCATTGAGATTAATCCATCGGTTGTGTTTAATTATACGTAAACATTGATATGTTTCAGCTATTTTGAATACATAGCTTGCAGATTTAAAATTTTTCAAGGGTTGGGGAATCCTTATGTTTGCAGCTATTTATGTTTTCAGCATTTTTTTTTGTTTTAGGCGTTTTTTATCCCAATTAATTATCAAATTGGCTTGTCAAAAGAATCTATTTTCGAGTGCATAATTCTTGGTGTTCGTTTCGGTTGTAGCATACATGGAATATGACAGAAAATCTTTTTCAGTATAGTTTCATAAATAGGAAATTACTCTGCAAGTAAAAGATTCTCACTTTTGTTTATTTACTGTATGTGGTGAAGAAAGGTGAAGCAAATGAAAAGTACCATTGTCTATTGCCCGTTACTAACTTGTACGTTTACGTAAGTATACTTGGGGAATAAAAACTTACTTTTCTTTTTTTCTTTCCGTGCTTAAAAGAAATACAAATTTTTGTGACTACGTAAGTAATAATTTGAGTGTGTTTTTTTCGCTTCTCCATAAAGATTAATTTTTTATGTTATGGTGACATACTTCGGTCATGGTAGTCATTTTAAATTTTCAACTGTACAGAGGCCTTGCAGTTGGTATTGTCAGAATGCAAGCCCAAAGCCAAGGTTGTTGATATTTGTGAGAAGGGAGATTCATACATCAGAGAGTAAGTATTTTCTTTATCTATCTCATTTATATATGCAGAAGCGTATTGTTATGGTGGGTTGTCATGCCTCATGCGTGATGTCTGTTTTCAAGTACAGCCAAACTGGGAGTATGTACAAGAATGTCAAGAAGAAGATTGAAAGGGGTGTTGCATTTCCCACATGTTTGTCTGTGAACAACACTGTTTGTCATTATTCTCCCCTTGCCAGTGATGAGACGGTATTGGAAGAAGGTGACATTTTGAAAATGTAAGAATTTTTGTGCTTAACATCCTAGTTTTGTGTGCTTAAAAGAATTTTTTTGGTGAGTAAATGATTGATTGGTATGGATGATTTCAGTGATATGGGGTGTCATATAGATGGTTTCATTGCTGTGGTGGGGCACACACATGTCCTTCAGCAAGGGCCTGTAACGGGTAGAGCAGCTGATGCTATTGCAGCCGCAAATACTGCTGCTGAGGTTGCATTACGGCTTGTGAAGCCTGGAAAGAAGGTATTGAGATTCCTTTTTTGTTGTCTTTTTCTTTATAAAATAGTATCAGATGCTCGTTAACTGCAATTGTTAATTTAAATTAAGGTTTTTACAACATAAATGGATTAGGCACCAGTGACAAAATGAAATTTTTGGATTTGTATTCTTTCAGCATCTGCTTCTTAGAAGAGCATTGCTGTTGACGGTACTTGTATAACCTTAAAATGAAGAAGTATCCGGTTGATATAGTGAAGTTGATTTTTTTTTTTTTGCAACAAGCTACGGAGAAGTTTTCAAAAAATAAGATCATTATTGTGTTTGGTTTGGTTTTTTTTTTTTTTTTTTTTTTTTTTTTTTTTTTTTTTTTTTTTTTTGCTTTGTGCAAGAGATGAAGGCTTTTGGTTTTGCTTGTTCTTTGTTATTATATATTTACTAGGAATTACATGAATCATGAATGACCATTATAAAAATATATTTAATTTTGTCAAGGCAACTTTGCCGAGGTGATCACTTGCATATTGATTTCCTCTTTTTCCCTGTTGCCGAGAAAGATGTGGTTTAACCTTGGGTATATTCATGTGCATCTTTTCTATTGGTTGTCCATGAGCCTTGTGAGCCTACATATTTTTTGGCAAAAGTTGTAATGAATTCTGTTGATAAGTTATCACGATTAGTGTCACTTCAATTTTATTGTACCTACATAGTTTTGCAACAGCGATAAGTGTTGGATGCTGTTTAAACTTCTAGACAAGACAATTTATCCGTTTCTACTGTTTTCAATAGTGACTCCACCTTGATATTTGTGTTTAATCATGTTGAATTTGAATGTATATTGTTACTGGGAGTTTTAGATTAGGCAACTTTGCCGAGGTGATCACTTGCTTCTTGGTTTCCTCTTTTTCCCTGTTGCCTATATCAATTCTGGCTTGATCAAGGGTTTCCTTTACATTCATCCACTCAGTTGGTTGATCGTGCCCCTTGTGGGCCTATATTTTTAGATGTGTATTCTACTGGTGCCCATTGTGAGCCTATAATTTTAGGTGTATTCTACTGGTGCCACTTGTGAGCCTATACTTTTAGTGACTCCACCTTGATATTTGCGTTTAACCATGTTGAATTTGAATGCATATTGTTACTGGGAGTTTTAGATTAGGCAACTTTGCCGAGGTGATCACTTGCTTCTTGGTTTCCTCTTTTTCCCTGTTGCCTATATCAATTCTGGCTTGATCAAGGATTTTCTTTACATTCATCCACTCAGTTGGTTGACCGTGCCCCTTGTGAGCCTATATTTTTAGATGTGTATTCTACTGGTGCCCATTGTGAGCCTATAATTTTAGATGTGTATTCTACTGGTGCCACTTGGCGCCTATACTTTTAGATGGGTATTCTACTGGTATACCACCAGTTTCAAATTATTTCATATTATTAGCCCTTAGACTATAATACGAATCTCAGTTTGCATTATGTGATGTTTTCTCTGTATGCAGAGTAATTAATGGCCACTGGATACACATTTGCTATGTTATTATTTTGTTGATAATTGTTTTTGGGTGATTTTGAACATGATTTTTCTAAATGATGTTATACATAGAGGCTATGGAGTTACTTCCTATGATGCCTGTATTTGTCATAGTTACACTGATAGAAAAATCTTGCTCGTGTCCTTGGACTTTGATGTCTTTATCATGGCCCAACATATGCACATTTGCCATGTTAATATTTTGTTGATAATGCCTGTTTGGTGATTTCGAACATGATTTTTCTAAATGATGATGCTAAACATAGGCTATGGAGTTACCTCCTATGATGCTTGGAATTTGTCATAGTTACACTGATAGAAAAATCATGCTTCATTTTTTTTGTTAATGCCTATCTGAAATAAATCTAGTTGTGGAACCTTCACTAGTAATGTTGAAACATCCTGTCTGGTTTTCAACATCTACTGTCATTTAATACATTTATAAACATCTTGATTGACACAACTTGTTTCTGGATGATGAATTCTTGTCAAAAGCTGTGGGAGAACACTATGTGTTACTTTTGTCATAGTTACTATGATGGATTTTTTTGTGCATAATTAATTAGTGTTTGCATTTGATCTGTCGGTTCAGCTATAAATTTTTGTGCATCTTTGGTCTTGTAAATTGTTGTTATCGATCTGTGAGTTTGCTTCTGTATCAACAATCCACATTTTTTGTTGTTCCAGAATCAAGATGTGACAGAAGCTATTCAAAAGGTTGCTGCTGCATACGACTGCAAAATTGTTGAAGGTGTTCTTAGTCATCAACTGAAACAATTTGTCATTGATGGTAACAAAGTTGTATTGAGTGTCTCCAATCCTGAAACCAGAGTTGATGATGCTGAGTTTGAGGAGAATGAAGTATACGCAATTGATATAGTCACGAGCACAGGAGATGGCAAAGTGAGTACTGATTTGACTTTAAGGAATTTGTTTTTGTTGCATTGCATTGCATTGCATAGCCCATGTGAGGTGTAATGGTTTCTTGATGGTTTTGCAGCCAAAATTGTTGGATGAGAAACAAACAACAATTTATAAAAGAGCAGTTGACAAGAACTATCACTTGAAAATGAAAGCATCTCGGTTTATATTCAGTGAGATCAATCAAAAATTTCCAATTATGCCATTCTCAGCTAGGTATGTTCTCATCCATCTTAAATTTTTTTTATCTACATTCCTTTGTCATAGAATATTAACAATCAAAATTGTGTGTTGGTGACAGGGCTTTGGAAGAGAAACGTGCTCGGCTAGGATTGGTGGAATGTGTTAATCATGAGCTTTTGCAGCCGTACCCGGTCCTTCACGAAAAGCCTGGTAGCAATTAACTCTCTTTTGTGCTTCAGTTTTTTTTTGTTTGGTATTACCTTCACTAATCATTAATTACACGTGTCATATGTGGTGCAGGTGATTTTGTTGCACATATCAAATTCACGGTTCTACTGATGCCAAATGGGTCTGACCGTGTAACATCTCATACTCTTCAGGAGTTGCAGCCAAGTAAAACTGTTGATGACCCTGAAATCAAATCATGGTTAGCCCTACCTGTAAAGTCCAAAAAGAAAGGTGGTGGCAAGAAGAAGAAAGGTGAGTTGGCACATGGGGTTCTTTCTACCAATGATTTATATATAAAGCAGTTTTATATGACCATGTTTTTTTTTCCAGGCAAGCGAGCTGAAAAAGGTGAAGGGGATGCCGAGCCGATGGAAGAAGCATCAAATGGTGGTGTCCAATGATGCGAGAAGTGATATGTTCGTATGTAATTTGATAGTTAAAATCCAATTTTGGCTTCTTCCCCTTCCCCTTCCCCTTCCCTTGTATGGAGAGTTTCTTGAATGAATTTTTGTTGTTCGGTGGATTCCTCCTCCAAAAATGTGTCCAAAAAATATGTACACAGAGTTAAAGTCTTTCAATATCTTTTCTTCTATAAAAAAATGGTAGAATTTCATATATACTCTTTCAAAACTTCATAATATCATATATACATAACTTTAAGATCATATATATCTCACCTAAAAATCATAATATCATATGAGCTCAATTTTAATAATTAATATAATATATATCTATTTTAAACATCATTAATATATATATATCCAAATTCATTAATTAAATTATTTTAAAATATTTAAAACTCATGTTTAACATGAAACATAGATTAAAACCTTTGATTTGGTCTTATTGTTGGAAAACCCTATTGAATCTAGAGCAAGCCTTTGTATGTAGAAAGAATCATAGTGGTGGTTGTATGTTTGAGATCGCTGGTGATCAGTTGTTCAAGAAGCCTTACCTCGAGAAACCCTACCTCTTTCAAAATATTATCATCGACTGCAACCCTTCATATATGTTCCCATCATTATCTTCATAGGAGCGTCCTGATGGTTCTCCAGATGATAAAGAGAATGTAGAATGAGGAACAATAGAGAACGGATGTGGAGGCAGCAGCATGGTGGTGTGGTGGAGGTGGTTGCACAACACTGATGTGGAGGTGGAACCGTTGGCTTCTAATGCTTCATGAGGGAGAGAGAAGGCATTGTGGTATGGGTGTAATCGAGCCAAGTTAAGTAGAGTATCACAAACTCGAGCTTGAACTTGAACACTAAAACTCAAGCTCGAGCTCCATCAAGCGTATGTTTTGAAACTTAAGCTCGGCTTGATAAAGTACTTGACACTATCCGGGCTCGCTTCAACTCCGCTCATTTAAGTTCAGAAAAAAAATCGAAATATAAATACAAAAGACTTAATCAGATTTTATCCTAACAACAAGCATAAAAGGTGCAAATATAAGAATGTAATTGTAGGTCTAAAGTTATATAATTTATTTATATAATAGTGATAAAAATATAATATTATAAAATTGAAAGGTAAAAAATATAAACTTGTAAACGTGGGCTCGATAGGCTCGAGCATACTATTTTAGTACTCGGGCTCGACTCGATTACTACTTGAGTAGCTCGAACTCGAGCTCATCTCAATTAATAGCGAGTCGATTTTGAGTTTTTACGAGTCAGTTTTGTGTAACTCACGAGTTGTTTCGTATCATTAACACTCATACATGGTAGATAGAAAGTGCATGCATGTCTGATTAGAGTTTTAGCAAAAGATATAGGAAGAGAGAGAAAGATCTCATGCTTTTAGGTGGGGTATTATTAGCCAATTTCGTGAATAGATGGAGAGTGGAATGCCTGTTTTTTTTATGCCCACCTTATCTTCATTTAATTCTTTAAGTACTATTATAACCTTCTAATTGACAATTATTACAATTTTATTTTCTTAAATATTAACCCTTTTTCAAAATGCGTGACCCAAGTTGTTTCTTTACTACTCTAGATTATTTTAACTTCTCAAATGATCATCCCCATAATATGAAAATCCTAGGGATTTCATGTTTGTTGTGATGAATCTTATGGTTAGGATTTTGTCAGGTTGCTACCAACTCTTAGTTTTTATTTGATGGCTACTTTGTGCTCTCTAGGATGTTATGTACATGGATTACTCCATCGTGATGATTATCAACTTGTTTAGCTATCTTGGGATTTTATTGGATTTTATTATACTTCTTAGCAGTTATGCTAAGTAGTATCATATCATCATTCATGATTGTAAAAATCATTGCATTCTCACAAGTTCGTTGGACTTACATATTTTTGTGTGTGTATCTAGGGTAATCAAATGAATGGTAGCCGGTCTGTTACATCTAAATAGATAGAGTTTTGGGTATACTTAGCTACCAGTTGAAAGGTAGTTACTATTTTGTATGATTGAGACTACTTTGGATATTATAAACAAGGTTATTATGACTATTTTTATGTAAATTAAATGTTTAAATTTTTCAAGGGTTGATGTGTTGTATTTAGGGATAGAAATGTCATTATATTACATTATATCATGTAACCTGTTATTACATGACATTTTAATGTGTTTTAGAGAGTGTTACAAATAATTAAAAATCAAATAAACAAGCAAATATATATGCAAGGGCATACCTATATTGAGGTGTGGGGTAACACAGACAATAGATCCCTTGACTAGTAATCTTTTCTCATAGTGTAAATGTTTTTTCCTGAAATTTCGTTTGTACAACTAACAATTTTCTAAGCGGGCAACAATGCTTTTTGAATATTGGTACAATATTATAATACTTGATGAATTCTTTTTGAATTTTAGCATATTTATTAGAATAGTGTGATAAAAAATATATATATATATCCTCCAAATCAAGTAAATAAATTTGTAATATAATTATTTTGTATTTTCACGTAACAAATAATTAACTAACAAATAATTGCATAAAACCCAAACATAAACACCCAATAAGTCAATACTAATCGTTATTTATACTTTTCAGTCCATTTCTCAGAAACCCAATGCTCATTATTCTATTTTAAGCCTAAATCTACGCTCAAAATCATGACCTGCTTTGTGATGAATTTTAGTTTTGATTGTTTTATAAACTATTGATTCTATTTTAAAAAGAAAATTATTGAAAATTGGTTATATTTGATAATTTGAATGGGCCATAAGTTTTTGAAATACAAAACCACTTTGCAATATGACGAATAGAGCTCCAATTGATTTAGCTAATTAATATAATTAATACATTTTTATTCCATAATCTTCTACTTTATCGTATATTCTAAGATTATTTATATGACTTATTATTTATAATTACCATTTGTTGGTCTCATATCGTGACCGACCCTGACAATCTAATCTATAGAAATCTGTAACATAACTCAAATCTATGCAACTGGCAACCAAAAAATCTAGGTTCGTCATAGATTCCACGTGCATGTTTTTCGAGCCTTTGGTAAAAACTCATTTTCAAAGAAAACGAAGTTTTTGTTTTCCTTTTTCAAGAAGCGAAAACTATTTTTCAATAAGCATGAAAAGATGTAAGCCTAGGATCAGGGGTGGACCTAGTATATAAGGTCCGGTGTCACTCGACACAGATAAAATTTTCAAATACTTACGTTTCAAAAAACTCAAGTGACATCTAAGATCTTTTTTCCAGGTGACATCTACAAAAAAAATTAAAGAGGAATTATATACATACTTAATTTATGTATCTTGTTTTTACCCAATTTTATTGAAATATTATCGAGTTTTAATCGTAAAAATAAAATAAAACAAAAGAGGCAAACCCATATAAATATCAATGGAAGAGGCCTGATTCTTGAATCCCAAAAGATGAAGAAAAGTAACCAAGCTCAAACTAGGTTTATTTTAGTGGCGATGATTTTTTTATTATAGAAAAAACTCTAATCAAGTGACCGACTATCGCATATAACATCCACATGCCTCCACTCTCTCTGCTCTGTCGCTGCTCAACTCTATTACCGGCTCACTAGTGAATGAACATCGCCGCTTGGCAATTGATGTCGGTTGGTTACTTGCCCCCACCCCTTAGTCAATTTCTTGGACTCGTTTTGACGTTCTCTGCCTCTTTCTCCGGTAGATATAAAACAAAACTATCTCAAACACTCATCTAATTTAGTAAGTTATAAGTTATAAAATATTAATCTTTTACATGTTTAACAAATTGACTTTACCTTTTACTATAATATTATAGTTTATATGATTGGTTTATTTCTTTAGTTTACTTTTTGTTGGTTTATCAATAATTCATATTTAGGTTTATTTGTTGTTTATAGTTTAAATGATAATTGTTAAACTTATTTGTTTATTCTTAAAACCATCTTTAAGTTAATGGACATTTAAAAAAAAAAAAAAAAAAAACTAACAATCAGATTCAAACAATAATTAATATAATACTCCAGCAGAATGAGATCCATCAGAGCGAAAATTTCTTTCATCTTATGACTATCAAAAAGACGAAATCAAAAAGAAATATTGATTATGCGACCATGTAAATTTAATCACATAGTCAAAACTTTGCACATAAAATGGTTAGTCGTATGGCAAATCGTTTTCATCCGAGTTGGTTTGATCAATATAGTAATTTTATTTATTAAAATTTAATGGTATTGTACTCTATTAATTAGAAATACTTGCTAATTTTGTGTTGGCTACTAGACTCACATTGTTATTTAGTTATTAGTGTCCCGACCCATTTTAGGAAAAATTTTAAAACACCTAATCAAAAATAGTGACGCCGATAAATAAAATTTCTGGTTCCGCCCTAGGTTTGACAGTTTCGTATGTCTTATATCGTAAAGAACCCAAATTTCTCAATTTATAAAGGTCAAAGTTTGAAAACTTAAGCTCCTACCAGATTAAGAAACCCAAATTTTAGATGAAAGAATGACAACCCATGATGGTTTTCCTTTTACTTATGGTCTTGAAAAAAAAACAAGCTCCTACCAGATTAGAATTTAGAAGTTGTGTTTGCCTGGTGAGCTTAAGTTTTCTTTCTAAGGTAATTAGGTAAACAAAAAAGAAGAGACAGACAGACATGTTCAATCCCAAATTTCTCAGATATAAAGGTCAAACTTTGACAAATTTGAATGATGGTGCAAACATTATCCCGACCGTGTTACAACTCATTTCCAGTATCAAACCCAAAAAGTAAATATGCTGACCCTCATACCTTCAAAAAACAGATATGAAGGTCCACACTATTTACACCGCTGATCGCGTCCCAGGGGCATCGCATCCACATTTAGTTCAAACAAATTGCACCCAAAAATCAAACCCACAAGAATGTGTAAACCACCCGCATGCCAAACAACACCGTAGACACCACCTATAAAGAAAACAAACATCAACCGTTAGAAACCATATCTATATCTATATCTATATGTGTGTGTGTGTGTTTGTGTAGTTGTGTGCACACATACATGAGAGATGCATGTGCGAGAAAAGCAATAAAAGTACTGATTTGAGATGTGATCAACGGCTTGATAACTTACCTCATGCTTTAGACCTTGTAGAGAAAAAGAACAGTAGGATCTCTACCATGGTATTGTAGGAACCTCTCAAGTTTGGCCCTACTTGCTAAAAGACAGTGGCAATCAATGCAAATGTAACGAAAAATAGGCTATGTCATTTTGAGAGCCTGCTTTAATTGGGCAAGTGCTGCAGGGTCCATCCTATTCATGGCAGTATTGAAGGCCTCCCCGTGTAGGCTAGCACACGTTTGAAGGCTGTCCCTCACCAAGTTCTCCAGTGACAATTGGTTTATAGGGTCCGAGATTTTCATCTGCTAACATACACATGTACATTTACCACAAATTTGATACGAGGATTAAAAATTAGGTTAAGTGTAGAGTCTATTTATGCCTTTAATACCTGTCTCCTCCTGAATTCTTTACTTGGAAATTGAGGTCGGCTAGAGCTCATGCTATCACTGCTGCAATTTCAGTACAAATATAAAAAATTGGGATAAAGTCATAAAACTATTCAATTCAAAAAAAATATATGTACTCCTTAATAAATTCTAACCTAGACTCGTCTTCAGTTGTGTCTTCGCTTCCACCCAATATTACACTTGTACACACACTGTACCATAATAATTTCAATAACGTACATATAAAATTAAATGTTCGTGGAACAAATTTTTAACAAGACCAAAAGTCATTTATGTACCTTAGTATATGATCTAATTTATCAAGTACTTGAGGCAACCTTAATGTCAGAATTATAGAGAGTGCAAATCCAAATGTCTTTTTCTGAATATAATTTACATTGTCAACCTGTAACAAACAGCATGCAAATGGTTAGGGTAGAGCTGAAACGAAATTCATTTGAGAATTTAGCATACACTATGGATCACTAGAGTAATTCACTTTGGCAAAATCGTTGGGTCATTTTGGAAAGAGTTTCACGCAAGTGGAACGAAATAGTAAAGATTGAATTCAAATATTTAATGTGTAAAAAAAATAGGGATTGTAGGGTATCTAATAGATGGTTGCTAAAAAACAATTATTAATCCCAACTCAAAAGCTATTTCTCAAGATTATGCATTCACTAGATTCAAAACTACTCAACCCTTTTTTCCTTTCTTCTTTAGTAATTCCTTTTAAATATATTTCCATATGTCACCATAATTCAAAAGCATTGTTGCATTTCCTTTGCACTGATAATTTATATTTTTCATTGATTTAAATAGCACGAACCTTGTCAAGCCATACATCAACCAGACAAAGAAGAATGTTCTCCCCAACAGGAAAACCGGCGTTCTGAAGGAGCACCAAAACTGCTGGTTCTGATGCTAACTGTGCCAAAAAATTGATATTTGTTACCAAAATCCTTGCCAAAGTGGCAGCTGCAGACGCCTTTACAGCTGTACTGGTAGGAACACGGTCGTCCCCAGTTAAGCATATAACGATCATTTTCTACCATTTCATTCAAACACATAAGAGTCCATCAACACATTAACCTATATTGAATTGCAAGTATGTCACCCTAGACAAAATATACCTGAAGGGTACTGCTGATCAACTGTGGTCCGTCAGAAGGAGAACACTGTCAAGCAAAAATAAAGGTCTAACCATCAAATGCAACACTTCTAAACCTATGCATACATTATCCAACAGTTAGCAATTGAATACCTGAACAAGGACATCGATGACAGGTAGTATTGAAAGTAAGCCTCTATCATTGACATTTCCCACAATCAGATCAAAAAGCTTAGCAACACTTGAAGCATGCAAACTGAGAAACTCCGTTCCACCTAAAATTATGTAACCTTCGATAATAGACGCAGCAACCTTCAAGTGATCGAAACTTCTTTCAAGTATATCCACCAGAGATGGAAAGTATCCCAAAAGTTGTGGGACCATTGAGGGGGCATTAGAAATTGTGGCTTCCCATAGCTGCAACCAAAATGTGCCAAATTAGTTGACATAACGAAGTAAGAAATTTTGTTATTATTACGTAAAGAGAACATTGACGCACCTGCATACTGTCCTCCAGAAGTTCATCAGGGCTATTAATGTCAAGTCCACTGACTAAAATGGGCAGTAGCACACTGTAGCACATAGGGGACTTGTAGCCAAGTGAAACTACAAAGTTCTTGAGAGCAGTAAGAAGCTGTATCTGTAGAAGGCTTTCACCAGAAGACTCCTCCCACGACTTGAGATTGGAGAATTTTCCAGTTAGGCAAAGTTAGTTGTTAGTTACACACACTCTCAGCTCATAAATTAATAAACAGAATTTATTAGGGTTAATTGTGAAAAAAATGTAACACATTGTCACATTTTTTTCTATTTTGGGTAACAATTTTTTCCAATTTGGGGATTTTACTAATGAAAACACACCAATTAACGTAACATGCCTAATGATCAGGTCACCGGTAAAATTTAAAAAGTGTCATGCCAACTTGCCTAGTCAAATGACACATCGAAAAGTTTTGTTGACCAGACGAAAAAACTGTCATTCAGCACAACTTATCTAATATTTCGGTAATTTTACTCAGATTGAGGGGTTTTCATTAGTATAATCCCCTAATTGAAAGAATAATTTAGCATGTTACCCAAAATAGGAAGAAAAAAAAAAGACAATATGTTACCTTTTTTCGTAATTAACCCAATTATCAGTGGTCTATAACTTCCACATCCATTACTTAGAAAATATTTCAATACATGTTGCAGAACCAATTTAGTAATCGGATGAAATACCTTTTGGAAAAACTGAACCAGTTCATTGGCATACGGAGTGATGTCACCAACATAGGCAATCAATACAGAGATTGTGTTTAAAACTTGAACCTGAAAATAAAAAGGACAATATAGAGAGCTCAGTTGAAACTATGTGGTCAGAATGTGCTATTGCTAAAGGTCAAGTTTATTCACAATATTCAAGAAGCAATATATGCTTCAAATCTAAGATGTTTATAAATTACAGCTTAAGACGTTTAATTTATGCACATACGCTTTTATCTTAAAGTTAAATGGTTCACAGTTTGGTACAGGGCCAAATCGCTTCTACACTGGAACAAAAACTGTTTCGTTTTTTGGTTCAGTTCCTCGTTTTTCTGGTTCTACTTTAGTGCAGTGTTAAACAGATGCAGGGCCCTCGGAGTGGCTCTTCTTAAATAGAAACTAATGTGATGACATGCCACTGTATATTAGTATTTGTGTAATTATATGAGTATTTATGACTTGATTTTGATTCTTGTACGTATGTAACATATAATATAGTAAGGTTAGGTTAGCACAACAAATCACAAAAGCAAAGCACAGAAGCACTTACACTTATCATCAAGGAAAGCATCAATAAGAAACACCACATAACAGAATGTAGGAAGTGTAAAGGAACATCTACCTTGGAATCAAATTCCTGGACTTCCTCAACCAATTTAAAAGACAATTTCCAACAAACTGGGAGAAGATCAGAAAATTCTTGCTGTGAAAAGGCAGCATCTTCAATATGAAAATACAACGACCGAGATGCTGCCAACTGTAATATAAAAGAGAAGATTCAAGGGTATTAAAAAAACTAAGTTGGACTGTGAGACAATAAAAAGTAGCAAGAGAACTAAAGTATGCATCATACCCTGACACACAAGTCTCTGTCCTGCAACAACCTGATCAGAGCACAGTAGACTGGTCGTTTGGTGTCATTTTTTATCTGCAAAAGATTGTCACATGATTTAGTAGAGAATAAAGAAAAAGAGAGAAGAATAACAACGGCTCATGTTACCTCAGAAACCCATTGACCAAGAATAAGTGCAACTTTCCTATGTATGATCCGCATATTCGGATGATCGTTTGTGAGTTCTAATGATAAAGCATTGTTAAACCTGCAAAGAATACACACAAAAGAAAGTACGGTTAAACTTAAAGAATTGATGGATGGACAATATCAAAAGGCAGCACCAACAACTAAACCTGTCACATAAAAAGATGAATTAAATAGATTACCAGTCCTTGAAGCTAAGATAATTTGATAGCTCGTAATAGATGTATGCAGCTGCACCATAAGCAGCGTCTTTTAAAAGCAACCCTGATGTAATATCAGTTACTGAAGGAGGACAGCCATTCATTGCCTCTTGAAGAATAGAAACAACAACAGGCCCTAGCAGCTGGATGTAGAAAACACAATCAATCAAATATCAACAAAAAAAAAAATCAGAGCAATAAAATATATTAACTAAACCTACTTGGCTATGATTGTGAAACAAAACAATGTACAGTGCTTCAGCACACGGCCTTAGTTTCTCTGACCAAAGAACTGCATCCTGCTCATGGTGGAAAGATTCGGGGTTTTGATGCCACTCCTCCAAATCACTTGCTGTTAGTACAAAGTACCTGATATTGAAACAATAATAATTATCCTGAATGTAATTCATGAAATATAATAATTTTATCTTAAAAGTCATATGTTATTCTACGGTATACTGACTTGCTATAAAAACTAGTTCAGAGATTAATCTGTCATGCTAGAAACATAACCATTGCATACATTTTGGTTAAGTGCATAAGATAGCAACCTACATTCACATTTTACTGTCTATAGCAACATACTTCATATTTTACCATTCATTGCAATACTTTAACATTTTTACAGCAATGTACTTCCACTTTTTTACTAGTTATAGCCTCGTACTTTTTGGATTAATAGCTTTAAAAAATAGCAACCTACTTTCACCTTGTTATCATTTATGACAATGTTTTTTAAGTTTTAGGTCACACATTCCCATAAATGTGAGTTTTTATAAAGTATGTTGCTGTGAATGATAAAAACTAGAGTAGGTTGCTATAAACGACAAAAAATTAGGAGGTTGCTACTTTATGCCCAAGCCGTTAAGTAAAGCATAAGCAAAACCGTTTACCTCCTTATCAATACATTACACAAGAGTATGACCCTCTCATTGGGCAGAAGAGACGTGAGTACGCCTGCAACAGCACCAGAAACATTTTTCTTTCGCTGCTCGAGAGTGACCACGTTCTCATCTATCACTCGTCCTGTCATGATGGGCTTGTAATCCTTGCATTCCAACACAACTTTTACGATAGACATACACTGAATAAGAAATTGATCAAACGACATTATCTCTGGTTCAGGATCCGTGATCTTATTCAAACAGAAGTCCATGACTAGTGGGAGGACACACTGATCGCCAAATGAATAAGGATGCCTCGTTTGAATTGCGACTAAAATCTTCATCACCTTAGTGCATGCCCTTCTTATAAAATCAAAAAATTTTAAATGGTGTTTCCCGAAAGATGAATCTGCAATTAGATTATACGATCAGCAAATAGCCTATAACACATACATATCAGAGTTTAATTTCCAAATCTGAAAACGATCCTCACAATATGGAAGAAGAGATTGAATTGCTTTCAACAGCAAAGGACAGACTTCCTTGACAGGCCGAACCTCCTACAAAAATGTGTAAAAAAGTTATTGTCAACATAACTAAGTCAAAAAATAAAAGGTTTTTTATTTAAAAAATAAAATCCCTAGAGAAAACACATAAAAAGAAGAGGATATAATAAGTACCTGTAGCGATTTTTCATCGCTTGGAAACCCTGAAACAACCAACTGACGTATTATCTTTGAACACAGAAACCATCTTTCACAAGTTAAATAAAGTTCATCATGATGATGGTCAGAAGCATTTGAGTTTGTTATTTGAGCAAGGGAAGAAAAGCCATTTAGTATGGTCTGCATATCGCTCTGCCAGAGATGCCAGCTGTAGTCGAAAAACTGAGTTGAAATCTGCCAAAAGACCATTAGTGAAAAGCACATATAAGAATGGTAGAAGACTACCCATGGAAAAGATATTGATAGAAACGGTCACACAAATGGAATGATTACATACCTCCGCAAAGTTCCTTTGGTCTGAAGTGAGACGTTTCGTAGACAGCTCTTTTAATGTTCGGAAGAGAATCATAAAGATCCTGTGTGAAGTAAGAATGTCTGCTGATTGAAGTTGTTGAGCTAAAATGGAAAAGAGCTCGGGCCTGATTAGGTAACAAATTGAGTCAAATATATAGACTAAGATTTGATTGACAACCTTAAGCATAAACAAAAACAAGCCACGAAACACATGAACCAAGTTTTATGGATGGTGAACAATATATATGATTTTACATCAAAACTTTGAAGAGTTGGAGCAGTAAGAAGTAAATAGGAAGAATACCATTCTTTAGGATAGTCGATGCGAGCTATTTTGGATATTAGAACAGCCAATGTCAGAGAAATCTGTGTTTAAGAGAGAGGGGAGGAGACAGAAAGTGCATTCAAATGAGTATTCAGTACAGAATGTATTAAGTTAGAATCGAATAAAGGCAAGGTAAGAGAGCTAAACAGTGTTCCCTTCGCCAAAACAACTAGTCATTCATTTTTCACAAAGTAATGTGGGTACAACCTGATAGTTCTCTTCTCTCAAGTGAGACAGCAATTTTTGCCTCAAATGTGACTTCTCCTCATTGCTAATTCTCCTGCAGTCAACCTCCTTTACATTAGAAGAGAATTTCGCTTTGAGGAGTGTGTGGTATTATCATGCATATGGAAGTATATCTTTCATTGATGATGTAAAAGTTTAATCACTAATCTTATAGGTCAGCTATGTATTATACATATATATTTTTGTATTTATTTATGCATTAATCATTATAGGCAAATAATTTCTTTGTAATGAAAATAGGCATCTTCAGATATTTCATTATTATAGAGCAAGTTTGATCTTGTCACAAGCAATCTCTTGGCCTACATATGTTACCATTTACAAAATTCTTCATTTCGCTTAAAAAAGAAAGGGTTTATTATGAAAAAAACCAACATGTTTTCACGTTTTTTGCGTTTTCGTCCCTTCATGTTATTTTTTTCCATAAAAAACCTCAAATTATTCTTTTCTTATTGGTTTAGTAAAATTTTGGACATTAGACCCCGGTTGTAATTTGTGAACCGGGTTTTAAAAACTTGAAAAACCGGGTTCTAATGTACAAATTTCACTAAACCAATAAGAAAAGAATAACATGAGGTTTTTTATGGAAAAAAATAACATGGAGGGACGAAAACGCAAAAAAAAACGCGAAAACATGCTGGTTTTTTTCATAATAAACCCAAAAAGAAATGGAGAACTTTAATGGTAGGATTCTACCTTTCCATGTTATGGGAACATTTCCAATATAAGATCATGCATCAAATATGAAAACAAGAAGCTTCTGTGTAATTAGCGATGTTCCATCTACTCATCCATGTACTTCTCAAACCTAAGGTAAATGACCAGACATCCTCTGTTTTTGTTCGTGTTATAAGAAACTGCCATGTACTATTGACTTCAAAAGTAAAAACTACGAAATAAAAGAAATGCAAGTTCAGATTGGTTGTTCAACACCTTGATTGCAATATGAAACAATTTCCCTACAAAAGAGTGAAGTAGTGCCTCCATGTCAAACACAGTATGGTATCCTACAGAATGTTGGGTGAAATTGGCTAACACGATATGTAAGGTCATTACATGAAAATGTCTAATATATCATAAGTGGGATAATATGTTCAGTTATGTGAATTAAGAAGATGCTTAAGAAGCAGCATAGCCATTCGATTAAATATAAACAATATAATTAATTTTAATTTTTGTGTGTGTGTGTGTGTGTGTGTGTGAAAATTACACAAAAGGATTGGAAAGATACCTCCCAAGTTGAGAAAAGTCTATTGATGGACTCAAATATCGAAAAGTTCAAGTATCTCTGCTTAACAATTTAAAAATGTATAATCTGCTAACTGAGGCAATGTGAAATACCTAATCCTAAGCAGTCCATTAATCAAACCCTAACCAAATAAAGCAGTGGAGAACACTTAATGCCAGGAGACATACACAGCCCTAAGCGTGCTTGTAAAAGACTTCATATTATTCATTTAGAATAAGAAATAACATGCAAAAACAAGGAATAAACAACACAAAAGATCCACCATTTCATGTTAGGTATATCTTTAGGTGAAATAAAACTATTGGAAAGTATCTTATTAGGAACATTAGTGTAAAACAACTGAATTAGGATGGATATTCAATATTTTCCACTTTGTATATTAATTTAGCTGTTACTAGTTGATTCAGTGATGATTACTGATTTGGATCAACTTTCCAATTTCTAGTAGATCTTGAGTTTTCTATTTATAAATCTACCCCTTGTTATCTTGTGTTGGTGTTCAGTATTCTTGAATAAATTTTCAACGCAAATTAAGTACTAATCACAAAAGTGATTTATATGACAATAAATAATTCAATACGGGTTATTTTCCTTAGCAAGGAGTTGTTGCTAAACTTAATATGATATGCTTTATTGCCTACCATTTCAATTTCATGTTAATTGGTATCCAAAGAAACCCCCATTTAGCGAAAAATAGATGACTTACGATGAGTCACGGTTGTTCCTCCAGTACCGATTGATGCTGTTCTTGAAATACAATGATGCCATTAAACGAACATCTGTTTGAGATACCAAATCCTTTGCAGTTATCACTTCCTGCACCATAAGAAATGTCAAAAGGCAGAATATATTTTGGAAATTTGGTTAGTACCTAGAATTCAGCCTTATGTTTCCTCATATCTTCCATTTTATAATTGTGAATATGTATTCGGTATAAACGTACCAAACGCATACATCATTTTTCACCATTTCTACAATCATTTACCCCTTGTAAGATGCTAAATGAACAAGGCTTCTAACAAAGCCCTTAAGTTTAAGAGGATGAAAAGTCTAATAAGACCATCTGATGATACAACAATTGGATTTTAACAAGTAAAACTAGTCTTTTTGACAAAACGATTGTAATGCACAATGTGTTTGTGATGATAGAAATAAGAATGCTTACTAAATTCAGACAATGCAAACCATCAACGATTCGTCAAAACCCTAGAAATAAGAAAGGAGGACTTGTAAAGTCATACCATTAAACAAGAACAAAAACCAGGCAAGTTTTCGGAGTGAGCAAGCGTTGATTCAGCAGGTTTCCGCAAGGCTTCATCGCCACTAAGTGAATTGGAAAGCAGAGTATACATGGCCGGTAAGTCGGAGACTGACAGTGCCATGGCAGCAGATTCTACAAAATTCGAGATTAAAAGAAAACGGAAAGAAGATGAAGATCAAACCAAGATAAAAGGGGAAAAAGAAAAAACAAATGATTACCTCTACTAGGGTTTATGGTGGATTTTTAAGAGATGGAGAAAGGATTTTGATGGGGGAATTGGGACATATATCGAAATTGGGAATAAAAATTCAGAATGAAAGGTTGCTGACAACAACGAGTAGCAAAATTGAAATTTGGGGATGTGAATGTAAATGTGAAAGTGATGATAGAATCAATCTTTGTGTTTCTTCTTCTCTTTCCGTGACACCCACCATTTCATTTGTAGAGAGGTTTTTGTTCTCAAGCCTCTTGCCCAATCGCAGTCACTTTTTTATTTATTATATGGAAATTTATTTATTTATTATATTTACCAATGCACAAAAAAATTTATATTTCTCATTTATTTATTTATCCGAAATGTAAACCTTTTTTTGCTATTAAGGGGCGTTTGGTTCGCGGATTCCATTGGATTCAGTGGGATTTGCATTTAAAATTTTGTGTTTGGTTCACAGATTTAAGTAAGAATTTAGAATCTCAGCATTTCATAAATCTCTTCCTTCTTTGTTATTTAAAAACTCAGCCTTCCCCTAGGATTTTAAATCCCAGTTACTTGCATTCTTCAGATTAACAAATTTTTTCAATAAGATCATGCGAATTGTATGACAAAATCCTAACAAATGCAAATCCTAGAGAAAAAAAATCTACGAACCAAACGCCCCATAAGAATTTTCATGTTTTCGTTACTGTAAAATTTTCATCGAAATTTTTTAATAACAATAGTTAAATGATATTAATTTATTAATAATAAAATTGTTTCACTCACACAAAAATACCTATAGACACGTTTATGCCATATAAGTTGGTAGTAGTTTTCTAGGTTAATTTGGTTAAAAGAAACTCCCACACTTAGCGGACCCAAAAATTTTATTCATCGGTGTTATAATTTTAGATGGGGTTTAAATGTCAGATTTCCAGAATTATTCTTAAGACGGATCGGGTCACTAAAAAACTACATAACAAGGTGAGTCCAATGACCAACACAAAATTAACAAGTAATTCTAATTAATAAATTGCAATTACCATTAAAACTTAAAAACCTAAAATTACTATATTGATCAAACCAACTCGGAGGATAACGATTTGCCTTACGACTAACCATTTCTTGTGCAAAGTTTTGACTATGTGATTAATTTACATGTTACCTTAATCCAATATTTCCTTTTTGATTTCGTCTTTTTTAGTAGGGTGATAAGATAAGATTAAACATATTTTTATTCTTATGGATTCCATTCTGCTGGAGTATTAAATTAATTATTGTTTGAAGATTTGGATCCAGATCCAGAGGATGATTGTTAATTTCTTTCAAAAGTTTGTCTGTCCATTTAAGAAGATTTTAAGAATTAACAAATAATTTTATCAATTATCATTTATATTTATAAACAATAAATAAATCTAAATTATCAGTGATTGATAAACCAACAGAAAGTAAACTAAACAAATAAACCAATCATGTAAATTATAAAGTTATAGTAAAAAGTAAAAGTCAATTTGTTAAACACGTAAAATATTAATATTTTACGACTTATAAATTACTAAAATAGATGAGTGATTGAGATATAATTATTTTGGGTACAAGAATCAAGTCTCTTCCATTAAAATCTATATGAGTTTACCTCCATTGTTTTATTTTTTACGATTAAAACTCGGTAGTATTTCAATAAAACTAGGTAATAAAAACAAGATATATAAATTAAGTATGTATATAATTCTTCTATAATTTTTCCGTAGGTGTCACCTGAAAAAAAAAATCGTAGGTATGACTCGAGTTTTTAATACATATGTAACTCAATATTTGAAAGTTTTATGGGTGTCGAGTGACACCGAACCTAGTAACCTAGGTCCACCCCTGCTTATAGAGAAAGAATTCAATGAGTTAGTAGTTTTTTAGGTTAAGTGGGCAAGGGAAGCTTCTTACAATTGGGGATCTTCCCGAAGGGGTAAGGGGTGAATAACGATTTGGATGAGCTTACTAGTTTAATTTCTAGTGAAAGGTTACCTAGTCATTTGTAACTCCCCTCCCGATCCCGGAAATGCCACGTCAACATAATATCATAAGTGGCAATAACACAACAGATCTATAACACACGTGTCATAGGATAATGCAGATTACGGCTAATTTAAAACTTTAAACACATAGATAACAACATATGATTACATCCCAGAATATTCACAAATCCTGTTTAAAACCAACATATATCTCAAATCAACTATCACAGATCGTTCTATACAAACATGAAACCATTACGGATCTTCAATCCATCTCGGATCTACCTCGGCTGCGGCTGAGATCCCTTCTGATTCCCTGAACATGTTAGACTCGAATACATGAGCTATAAAGCCCGTGAGTACACGAGGGTTGACACTGCACATAACACATAGCACACGGTATCCCAGTCCCTGTCCCTGAAGCCCCACACGTATCTCAGGTATGTAAACACAAGTATGAGATCGGAGTAACACCTGGCCCTGAGGGGACCCTTCCCCGGCCGACACACCGCACACAGCAGTGATCGGTAATAACCCTGTAGCACAGGAGCGACCCGGCTACAGGCCCTGCCGTATATATACGCCCCAAGGACTGTTAGGGACAGTCAACCCGCGCGATCCCTTTCGCGACTCACTGTCCGTATGGGACACATCACGGACCCCTGGAATCGATCTCACATCTCATACATAACACGTATAAGGAAATAGAGTATACCCGAGGTTCACGTCTCTGTCTCATATATATAAAACACGCACGATATAGCTACACAACTATAAACACTAAAACGACGCGCGTTTAGAAAAGTCTCGAGTACCTCACCTGATTGGTTCCCCGAAGTCTGAGCACTCTGATCGAATCCGGCCCGATGACCGCTTGTCCCTCTTGGAGCTCAAGAACACCCACACAAGAAGAAGAGGAGATTAAATCCCAGATTTCACAATCAGTTGGAGCTTGAATATGGCTTCTCTCTGCTGGAGCTCACACAAAACACACACACACACCTTTAGGGCTTTCAAATTGTGGATAAGGAAGAGAAGAGATAAGCACCCTTATGTACACTTCTATTTTTAGGCCGGTTCCGAACCTAATAACCCGAACCCGATATCACATTTTTACTATTAATGCCCATTTAATCCGTTTAATCTCGTGATCCCAAAAACATAATCCGTTCATTAAAATTATAACCCGATGACACGCAAGCCCAATCCCGACACGTATCAATCCACGAAACGGGATATAATTGGACCAACCCAATATTAATAAAATATTTATCCACTAAAATAATTCCACGTACCAGGTCGAATTAACGGATGTTACATCATTATTTGGATAAATTGATCTAGAAATTAAAATTTGATGACGAGTTTAAGGTGAGTAAGTTTCGTCTTTAATTGATGATCGGTTATTGGTAGATTATTTTTTGGATTCAAATTCTCCTTGAAATAATTGGGTGTCTTCAAAACTTAATCTATCAATTATTGGCAAATTACTTTTGGAAGTTAAAACAATTTGGAGGAAGTGTTTTTAATGGTGAGAGCTAAGTCCTTCAGACAGAGTATTGAATATTTATGACATTATCAAAAGAAGGGTGAATGGGATGAAAAATAAATGGTTAGAAAAACTTTTCATGGAGTTCGTCTCTCGATTACTTGGGAGGTATGTATGTGACGAAATCGTGTTTATCATGTTATTCCAGTGAATAAGTCAAGGGTGAAGAGTAAACACATCTTTGTTAAAGTTCAATCGATTGAATTTCAAATAGTAATAAATGACTTACTATCCTTCAATTGGAGCTGATGGATTGCAAGTTTTGGAGACATTTTGAATATGTTAGGCGATTAAGTGTCATTCTTTTGATTTCCCTTTTGGATTAGCTTTGGCGTTTGTTGTTTTGTGTCTGTATGGTCTGTTGGTTTTGATATTTTAAATAAATCTATCTTTTGTTTGCCAAAATAAAATGTTAAGTTGGTTAAAGAAACCCCATACAATGTAGGAGCATATGTTGCTTGATATTTTGACAATCTGTTTTGTAAAGAACATGTATTCGAATTATATTGGGATAACTTTATGTTTGGAGGAGAAATAAGATGCACTTTCAAGTCTATACTAGTTATTATCACAAGTTCTATTTACTTAAGGTTCAGTTGTCTATCTATAGTCCAAGCACTAAGACCATAAGGTATACTTATTTCCTTTTCGTCTATTTCAATTGTCGCTATAGCATCACGTCATTTATCTTCTCCTATCCCAATCAATTACTTAAATTATAGAATACATCTCACATTTCATCCCATAAGTTTTTAATTTAAAAAATAAAAGTGAGAAAGAAATGATAGAGAACAATAATGGGATGTGAGGGAGTTGATTTACGGGAGAGATAGTGGACTTAAGACACGTATGATCAATCTATTCCAGTTAGGTTTAATCAACAAATTTCTACTAATTTTAATTTTCACATTTTGTTAAATAAAAAATACACAAGCATTTATGTTTATTTAGTTCCTATTGCTATTAACTTTAAAATTAATAGAACTGATATTAATTCACATGGATGATTAACTATTCAATTTTTATCATATTCATTCTTTATATTCTACTACATCTGTTATGACCAACCCATATTACCTAACCTAACCTAACCTACGCTATCCAACGTTTCACAACTTTCAACACATTCCGTACATATTACGGCAGTGGCGTGGTAACGATGGTCATGATGTAATGGTAGTAGAGGTGTCTGCGAGACTGGTGATGTCAATGGTAAATTATGGCAATGGAATCAATGATAGTAGTGGGGGAATATGAGCCTTCGTCCCCGAAACCCAATACCATCATCGTCTTCGTACCGTTCTCCGTTAGCTTTCTTATCGGGGATCCTGTTGGATCACTAAGGTATTTTGAATCCCTGTTGGGTACCAAATCACTCAATAATACCTCATTATTTATTAGTGACACCCATTTTCCTTTATATACTCGAAACCAAACTCAAGTCGAAAAATAAATCTTACAATCTTCAAATGACATCTGAAGCTTAATCATTAACAATAATAGATGAATTTGATTATCAAGTATCACCAAATGAAACTAAATAACAAAAAACTTACATGAACATTCAAAATCCCACATTTAACAACCAAAAGGTACATAGATAACGAGTAACGATATGATAACAACCAAAAGTACATAAATATTAAAGTCCTAATTGTTTTAATTGATACACAAATAACAACATCGGTTACCAAGGTTGTCAAGATCGAGATCTTACCTATGATCGTTTTTGTCATTGCAAGACCGGGATCGTAGAATCGGATCAGGATCGTAAGATCCTATCGAATTTAAATATTATATATCACAGTATTGTATCATAAACAAAATAGAGTCATTTCCATAAAAAAAATCATGTTTATAAAGAAAGTAATTCTCATTCAAAAGAAAGCTAGTCATTTTCATTAGAGGATTCAAAGTTTCAAACTTTAAAGGAGAAAGTCATTTTCATACGTCCATTAACAAGTCATAAAAAGTTTGAAATACACGTCATACGATCTTACGATCTTACTAACGATCCTACGATCTTGCTTACGAAAACAAACCGTATGTAGGATCGTATCGTCGTACGATCTTACTAACGATCTTGCTTACGATCCTACCCAAAATCGATCATACTAGCGATCCTGATCGAAATCCACTTGTAGGAGCGTAGGATCGTACAATCCTACGATTTAAATCACGATTTCGATACCCATGTCGGTTACCAATATCAAAGTGTCTCATTCCTCAAGTAGCAAACAATAAAAATAAATGAGTTACCGTAAAAACATAAAATAAGGTTTAATTTGATTATGTCGGCTATCTCATAGAGAGAGAGAGAGAGAGAGAGAGAGAGAGAGAGAGAGAGAGAGAGAGAGAGAGAGAGAGAGAGAGAGAGAGAGAGAGAGGATATTAATAATGTTTAATTTGAATTATGATAGGTGTGATAAATGTGTGTGTGTGTATAATCAATGTCTCTAGAATAAACTTTTTTATTAAATAAGATTAATAGAGTTTTCTAATAATATCATTAATAAAACTTCTGATGCACCAAGGTTTGATAAATAGAGGTGGTGCAGATGGACAGTGGTTTTCTAATGGTTTTTCTTTCCAATTAGATTAATATTCGGTGCAAGTGAACAATTGTTTTTCAAAATGAATAGAAGTTTTCTATTAAACAATCTTCTATTAAATATATATGTAGCATATGTCAAAAAGGAAAGAAAAATATTTATATAATATACTATAAATATATGTGTATAAAAATATAAAAGTAATGTAAATATTACCGGAGGCGAGGGAAACCTAGTCCCCTCGTCCACAGACCTGTACAAATTATAATAATAGTCCCGATCTCTAACCCGAACCCAACAACATGTCTTCCAAGGCCCGCCTAAAAAGTTCAAGTTTTGATTTCCCCGTCAGAATTTAGTTTTATTTTTGTCATTGTTAATGGGATGTCTTGTGGCATGACACTTGTGACAACAAGATCTAGGTCGTGGTAGCAAGGAGTTATGGATCAAACTTAGATGGTTAAAAAGGTGACATTGATTGCGAATCAAATTAGGTTGTGTTTGGAAATTAGCTTTTAAAAACTTTTAGAAGCTCCTACTTTTGATTTTTGAAAGTTCAAGCTCAAAGTTTCGTTTCATGAGAAGCTACTTAAAATAATTTTCAAAACAAGCTTGAGATTTTGCTCAAAGAAATTTACTTTTTACCCTCCAAATAATTATGATTTACAACTTTTAATTAATATCAATGTCGTTTTATATTATTTAATAATAAAAGCTACAGCTACCGCTACAATTACTTTTACCAAACACATTTATAAAACACAAAAAAGCCCAACTATTTTAAAAACTTCAGCTATAAAAAACTCAATCTTGAAGCTACAGCTAGTCATGTCAAACATAATCTTTGAAAAAAATACACACATCTTATGTGCCAAAATAGGATTAATGAAGATCTAATATATTAAACGTCTTTATCAACCTATTATGAAAACAAAAGTAGTATATTATAAATGACGAAGTTGTAAACACAATAACCTTTAGCGTAGTTTTTAAAGTTAAAAAAAAAATAATCCATAACTGATAGTAAGCAAGTGGGTCGAAATTGTAATTTACCCTGTATTAAATTACGAGTGATAGTTATTAATTATTTTTAACAGCGTCACCGATATCAAATGCTGGAATTCTATTGGTTGATATGCGTGGAAGGACATACAAATGCCACGTTTTCTCTGTCCTTTAATGGTTTGGAATCCTCTGGAATCCTCTAACCCAGTTACCATTATCAACCTATATATATATAATTCTATATAGATAGATAGATATAATATCCATCCTAAAGCAACATATTCTCCATCAATTGACATTAAAGAATTTGGAGGTCAGGAATTTATCAACACAATAAAACACACTTCTTTTCGATTGATTGATTATCTTTATCTTGAAGAAACTATGAAGAATCATCATATCATATTCTCCGCTTTCTTCATATCTTCGTTATTATTCTACGTCTCTGTTCACTCAAAATCTCTCGACCCTTATAAGGTAATTAATTATCCCATTTTTCTCTTCATTCCGCTTCTTTTATAAATTGTTATTCCTTCCTTCCCTCAGATTCATACTCATTTCAACTCTCAACTGTAGTTTCTGGTTTAGGTTTTTACGATCAGATGTTTGATCCTAAATCCTGATTTCGGGTTTTGTTTACGGGGATGTTAATTTAGGTTTAGCTACCCATCAAAGCCCTAGATGATTTCGATTGCAATTAGGAGGGTAGAATCATATGCCTATATTTTAAGTAGAGTCTGGTTTAGGTAAAGTTCTTATTTCTTTGTTGTATACACGAGTGAAATATATTTTATACCAGATTAATACATATGATACGCTTATTTGTGATTGGGTGACAAATGTTGATGCGTGAGATAATACCAAATTATGTATCTTTTCAGGATATTTTCTTTTTTTGAAAGGTTACAATTTTATTCAAAGGAAATCAACAATTCCAATGACAAAACATCAGCAATTCATACTCTGTCTGCAACGTGCAGCATAGAAGCAGAAGGAGAAAAAGACAAAACGAACCATGAAAAGACTATAAATAATTAAATACCCATCAAAAAAGGCAAAAACAGACACGTTATGACCCGAACTAGAAAACACTGATCCAGCATCCTGAAGCTTGATTAGATTGGTTTTGTTTAGCTCTTGCATTTAGGCTCTGCTTTCTTTAACCCTTCATAGTAGCTCATTCATAATTAAGTTAAACTTCAATAGGATATTTGTTGATATTACATGCCCTAAACATTTCTGAACATGACACCCATATAATTCAAATTGTACCCAGTTTTAAGTTTCCCGGCCATAAAATTTGTATTAGTTTAAATTATGTTAGAATAGTCAAGACATATGAAGTGAATCTTGAATTTCTTATAACCAGATTTGGGCTATTCTGGTCTGACAAGATCACATTTTTTGGTCCAAATTTGGTTGATTATGCTAAAAATCTAACCATTTGGGATGTTGTAAAGAAAATTTTAGATATTCTATTCGAGATGAATGAAGTAGTAATTCTCTCAAGTCTAAAAATCTCTCTCTCTCTCTCTCTCTCTCTCTCTCTCTATATATATATATATATATATATATATATATATATATATATATATATATATATATAAAATATAGGTTAAGTACCATTTTGACATTTTAACTTTCAGATTTTTTCGATATAGCCACTAAACTATTTTTTTGCAGACACATTCCGGCATTAAACGTTTTTTTATTAATTTAACCACTTAAGATTGTCCTGATTTGACAACAAAGCTATCTTATTTTGCACCAATTTAACCATTAGTTTTATACTTTTATTCATTTATCCCTAAATCGGAACAAAAAATAGTTTAGTGGCTAAATGAGATAAATCTAAAATTTGCATGGTTAAAATGGTATTTAGCTCTCTATATATATAGAGCTTAAACATCCATCTTAATAATTTTAGACTTGAATATGTTTGTATGTACTGACTGTTTTCAATACGTTTCTTGACTGAAATTAACCAGGTTCTAGGGGTTGAAAAGGATGCAAGTCACAGGCAAATTCAGAAAGCTTTCCACAAGTATGTTCTATTTTAAATTTTGGATGACACATTAAGACTGCTCATCTTGTTCTTTCGCTACATATCATTGACCACCTGTTACTATTTTAATTTTCTAAAAATAGTACACATTTTCTCCATACTAACATTATGTATATTCTTTGAGGAACATTATTTAGCGGCTGATTTTATTTCAGTTGGAAAGATATGTGGAATCTGCTTTATCAACTACTACCTGTTTTAGCAATTTATATGTTCTTTCGTTGTGTTTTTGTAGGCTCTCTCTTCAATATCATCCTGATAAGAACAAAAGTAAGGGCGCTCAGGAGAAGTTTGCTGAGATAAACAATGGTATGATGAATGCTTTCCTTGCCTCCTTTCTTCATCTCCCCACCCCACCCCATCCTAGCACGAAGAACGCAATAAACAAATAAAAAAATCTATTTATGCAATACAAGAAATAACTAGATAATAGTTGAACAAGACTATTTATCCTTGACGGTTCAGTCAATTTGTACTGCACATACTCATGTCTATTTTTTGATTTTACAATTCGCCAGCATACGATATTTTATCCGATGAAGAAAAGAGGAAGAACTATGATTTGTATGGCGATGCAACGGGAAATCCTGGATTCGGTGATGGGGATGCTGGAAACCGTGGCGGGCATACATACTTCAGAAGTGGTGGACCAGGACATAGTGGGTTTACATTCTCACCTGATGAATGGCAAACAATGGGTGGTCAAGGCAGTGGTTCAAAATCATATTCATTTTCCTTTGGTGGAAGTGGTGGTGGGAGTTCATTCGGTTTTGATATGGGTGATGTTTTCTCAAACTTTTTTGGCGGTGGTATGAGTGGTGGAAGTCAGTTTGGGAACTTTCGCAATTCAGGAGGGTCTCATTCACGTTCTGCGAGTTCTCCTAAGAGCATACACTCAATTAATTCTCAGATGTACAAGAAAGATGTAATTGATAAAGGGGTGACATGGCTTGTGTTATCTTATACACCATTAATGAAAGGGATGCAGCACTATGAATCCATCATAGAAGAAGTTGCTAGCTCACTGAAAGGAGCGGTAGAGGTGATTACATTATTACTTTTGTTATTTCCTTTCAGTTTTTAATGATCTGAATGTGCTTGTAGTAACATCTGCATCATTGAAAATTATCAGGTTGGAAGTGTAAATTGTGAAGCAGAATCATCTTTCTGCAAGGAGCTTGGTATTCACCCTCGGAATAGACCTCATATATATGTTTATTCATACAAAGCAAGCGAAACTGGTTCATTGTTCGAGTACACTGGTGATGGAACTGTTAAAGATTTGAAGTCATTTGTTCAAGATCATCTACCAAAATTCTCAAAACGTGTCACTTTGGCCCAGTTTGAGTCTGATTCTCGGACCATGGAACCATTACCTAGAGTTTTGCTTCTTTCTACTAAAAAAGATACCCCTGTCATATGGCGTGCACTTAGTGGATTGTACCGCAAACGATTTATCTTCTATGATACTCAGGTAATCTACCAACTTGGACCGGCAATCTTTTCCCTTTTTTTTTTTCCCCTTTTTGTGAGTAACTAACTGAAATATGTTTTTGTAGGTCCAAGATGTTACTGATCCGATAGCAAAGAAACTCGGTGTCGATGCACTTCCAGCTGTAATTGGTTGGCTATCAAACGGAGAGAGACAGATTCTGAAAACCGGCATCCCTGTAACAGATATGAAATCGACCATTAGGGATCTTAGTTCTATACTAGATAGTTTTGAGAAAAAGAACAAAAAGATTGCTTCAACTCAGAGTAAGACGCCACATGCCGATTCAGATACAGAATCAGTATCGTTGTTGACGGCTGCAAATTTTGACACCATCTGTGGGGAAAAAACACCCGTTTGCATAATTGGCGTCTTCAGATCATCTAAAGGAAGGGAAATACTTCAGACCTTACTCTCATCAGTAAGTTGATATGCTCTCTTTAAAAAATTGGTTCATGATTTATAAAAGCAGTGTGTTTGAGTTTGACTCTTTTTGTTGTATGTGTGAGTTCAGATCTCGCAGAAATCATTATTAAGGAGGCAGAATCTAGCTTCTGGTCCAAGGGATTCGGTTTCTTACGCACTTTTGGACGGTTCAAAGCAGTCATCGTTCTTATACGCGTTTGAGAAATCAGGATTTAAATCGTCAGACAGGCTCTTGATAGCATACAAACCACGTAAATCAAAGTTTTCAGCTTTTACGGGGGATATAACCTCAGAGGAAGTTGAGAGATTCGTGGGTTCGGTAGTGAATGGTGATGTACAGTTTAGTAAGATGAGGCAAAAACCCACACTCAGGTGAAAATTTTTGGTTTTGGTTATATAGATGACAGGGTAAAACCCATCCTGCGTTTTTTTTTACTTAAATGAATGGTAAAAGTTGAAAAGAGGGAGTAGAGCAATAGTGATTTTTGTACATAAGGAGAGGATTAATCATCAAATGCAATATCAATGCCCTTATTATTGTTTGGCAACGGTTTAAGAAAGAAAATACCATGCAAGAGTGTTTATGGATGATTAACCGAGTAAACGATTTATGGATAATTAACAGAGTATAATGATTTGATATTTGCTTAAACATAAAGAAAATTAATCTTTTTGGTTATCTTATTCTAAATAATAAATGTTTTGCTAATTTTTAGTAATTAATATTCTGCTGGTTTATAAACCAATTCGTGAATGATACAAAAATAAAAGCATATTATAGAAGATTAAAACACAATTTGTTTAATCCATCAGAGCAATTTGTTTAACTGATTAGAACTTTAAAAACAGTTAAGATACAAATACATCTATAAGACGAAATGGATTTCATTGTTCGAATCCTGTTTGAGTAGTACCCTTGAACTTGCGGATAGAATATGATTTGCAATCTCGATAGAAGCTAGACTGACGGATGCATTGGTCGACAATCCTTCAGACTTGGTAAAAGTTGCCGCGGCAGTTGTGGACATGTGGTAGCACAGACGACTTATAGTGATCCTGGCTGGTACCTGTCAATCTGTCATACCTCCATAAAGAGTTAAATACGTGACGCTAGTTATATCTGGTTTGGAGAGGATGGCAATTTTGACGAAAATTATGTAAACGGACAACACAGAAAGAAGCTTAAAAAATCGAGTTATATAGGATTTTGAGGCTTGCTTCTAAAAAACTTACATAATATATCGATCTTGAAAATTCTTAATGAAACTTTGTTTAAAAAACATGCACTATTTAGTGTCAAAGTATCAAGCCTTTTGACAAACACTGCCTCAGATTTTGGTGTCAAGGAAGATCAGATTACACAACTTTCATCAAACTTTCATGTGGCTGGCATTATCGTGGGTCTCCAACAAAACGGATCGGAGTGGTTCCTCACTTTGCTGAAAAAAGTTTTGGACAACATACATGAATGATGAATGAACCCTTTTCTTCTTCAGGTAAGGAGGATTTTTCCTCATAAATATTATAAATGTAAAGAAACATCCACAAAGAGCCTTTGAAAACTCGAATGAGACACAAATGTAGCTGGAAAGCCTAAAGAAACATACATGAATGAACTTTGAGTATGCTTGCAAGGAGGACCTGAATGAAAACACGGTACAACATTAACCACAGTTTTTGACAAAATTTCCCTTCATTAAAACGCCTGGCCACCTTATAAACCAATACTCCCCCTTTAATACAAGCCAAAAGCTACCAAGCAAAAAATGTCATCAGACTTGAAACTACACCCATCATCCATATATTTCCTCGAACATCTGCCGTAAAAAGAAATTATATTAAACAACCTGACGAAACAACAAGAAAAGATACCACTCTAGCATGCATCATCTTATGTAGGTGCATGCAGTAACCGTCCATTCTGCAGTAGATGAGCAGGAAAGGGCGATTTGCAAATGTTGATATGTGATTTGAGCCGAGGAATGTTAGGATGGGCACTCCTACAACGATTACATCTCAACTCCATCGACATGAATTTCTCATCATTGTTAAGTGTAGCTTTCCCCTGTTCGGTAACTTCTTGGATTACGTCTACAGAGTCTCTGAAGAACAGAGTACTGAATGAGTTCCAGTGCTTCTTGTTCTTGAGATGTTTCGAATCAAAATCCTGACTTATAACATGAAGGTGTAGTTGTCTCATTGAGGGTACCTAACAAGAAACCAAGTTTGACAAAATAGGTCAAAATTTATCCCTAGTTCATGCTCTCTGTTTGCTTAATGCACTAGGAGGATAGAGTAAAAGCAAGAAAACATCACATACCGAATGGTATCCGAGGCGGAATACCAATGAATCATTTTCTGTTAAAAACGTTTCAGCCCACTTCAAACCAACATTATGCATTGTCTTTAATATAGGAAGGTGTTCCTCACGTACATCTGCAAGAGAATCAAGCCCTTCGGTCCGGGCGAGCACCAAAAGGTGCTTCCGTGCCTGAAAACCAAACATTGTTTTCATTTTATACATATACACACAACTAAAACATTGTGGGGGTAGGGTAAAGGAAAAGGGGGCCGAGGCTGTGTAAAAGAGAGGTGCAATTGACATAAGCCTACTCACAAATTACTCGATCCTGATGAGAAAAATATTTGAGATCAACTCAATTTAAGTCAAGCTTGAGCTACTACGGGTGTTTGGATTCGTGTTTTTGTCAAAGTGCACTTTCAGAAGTGCTGTAAAACAAAGCTCCAAATTCAAGCTTTATACAAGTGACTTTTGGGCACAAAAGACAACTTGCAACAGAAAAATGAATTTGGTTGTCAACCAGTTTCTTGTTTTGCTGCGTTTTCAAAACACATAAAGCTTATCCAAAAGGCAAATCCAAAAGCCCCCTTAAGTTGGCTTTCAAGTTATCAAACTTATGTTAAATTCCCATTTCACCTTTTTGTGTGTGTGTGTGTGTATATATATATATATATATGTGTGTGTGTGTGTGTGTGTGTGTACACAATTACCCTTCTTTTATCCATAGTCGAAGGAAGCTTATATCATTTCTCCTTTTGTTAATTCAAAATCGATTTGACCCATGCCAAACTCAAGCTTGAAAATGAAAAGCTGCATCCTGATCAAACTCGAGTCAAGTTTCAAGCTTCGAGTTTTAATGCTAAGACAAGCTTGGGCTAGGCATTGTATCAAATTGACTTGACTTGGACACACCCCTAGATTTAAGAGATGGAGAGAACCTTTGGGTAAATGTCATTCAGGACCACAACGTCATCTAAAATCTCAATGACATCATTCTTATGTTTGTCAAGATGCATCGCGATGTGGTAAAGTGCTTGAGCCCATGAGCCCCAATCCTTGTTCACACTTGGATCCTTCTTTCCACTGTCGGTAGCGTTCTCCTTCCCAGCTACTGAATATGCCCTTTTAGATTCAATTTCTTCTACAAACCCTTTGAATTTCTTGTTTTGTTCAGTGGCACAGGCACCATCTTCTCTCCTAACTTTCTGATCACAGTTTGAATGTCCATCAGATTTCATACAGCTTGGCTCAGATAATTTCTCTTGAATTCTCGCAACAGATGCAAAATTTTCAAAAAGTGACATGTAAGCATCGTGAAGAACTTTGCAACCCTTGTTATAGTCGTTATTGAGGCAATTTGGTCTTTTCGGATTCATATTTGGCCCAAGCACATGTATGACATGTGTAACGCCTTCTTCAGAAAACAAACGAGAAGTTGAAGGAAGAGGGACCGTAATTGCTTTTCCAGGAGCAAGAGATCCTGCTCGTTGCTTGGTTGCAGTATCTAGGTCTGGACCTGCAGCATCAAATATCGCAGCATTAACTCCTCCACCACCGGGTTTTAGCCTCCTGCAAGATCAAATTTTGTTGAATATGCTGTTTAATTTAAAGTTCACAGAAAAATGTTGAAAATACCAGTTGGCAGCATTGGCTATCACATTGCAGTGGAGACCACCTTCTGAGCGGAGTTTTGTGATATCCCCTACAAACGTGAAAAACTTTTTGGGGTCGATATTCTTCACAGCAGCCTTGCTCTTTACCAAAGACAAAATCTTTGATCCATGAGACAAGTCCACTAAAACTAGCCTTCCATTACCGATCTTGTTTACAAATTGCTCAACTGTCGCAACTATTATGTCTGATGCCTTATCAATATTAAATTGGAAATCCGCTGTAGATATCGAAGGAAATGCTAAAGTGGGAACACCATCTAAAGAATGGTTCTCTTTTGTAATTTCATCTGATGGCCCAGGGATCATTTTGTCAGATGTTACTTTACTCGGAGCATCTACCTTTTTTAAGAACTTCATAATACCAAGTTGGACCTTCGTATCCGTGTTTTTCTCTCCATAACAACCAGATGGAAGGGCATCTGACGATGAAAGTGCTCCATACGTATTCATGGCAGCTTGAACGTCAATCTCATTCTGACAAAATGTTATTCGACTAAACCCTTCATTCAGTTTAGGAAGTTCTTTCTTTTGCAGCATCCGGTTGACAACGGCAGCGGCTTTTCCACCTTGCAAATTTCCTTCATGCCCGGTTCGCTTTACAGATCGAGATATACAAAGCTTTGCAGGAAGATCAAGAACTACGGCATGCACGTCTACTTGGTGGGACTCTCCAAGCTTAATAAAATCACCCCGTTGTTCTCTATCGAGATTGCACCTGTCAATTAAGATACTTTTTCCGTCTTTTAATGATGTGGTGGAAATCGCTAGGCATTGTGCTTTTGTTCCGGCTTTGCCGTTCCCAATTGTATCCTGCATGAGACTCATTTACATTGTGTTCTTGAATAATAAAAAAAGGAAGGAAAGGAGAAGAAAGTTGAGGAAAGGTAGAGAAAATATTAAATATCAAAACACTATGAGAAAGAACTACAGCTATTCATTTCTGATGCCCCAAATTAATTGAAATTCGCTTATTTCTTGAATAAATTGAAGATAAAATTACTTATCCCCTTGTTATCTTGACAAAAATTTGACAACTTACACTATGTGCCCATTCAAACATTGTAATTTTTTATAAAAGAAGGGGGTGCAATTTAAGAAGATAAGTTCCTACGATCATAACAATTATTAATGTAATCATAGAAAGACATCAAATTGTACCATTCTTACAAGAAAGATAGAACAGGAAGTGCCATATTGTGTCAGCTGATTAGATCAGAACAAGGTGGCAAATTAACTTACTTATGACAAATTGTGGAACAAATGCCATTATTTTTCTACAATTCATTCGACATTCCCTAGTTACTATTATTCTCCTCGCACACAGATGGACCAAACCATGTGTTAGCTTGAGCATCATGTAGGTTTCTAAAAGTGCAGACTTTATGCAATTTATCTGGACACATATAAGTTCGAAACCATTACAAATAAGTTCAAAGCTATTACAAAGGTGGCACCAAACCAATGCGCCAGATAATAACAAAAAATCAATCATAAACTTTATCAAACACTTGGAATGCATAACACACACACACACACACACACACACACACACAGAGAGAGAGACCTGACAAACACGGACCCAGGGTCGGGTAGAAACCCGCAAAACGTGATCACAGAAGGTCGATTTGCCACTTCCTGGTGCACCCACCAGTATTACCATTATGGGCTTTCTCTTGTCTTCTTCGACCCCTGTAGAATTCATTCAGAGAACACAAAACCCTAAACGAATAAGAACACGGGTTCATCAAAAGATTCAAAATTTCAAAAATGAATTATCATTATCAAACACAACCCGTCAATCTTATAAGAATACCTTTACATTTAATCATTTCATCTTCGACTTCCATAATTCGTATGCTAAGCCTAGTTGATCGCTGAATAGGTCATTTTAGTAACTGGCTTGGTGTACCGCGCCTGTTGAGGGAATCCTCCTCATGTTTGATAGGTAATTTTCAAGAAATACCCTCAAGTAAGGATTTTCTCATTTTAACCCCAAAAGTTCCAATTTAAAGGTTCTCGTCACTGATGATCCAGTTTGGGTTTAAATCATACCGTATATAAGTATTTATAATCCTGACAGGGTAATTGTCAAAAAAAACCCAACTCTGTATCCTTTTTTTATTGTTTAAGGTAACTAACTTATTTGTAAATAAAAAAAAAATCTAACTCTCAAATTTTCTTATTTAATAAGGTATTTGATTATCTTAAATGATTTAAAAATGAATGTTTGATTATCTTAAACGTTAAAAAATATATAAAGTTGTTTATATTAAATGATTGAACAATGAAAGTTTAATATTTTTTTCTATTACAAATAAGCTTGGTTACCTTAAATGATAAAAAACAATAGTTCAATTCTTTTTGTCTATTACAAACTTAGTTACCTTAAACGATAAAAAAAAATATAAGTTAGTTACATATGTTTGACAAATAACCCTAAATATATAGATACATAAGTAATATTTTATGAAAATTATATTAAATCAAATGTCAATTGACATTAAGTCGAGTTCTAAGCTCGACTCGACTAACCTAGCGCAGATTTGACTCTATAAATTGTGGAAAAGTTCATGCTCAACTGATAAATTATTCAAGATTGGTTTTGGAGATCGGATTTGAACTCGAGCTTAATAGAAGCAAAAGTTTAGCTTGATCCGGCCAAGCTCCAGATCAAACTCGAGACTGTTATGACTTGTTAGTGTGTTATTGTTTCCTACATGTGTGGAATTCTTGCATTAGTTTTTAGATTTGTAGATAGTAAAAAATCTTTGAAATCCCTAGTCCCCATATAACTGGCCGGTTAGGTTTGTAACAAACTTGTACTCTAGAAGAAATGAAATGAAGCTAGTTAAATACACGAAAATGAAATAAACAGATGTATGAAGTTTAACAAAAAGAAGAAAATAAAAAGGTGTAACGAAGCGAGGAAGAAACAAATTCAAAACGAAAGGATGACTTGCAATTAATTAACTGAAAAGGAATAGCCATTGAAATTTGTGAAGAGATCATCATCATCAGCTGTGATTGCAATTTGAGGTTTCAATACTTTCAGTACGATGGAGTCAACATTTCAACTTTGAAGAAGGAGGAGGAATAAGAATGACACATCATCTGAGTTAATTACTTTGTGTGTCAGATAGTTTAATAAAAAAATTAGGTGGGCTGGGTATTTAATAAACATGGATTATCTTATCCACCTTAATGCGACGACGTTTTAAACTGGCTTCGAGCGTGATACACTAAAGCAAAAAACTCCTCCTCGTCTTGGTTTCATAAACAAAACCATAGGCATGGATTGGCGTCCATGGTTTTCCCCAAATACTGAATTCTGCCAATACTTTGGAGTTTGGGTAGGGACCCCCTCAACTTCCTTGTTTTGTCAATAATAATGCCTAAATCCTTCTTAAAACCCTATTCAAATTACATTAGAAAGCTACCCCAACTTATTTTTACTTTTTATCTTTCTTTTAAAGTGAAATTGTAATAATAATTTGCTTCTGGTTGTGACAAAACAACACAATATCTTTTTTCAACCTAAAATTATCCTTTTACTTTTCATACTAATCATTATAAATGTGTAAGTGGGTAGCCCACACCCAACATAAAATAAGTAAATTGCATAATTCATAGTCAACATATACGTGACAATGTTTGATTCTTATACATTCGTCATAAATTTCATGTTTTTAACCATCAGACTACCATCACAAGGACTTCGTATTAATCATTAATACAAAATGATAAAAATGATTTAAGGTGCGTTTGACAGAGTTTATCAGGGTTTGATCAGATGTGAACATTTTATTCGATAATAGATTTTAATGATAAGTATGTTTGATAGTCATATGTGATAATAGACGCCAGCTGCCAAACCCCGCCGACCACCTTCACTCCGGCGACGCAGCACTTCGACGACACACATTTTTTTCCCATTTTTTTTGTTGATATATTCTATTTTAGCCTAAAATTGTTGGTATATATATCGATAACATAATCAGATAAGTTATAAAACAAACAAAGTTATTGAATTCTTTATAAAACCTCAATATCTTATCAGATCCACATATTATCAATCAGAAGTGGAATCATACATCAGACAATTTACTTTTTATGCAATCAAACAACACCTTAATCTATAATGATTATGTTTTTTGTTTGTTAAAATTGAAATGCTTACTATTACTTCGTATTGAAATATTACCTAAATATGGATAAAAAGTTGTATAGTTAATCATGATTTACAATATGATTTAACATATAAAAGTAGTCAAGAAACATGTTAGATTTTTATACAATGTTTATGCAACATACAAGTTGTTAACAAATCATAAATCAATACACATTGAATCTCAATTCCTAATCCTATCATTAATATCTCCCTTCTAACTTCTAACATTAATAATTATGTCTGTGTCATGCATGGTGGACCATAACGGGGTTTTATTGCCTAGTCAAGCAAGTAGTACATGGTCCAAAATTAAAAGAGGACATAAAACCTCCTAGAAAATACAGTACATTTTGAAAGTGTAGGGACCTTAGTGTAACTAAATGCCATCACCATCAAATTACTTGCTTCGGGCAAACACCACCACCCCCCGGCGCCGCGGGAAAGCGTTCAAGAATCAAGACTACGTACGTGTGAATGAATTAAATAAAAAACCATCAATTTATTATTATTATTTAACCCAGATGTGATGTGCCTTTGATGAAGAGCAGGGCAAGCTCTTTCGCTTTCTTCCATGGCGATTTAACTGAGATACTTTACCTCCATTTCAACTTCAAATTCTTCTGGGTATTTACTATTTACTCAACTCAGCTCCATCTTTTCTTCATTTGATCTCTGCTTATCTTGTGGTTTTTTGTATATTTCTGAATTTTAGTTGATTTCGAGCAACAACATCGATTGGTTAGTAACTGTATCTATATTATTTATGGGTTTTTTTTTTTTTTTCTGTGGGATTATCGTTCTGACTTCAACTCCTTGGCCACTTGCCTTTAAAAAAATGTTGCTTGATCTTAGGGATTTCATCGATAGATCGAGCATGGCATTCGATCGATTTATGTTGACTTAAACCTGGATTGAGATGATTTGGTTGACCAGTTCTTGAATATGACTTTGTTTATCGGTAGCAGTTTTTTAGGTTAATTATAGATTTTGTGCATTTTGTGATTATTAATACCTTGTACATATTAATTGTGTTTTGATTTGCAAATCTTCTAATAAATTTGTGGTAGGAAACACCGAAATAGTAGATTTAGCAATTTACATTGATATTCTATAGTTTCAGATTTTTTTTCCAGCCGAAATTGTTGTCCTTTGGTAGAATCTCTTTAGCAAGTATTTAAGTAGTTATGAGTTCTTGTTTATGATCAAATTATTTTTTATTGATTTGATTTTAAAGTTAAAACCATTGATGTATGCGACTTTCATCCCAAGAAAAACTGATGAATTTCGAGAAGTTTCAAACCAAACTTACCTATTTGCTCAGTGTCATCTTTGATTAATGGTCTGAACACTCTTACGTATGTGTCGAATCAAACGACACTTGTCGTAGAGCATGATTTCAGTCTTCACACTTCAGGACTTCAGACTAACAAGTCATGACTAAATATGCACATTGAGCCATGGTCCAAGAACAATTTGTGCATCTCACTCTAATAATTATTTAATTTATAAACCTTTCTGATGTTGTTGGTTTAATAATAAAGGGACCTTTATGATCTACAAAACTGAACCAACTGTTGTTTTATTAATAATGTCCTATTTGTTTTCTCGTTAGCTTATTTAATCGTTCTAATATAAAATGCAGGGTTATTTGATTCATTAAAGGAACATAATCATCTATCATTTTAAGTAAAAGAAAGCGGAAACTGTGGGTTTAATTATGTCCATCTTAACAAAGTTGCGATGCATCACTGTGGATGTGACGGGGACTTTGATGGCTTACAAAGGAGAACTTGGCGACTACTATTGCATGGCTGCCAAATCTGTGGGACTTCCTTGCCCGGACTACAAACGGGTGCATGATGGATTTAAGCTTGCCTACACAGAAATGGCAAAGAAATATCCGTGTTTTGGGCATGCTGATAAAATGCCCAACATTGTTTGGTGGAAAACTTGTGTGAGAAATTCATTCGTCAAGGTAAGCCGTGCTACTCTTCATGAAATTTCCAGGATCACAAATTGAGTAGGGGGAAACTACGTCGTTGATACAAGACATCCCAATATGATATGTTTCATGGTATAAGCGAGTAGTTTATTTTGCACAAATGGTGATGAATTAGACTCGTACCATATCTTAACGAGATATTCAATTGCCAAACAAGATAATAATTTGAGTTAGCGGTCAAACCGATTCAATTTTGAAGTTTAAAACTGATATGAATTTTATTGATCTTTTAGGAAACATGGTATCCAAAAGCGTTATTGTGACATAAGTACTACTTCCATCCTATAAAAAAATTGTAAATTTTGACTATAAAGTTTAAGAAAAATAGTTTACTCTCCAATACGATTCCATGGATACAAAATAAAGGTCTCAAGGTGAAAATAGGTAACCTTTTAACATGAAAGCTTTTGAGAAAAAGTAGAATTGCAATTTCTATGGGATTTAGTTGACCCCCTCTTTTTGGAACAGGGTATGATACTAATAACTAACTCTGTTGTCTGGCCTTTGCTAGCACCGCTTTTCTTGCAATATCTTTGTGTTATATGAATGCTTAGACGCACAATAATATCATGTTTGATTAGGCAGGATATGATTTCGATGAAGAGACCTTTGAGAAGATCTTTAGGCGCATATACTCGACCTTTGGTTCATCTGCCCCTTACTCCGTCTTCCCCGATTCCCAACCATTCCTAAGATGGCTCCGTTCACAGGGTGTAACTGTTGGGATCGTTAGCAATGCTGAGTACAGGTATCAGGATGTAATTCTTCCAGCGCTGGGATTAAATGAGGTCAGTGGTTTTCTTTTGAAATATGACATTCGAATCAGTAGTTCCACCAAATTGATTAATCTAAACAAGTTGGGATCATCTTTGCGAATTTATCGTATATGCAAAATGACATTGCTACCCTCTTAGGGACATTTGTGCTACAAGACCATGAACATGACGGTGTTATGTTGAATATATTATGTTTCTTTTAATCATACAAACTGAAATGATACGAGTCTGTTTCTTGGCATTTTGAAACTCAGGGATCCGAATGGGACTTTGGTGTTTTCTCCGGCCTGGAAGGTGTGGAAAAGCCAGACCCAAAGATTTACAAGATTGCTTTAGAACGGGCTGGAAATATAGCAGCAGAAGAAGCTCTGCACATTGGGGACAGCATGCGTAAAGACTATGTACCAGCCAAGAGTATCGGGATGCATGCATTGTTGTTGGATAGGTTTAAAACTCCGGATGCTGAGGATTGGAAGAAATCCGGTGCAATGGTGCTTCCGGACCTGGTGGCAGCACGAGAATGGTTGAGTTCTGAGCATTTGACTTCTTGATAACGTTGTTGTATGGGAAGGAAAGGGCAGTAGTTGAATACTCCTATTAATTCTGTTAGAATGCCCTTCCTTCGTTTGTACTACTGATTTACTTAAATGAGAGGGAGGTTACTCAAAAATCATCTTTCTGCACTTACACAGTGGAAAATAATATCAAGTTAGCCGAGAAATAATGCCAACATATTATTTACGTTAAAAGGTATCAAGATGGCTAGAAAAGTCCATCTTTTATTTACCAAATTCTGCCAATTGAAGATCCAATTTTATATATTGATAAGCAATTTGATTGTAGTAAACCCTGCCCAAGTAGGCACAGCGATTGCAGGATTTATGCATCTTGGACATCAAATCAAGAACTTTATCATATGTTTTTGCCACCAACATACTAAAATCAAAATCCAAACATACAACTTAAAACATTGTGCAAAATAAGTCTACCACTCCAGAAAATCCAAGTCAAATTAAACCATGTGGTGAATCACTTAGGCTTCTGTAGGAGACTGGGTCACGCCATATTTGACTAACATCTTACTCAGAGCATCGGGTGTGCAAACCTGGTACTTCACCTTCCCCGAGGACGACAAGAAAACTTCAGCTAGTTCAAGTTTTTCTGAAGTAAGACTGGTACTGTCCATCGTCTTGCTAAGAACCTTGAGTGCCAATTGCACAGCCTCTTCTCTGCTGATATCATCCTTGTAGTCCTGTTTTAGCATCGACTGTGCTGCTTGATTGTTTGCACCGATAGCAGCTGCCTTCCAGCCACCATAATTTCCACTTGGGTCGCTCATGTAAAGTTGGAACCCGTAATTTTTATCCCATCCAGCGAAGAGAAATGAGACTCCGAAAGGACGGAGCCCGCCAAACTGGGTGTAGCCTTGTTTGGTGTCGCAGAGGGACTGGACAAGTTGTTCTACAGGCATCGGCTCTTGGTAAGAGAAAGTGTAGCGTTGTGCTTGGACGCGAGCGGTGTTGATGAGGATGTTGGCATCAGACATGATACCAGCCACAGCACATGCTACATGATCATCAATTTTGTACATTTTCTCAGTCGAGGTCGAGGTTTGAAGGAGTTTTGAAGTGACTTTCTTTTCACCAACCAAGACTACTCCGTCTTTTGACAATATTCCAATGGCGGATCCTGCATTTCCAATGGCCTCCATTGCATATTCGACTTGGTAGAGACGCCCTTCCGGGGAGAATATTGTTGTACGGCTGTCATATCTTCTCGACATCTATCATTTAGGATGGTGCAGAAGACAAAATATCCCACAAAAATGGAATATGTCAAACTTGGAAGCAGCCTCAGTTATATTAAAACTTAAAAGTAGAACAAATGCAAAAGCATAACAAAGAGCAGATTATCAACATGTAAACAGCAAGCAAGAAAGAGGCCCGTTCAAAAATAATTGAAGAGTCAGTGATGGAACCTGAAGTGAACTTCAAGATAAGCTCCTAAGTTCTAATATTTTTTTTTTCAAAACACCCCAAGCAATCTTCTTTGGATGCTTATCTGGTTTACAATCTTCACAATTGAAATATATGTTTTGGAATTATTAGATGATTTCTCACCAAGTTATGTTTTACAAGAACCAAATGTTTGATATCTTTAAATTTTAATGTGCATAGCAAGACATGGGCAACATCAGTTACAAGGAAGCCACATGACGTTAAACAGTCAGTGAACTCAGAACTGACTAGCACAAGACATGGAAGAGGTAGAGAAACAAATCAAAAATCGTTCATGTAGTTAAAGCGATCCCAGTTTCCACTTTCCAGATTAAACTTCTTTCTTACGAGCTGCAAAAGCAAAGTATCAAGGAAATGCATCTCTAATGAATTTGTTTGGGAGCTCATTGAAAACGTCATTTAGGTACAGATAACTTTCACGATGACCCAAATATCACCACGAAATCCATCGAGAAAATAATGAGAGTTATACTATAAATCCAAGTACGCCAGAAATATTGATCCAACAGCCTCTGGTCTGGAGACTTAAAGTAATACCTAAATATCACCACTAAATCTATCTCAACTAACAATCTTGTAGAAAAAGAATACAAACAACATAGAGATAATTTAAATTCCAATATGTGTATAACAATATAGGGGCAAGACCAATCACAAGGAAGCCACGTGACATGTAAATAGTGGGTTAACTCAGAAGTCAGAACCGACTAGCATGAGACATAGGTGAGCTAGAGAAACAAATCAATCATTCATCCATGTAGCAAAAGCTATCTAGTTTCCACTTTCCAGTTTAAACTGCCCACAACAGACACGAATATTGAATCATCACATTCCCTAATTGATTTTTCTGTTAAGAAAAGGGCATCACATTGCATTCAACTTATTACTCAGGAGCTGCAAAAGCAAACTCCAGCACCAAACAAATACTAATGAATTCGTTTGGGAGCTAATGTTCATAGAAAATGTTATTTTCGGTACAGGTAACTTTCATGAGGACCCAAATATCATCACTATACCATCCAGAAACCTAATGAGAGGCATAGTTGTCAATAGCGACGATAGCAGTCGCTATAGAGAATAGCGTAGCGTAGCTGCTATCGTCCGCTATTATGTGTTTAGCGGTCCGCTATTACCTTATTATTATTATTTTTTAAAAATATACATTGTATATATATACATAAAAGATCTATTTACAATAATTAGATTATCTATGATTGGGTTTTAATAGTTTTAAGACTTTATTTTGAAGTTAAAATGTCAAATACATTAAACAGTGTAACGTAACATATGTATTTTGGCTTTAATAGACCTGCTAAACACAAAATAGCGGGCGATATCGCGATGCTATCGCAATGTAGCATATAGGTAGCTTGTCGTTATCGTCGCTATTCGCTACCAACAACACTTATGAGAGTTGAGTAAACACCAAATATCACCACTAAATCCATCTCGACTAACAATCTTGTAGAAAAATAATACAAACAACATAGAGATATTTTTAAACACTTTTAAGGTCTGAAAACCCATATGCATAATTCTTTCATCAACGTGCTTATGCTGACGAAATTGAACTACCATACTATACAATTAGTCAAGTGAATACTATGCAATGCAGTAGTGATTGGAAAATTTTTCGGTTCAGAGGTTAATTCATACAACATAATTTAAGAAGGAACACCATTCTTGCAAGAAATCAGAGTCCATGAAAATCATTATAGAGGTGGATGAAAATGTCCTTGAAGTTCTTACGACATCTTACCCGATATATCCATTATATATATTTCAAACGACCTTAAACTGAAAAACACGAAAGCCACGATTACCAGATAAGATTAAACTTACATTATAATAATTACAAATCCTGTAATCCACCAAACAGATTTAAAAATAGGGTTTTTTAAATTAAAATTTCATTAAGTCGTAAGCCCGTAGAGAGGGGAGAAGTGAACCCTTAAACTACGGCATTAACCTAATAAATTTAGAAGGTTTGAGCTTAGGTTAATTATGTTCCTAGAATTAAACCCTCCAGACTCCATTGATCAACAAACATTACCCACAAAATTCAATCGATTGGATGCATATATAAATACAAAAAAGAGATTGAGAACTGACCTTAATGGAGATCTGGAAGTAGCAAAATTGAATTGAGCTGAAGAATCAAAAATTGGCGAACTGAATCGGGCGTAGCGATGATCTTAATACTGTCTGGACTTTTTATTGTGCCCCAAGCTTTCTTTGCTTTTTGTTTTTCTGTTGGCTTTGGTAGAATTGCAAATAATACCCTTGAAGTTAATATATTTTTCACTATGGCCCAAAAACTCCATTGCCTTATTTTTATTTGCGGAAAAAATAGAAAAGTAACTTTGCTAGAGCAGGATTATCAATCAAATAAGAAAGATGAGTATGATTTTTTATTTTGAAACACATTCAAAACAACAAAGTTGAATCTACAAGCACCCAAAAAAAAAATTTGAGCCATACAATGAAGCTACCGACTAAAAGCCAAAAACATAACTGAAACAACCCGCAACGTTGATTGCACTAATCAGCCTAACTAAATGGCATCAAATAGAAGTTGAAGAAATCAACTAAACCAAAATTTGGCAAAAACTAATAGAAGAACAATGCATTATCTATGGAGATGAAACCACCTTGCCAACAAAGCTTGGGAAAACCAACGAAAAAGAAGTAATCTTGAAGCTGGAACAATGAAATAACTTTTGGGTTGCAACCTGTGTTGAGAGGCAGATAAGAAAGCCCCGACTCAAATAGAACACTGAACACAAAACATCATGACAAAGAAACCAAGAAACATGGCATAGAGACTTTTGACGAACGGCAAAAGAACCTCCACCAGAACACATCTCGTCAAATTAGAGAGAACATTTCCTTTGACAAATTACACTAGGCATGAGTCTAATGAAAGATGTAGTCAAAGATTAGAAGCAATGTTTGCATGAATTCTCCTTATTTATTGAAAAGACATGAACAGAATATATTTCGAAAAACATGTACTGATAGATTGAGTTTTGGTCTTCAAAAACTAATTTGTTCCTTCTGTGTCAAATAAGGTCACATGCAACTCGAACGAGAGCTTGTCACAACTCCAATTGAAGATCATTCATGTCTATACGTTCATGAATGGTTGAGAATTACACTTGCTGAATTTATATAAATTCATATTGTAAACAACATCAAAGTATGTCAAAGTGATATCGATGATGTGTAGATGCTTTCATGTGAAGATATTAAAAACCGTAAGAATCGTATTTTGAAACATATAATTGAAGTTATAATGTTCTATTTTCACACATTCTATGTAAATTAGGTGGCTAAAATGCATTAAATAACAACCAACTTTCATAAAGTTTATCTTTGGTTATGGTCTTATGGATAAGTATTTTATACACGTTTAGTCGTTTAAGCTACTACAAATATGTATCAAAGTATCAATGTTGAAAAAATAAAAGAAATTGCCAATTATACCCCTCTGTTTAGGGGTAAATTTGAGATCTTGGTAGAGAGTTAATAGAAGAAGAATTTAGCATCAAAAATCAGTGATTCACAAGTGATAAGCCCCCAACACCAAATCTCCAACCCGACCTACAAACCCCACATCCACACGCTTCTAACTTTTTTTTTAAATAATGATTGGGTTACTGATCGTTCGATGAACAATTTGTTTACGAACATGAAAATAAACTTTTGTTCGTTTAATTAAATTATGAATGAAGAGGAACATATGGTTCTTTCATTCATTTATGTTTGTGAGCGTTCAGTTACATTTGTTAGTGTAGTTATAATGAGTTCTCTCTTTCATATATATTATATTTAATGTAAACATATGATTATTATTATTTATTTATATAAATTAGTAATATAAATTTAAAATTAAACTTCAAACTCTAATACTGAAATGAGTGGTGACATTTAGTGAAGATAAAAAAAGATTCAAATGCTTGAAGGATATTAATTTAATATTGAAATTGAGTTTCCTGTTTTCTTAAGACATTAATTCACACTATTATTGTAGTAGTTTGAAGTTACGTATAAAACTTATGAATGTGTTAACGTAATTTGAAAACTACGAATCATGTATCGTGGCTTTTGTTTTTAATTAACATGTTCGTTCATGTTCAGTTGTATTCGTTTATGTTTGCTTAAATTTCATCTGTGTTCATTTGTTTACCTTTCGTTTATTGGTTAAACGAACGAACACAAACAATGCCAATTACTTAATGAACAAATACGAACAAATAATTTCTCGTTCGTCTATGTTCGTGCTCGTTTAATGTTTGGGTAAAGTTAAACGAATAAACATGAATATACTCTCGTTCATGTTCGTTCGGTTCATTTACAGCCCTAAATATTGATCATGTCAGTTCCATCAAATGCGATGTTGAGGATGTCGGTGCAGTTTGGAGTTTTGATGACTTAGTAAAATTCAAATAACGAATGTTTGAAGAATGAAATGATCATAATATGAAATTATCAATATGATGAAAAAAGAAGCATTTGAATTCTGAAATAAAGCACCCCATCGATCAAACCATCGTCTGCTTGCTTTCACGATCATCAGTTTGACAAAACCAACCATACAACTAAAGTCTCTTCATTAATTGACCACATAACTAACTACATATATAGCCTTGTTGAATTTTTATTTTGTTTTAAATAATTGAAATAAATAGGAAAAGTTACACAAAAAACCAATACACTTTTGATATTTTCAATTAAATCCCTATACCAACGATTAGTGACTGAAGTAGAATTAGAATATTTGTTAAAGTTGATAGTTATTCAATGAGTTTTTCCTTTAAAAATAAGTTTAAATTCTTCTTTATCTCATAAAATAGTTACTTACCTATTGATTATCTAAAATTAGTCTCTTACTTAATAATCGCAAAAAATAGTAGTTTTAGTATTAATTAATTCATATATAATTAGTTCAATGTATAACATATATAAAATTAAATTCATTAGTCACATAAAATTAGTCATTTATTAATTAAACTTATGTTATACTTTTCAGGACGAAGGTGAGCACACAAATTATTTCGTCTTAAAATAAGATGCAATTTGGCTTGGGTTAGTGCCTTGATCTCTGGAATCTGTTTGTCCAGGCTTGATGTGTGGGTCTTGTGGCTTTGTTGTCTTCGGTTTTGCTGAGTTTTGTGTTACTCTCTGCTCCTAGCAAACTTCATTATTAGTTTTTATAAAATATTTGTCTTTTAAAAAAAAATAATAAGATGCAATTATGCAAATTAATACTATTATGTAAGACTATGTTGTATATGTATTATTGCATGTATTAAACAGTTTATATCTAAGACCTAAGCATGTTTATAGTATGACAATTTTTAGGAGAGGCCAGACCGTTAAAAAAATGACGGTGGAAGTTGTTAATAAATAAATATAAAAGATATATATAGTCTCAAATGACACCTGCATTTATGTGATTTTCTAGAATTTGTTTGGTGATTGGATTTAACTGTATGGATTTTTTATGACTAGTCATTAATTAAGTTGTTTATAATTATAATTATAATCAGTGTGTAAAAGAAAATTTGATAGTAATAATTATGGGAATTGAATAATCCAATTCCTTTAAGTATACAAGAATAACAATATGATGTTCATACTTTTAAGGTTATAGAATATGTGCATGCTTAGAATTAGAAGGTGTTTGGATTTACGTTTGAAAAATTGTTGTAGCGTTTTGAAAACTAATAATCAGATAATAACTGTAACAAAAGGTGTTACCGGAAATGTAGTGTTTGGTTTAGTTTCAGCTCATTGTTATCATATTTATCAAATAACCAATTTTTAAATTGTTTGAATTTGCATTTTAACTTATAAAATGAAAAAATAATCACTTATTAAGCAAATAAGCTACATTTTTTAACTTATGAAAAAATGTGGCATGATTAACTCTAAACGCAAATAATCACTTATTAATATATGCAATACAAACACTTTAAATCAATTATTTATGTTATTGTAACGTAATAAGCTAATAATCACGTTAATAACGTAAAGCCAAACACCTCTTAATAGTAAAAGAAAATATGATTGAAAGTATATGTACATTTAGTTAGTTTGTGTTGAGAGTGATAAATGTTATCAAACACTTGTTGTAATAAGAATTGTAGAGAGTGATAAATATCAGATATCATAGACAAACAGTAAATAGAGGTACGTACACATGTACGTGTCGTAGCATAATTAAAGAAAGAAGTGAAATAAATTAAATTAAAAGGGGTTTTTTATTTTTAGAATGTCGGCACCACCATTTCAACTTCATCCCAATTTAGTGGGCCTGCCAGACTGCCACATACGATCGATCACTAGCTACTAGCTAGTCTACACGTATAAAATTCATTTTTTTTTTTTTTTTTTGTTATTATCATAATGTTATTTTGGATGCATTTGTATCAACCAATCCATGATTGGCAAACCATACGTACACACACCAGTATTTATTCTTTTAAAATTTTTACTATGTATGCTCTCTAAAACTTAATTTGGTTGCTTACACTTCTATTTGTATACATGGGTTAACTATACATTTATTCCATCAACAAACAAATATCTTATATTTAGTCATTAAACTTTAGTTATGTACATATTTATCCATTAATATTTAGTTTTATATATACATATCCCTTAAAAGAAAACAAATTAATTATTATATCTACTTCTATTATAATCTTAATTTTAATTTAAATTAATCTAAACATTAAGGGTGTGTTTGTTTTCAATTAAGAGGGTCTGAATTTGGTCTGAAGTCTGAATTTCAGAGCTTAACCTAATTTGTATTGTTTGTTTAAATTCAAACTTAAGATGTTACAACTTCTGAATTTTCCTATGAATTTTAAGAGAAGGAGACTAGTCTGAATTAAAATATCAGAGTCTCTTAATTTAAGATTTGAAGGCCTCCTCTTAATTTCAGACTTCAAACATTTAACCTCTTAAAAAACAAATACTATCTAAACCTTTTCCTTTACTTATTATTAACTCACAATTAACTTTCGACTAATTTAAACATTAAAAATGAATAAATAACTTTCATATTATTATGGTATTGCAAATAAAACTAGAGTATAAAGACATAATTTACTTTCTTCTAATCTATAAATACTATTAAAAAAAAGTAATTAAATTGTTATTTATCATCTTCTCATGATGTCAAATGACATCTTCTACCTACTAATGAGAAATGCTATTTGATATTCAAGATTAAATTAAAGTTTTTAAATCAAATTACTTTTAAGATAAGATTATCGTTAGATACTTAAATCTAACAAAATCACAACAAACAATATTTATAAGATTTTTTTTTTACTATTATTATAATAATAATAATTATACTAATAATAAACTTTAAAGTTATTAATGATTATTTTTTTTTTGTTTAAATGATTTATACATAAATTAATTTTAATAAGATATATTAATTTTTAATTTTAGTTTTATATAGTTTTAAAAAGATAAATTTATTAAAGTTATCCATGTAATACTGACATCCGCTCGTCGTAAAGCGTTCAAAAATAATTTATAAAAACACCAATCACCTTAACTTATAGCTAGGGTAAGTGGGATCGTCTCCTCAGGGAGCATGTGGTTATCAATATTATTCTACGATAGTTATTAACTAATAATAAAAACTAATTGATTGAAGAAAGTGGTTGAGCGAAACTTTCGGAAAAATAATTATAGCTTTGTGACGAAAACTTAAAGAATGAAGTAAGAACACCAATGACTTCGGATTTAGGGTTTGGGGAATTATGGATTATCGACCTAGGGTTGCTAATAACTTAATCATTTATTATTCCGTTTAATTATCTTCGTAACCTAACCACATAGACATAGTTATGACAATCACATCTATCGCAATCCGTATTTTGGGCACGAATCGTGTCATGTTCACAGTCCGTCTTAACTCCTAATCTAATGAGCTCGGCACGGCATGTAACACGGCTACGACGCGTCTTACGATAAAGATATAAATAGAAGCGAACAGAACAATATCTTTAAATAATAATCACACAGAAAACTAAATAAAAAATATCGTTCGTTACAATAATAAACTAACGGAAAACATAAACACTTAGCTAACAAACAAACCCTTGAACGATAATAGTGTGATCATCAACCACCACGTACGAAACATTAAACTTGTCAGGAACAAGCTTCGTAGTTGCTGGATTGATGGGGGAAAGATGGAGCGTATTAATGAACCAAACCCCAACCCTTCGCCGTTGGTTTCGCGCAGACTACATCGCGAATCTGAGACTTTCTTCCTCTTTTTCTCTTCAGTTTCTCTTCAAAAAACGATGCCTTTTTGTCTTCTATGACTTGGTATTTATAGAGAAGTGCTGAAAACCCTAAAAACGGCTCAGAAACTCTTTTTTCGGGAGCAGGCCTGCGCCCCCCCTGCGCACCGGTCTACGCTTGGGCTTTTCGATGGGAAAATTCATTCTGTTGAGCACTCGGTTGGGGAGCAGGGTTGCGCCCCCCTCTGCGCTTGGGCACTCGGTTGGGGAGCCGGGCTGCGCCCCCCACTGCGCTTGGCTTTCTATAATGGTTCTCCGATTGCGCTCAAATTTTCCAGACTTATACTTGAGAGGATTACCTACATGCATAATGAGTTTCATCAATAGTAGAACATTCCAAGGCACACTTTACTCATTTTAACTCCTTTTAAGCTTTAACCCTTCAATTGATAAATAACAATTAAATTTAGCATTATACCAATACTTTATACATAAAATAATATTATTTAAACACATTAAAGTCGGTATAAAATGATCCGATCAAACATCCCCAACTTAAACCTTGATCGTCCCGAGCAAGAAAACTAAATCAGACTTTAATGTTCAAGATTTCATTTACCAGGCATATGATAAATCAGTGACTCTCTAATTAATTTATCAAATTAGTAATAGCCTTCATACTAAATATTCATGAATGATCATAACTAAAAATCTATTTCTGTTACACTGTGTTAAAACCGTTATCAACACTTTACCTCCCAAACATTCCTCACCATAAATCACCTATTTTTTCTCAAGGTTACATGCATGCAATTTTACCGGTTTTGACGCTTATACTGAACTCACTTATCATTTGATAATTTCTTTCTTAAAATTTTTTAGCACACTCATGAGTTATTTTATTAAGGGTTTGAACATGACTTTCTAACGAGTCCATGTAACGAAAAATTGGTCAACCGCTCCCAAACCAGTTGGCTTTAGGGGGTTAGGTATAGAATACCCCTCAGACTTCTTTTCCGAACTCGTTAGGCCACCCCTTACAGTTTAAGCACCTACGCCTCACGGATTTACTTGCAACACTCCCCCTTATTGCTTAGGTTATCGATATCTTTTGAAATGTTGGTTTTGATAAAGTGTTTTATTCTTTAAAACCACACACAAGTGTAACATACTCAAATTCTTTTATTAATCTCATGCATACACATTTATTATGACTCTTTTTAATAAATTTCAAATTAACTCGATCGCCACCGATATCACTTGGTATTAATCTATTTCCTAATTAGAATCATCCTTTTAAGTTACTTGCTCAAGCCAAAATAAATTAGGGAGATAAGATCAGTGGATTTCTACTTTTAATTGGTTAACAAAATATTATTATTCAAGGGTGAACACACAAATGTAAAATAAAAACTAAAAAATAAAAACCATGAAAAACTAAACTAACTTAAATGCACGAACACTCACACACTAATATTAAAACATAACAAAAGGAACGAAGGAACCTGATCATTAAATGCAAAATCCTCGGTCGGTCGCCTTCTATCTTTCGCAATGTAATCATTGATCGGGTTATAATTTACCATGTTTATTAAGCGTAAAAGAGTTGTTTTAATGCAAAAGTGTTATAGAATGTGCCGCTATTGAATAAATTCTGTGCCTATGCAGGGAAACAAAATCCGGTTTAAAATGATGAAAAAAGGACGAAATTTCAGAGCCAGGCGCAGAGAGGGGCGCAGCCCTGCGCCCAGACCGAGTGCTCGACAGAAGAAATTAATTCACAAAAATACGGATTTTACAGAGGGGCGCAGGGGGGGGCGCAGGCCTGCGCCTACGGCTGCGCCCAGCCCATTAAAATAATAGACGGCCGTTTTTAGGGTTTTTCCAGCTTTTCCTATAAATATCAAGTCATATTTCAAAGTTTAGAATCGTTTTTTGGAGGAGAAGGCTAAGGAAAAGAACCCTGTTTGAGCGAAAATACGTACGAAGAACACACGAGTCAATCTACGGCGATGAATCCACAACTCTTGAACGTTGCATCAACCATGTCCGGCTAAGCTCGTCATAATCATTCTCGGAGGAAGCACATCGCTAAGTTTTACTTTATGAACGATTACTTTAAGTTTACATGGTTTTTATTATTTATATTTTGATTGTAAACGAATGATTATTATTTTGTTGTTGCGTTTCGCAAGATAGTTCGTAGACATTTTATTATTCGTGCCGAGTTAATTATTTAATTAAGACGAGTAATCAAACGTGTCACGCGCTATGCCCAAGATCACGTAATGGCTTTAATAATAATTCCAACAAAGATTATGTCTATGTAATCTTCAAATCGTTTTCATAAATTAAACACAAAGCGCGGTGTGGAATCCGGGAATGGTTGTCTTCGTATTTTATTCAATCAAACAATCTTCTTAAGTTTTCTTTTCACAAAATTCGCAAGTAATTAGTTTTATAAATCAAAGCAATCACCTTTTTACAACCAAATCAATCTTTCGAAATTAATTATTTTACAACGCTAGTCGCTCGAATACGTGCATTTAACCTCTCGCTCTCTGTGGATACGATCCCTACTTACCCTAGCTTCTAAGGTATTTAGTGGTTATTTTTGACGGGTTAACGACACTCGCATCAAATTTTGGCGCCGTTGCCGGGGAGCGGTTGCGCTTAAATCACGTATTTTAGTAATTAGTTAATTTAATTTTAAATTTTATTTAAATATAAATTACATTTTCATATATTTAGTTGCCTTATTTTCTTTAGAGTAATTTAGGTAATTTAGTTAATTTAGTCAATTTCAATTATTTGCTTATTTGCTTTTATTTGCTTACTTAAATTAGTTTAAGTTTCCATATTTTGCTACTATTCCATTTAATTAGTTTTAATTTTAATTATTGTTTTAGTTTATTAAAAAAAAATAAAATAAAATAAAATAAAAGGGAATCGTGGCGCAAGCATCGATTCTCACCAAAAAAGAAAGTAACTAATTCGAATTCTTCATCTAGCCCTTCTAAGTTTATGCACACACGATATTCCGGTAGAATTTCACCCTTGAAGTTTGATCCAGAAATCGAAAAAACTGCTAGATCTAATAGGCGAGCCACAACTCAAACAAACGAAATTAGAAATACTGTTCCTACAGTAAACGTGGAAGAAGAAATAATTAATTTGGAAGACGAGAACATCGATAACATTCTAGTTGACGTCCAACAAAATCAAAGACCGATGGGAGACCGTAGAACCGTAGAATCCCATTATAGGCCGGGTGATATCCCTGATCCATCACCCATTCTCTACCCAATTAATGAGAATGAACCCGAAATTAGGCCACAGCTATTTAGCATATTACCTGTTTTTCGCGGAGCACCAAGCGAAGAACCGTATGAGCACTTAGCTGAATTCACTGCCATATGTAAGGCCAATCACGTTAGGGGGATGACCGTAGACGCTTTAAAACTCAGACTCTTTCCTTTCTCTTTGAAGGAACGAGCGAAAAATTGGTTCGTGTCACTTCCCACTGATAGTATAACTAACTGGGATGAAATGAAAAAAGAATTTCTAACTGAATATTACCCAATTAGTAAAACTACAGAAAAACGTAAAGAAATCACTGGATTTAAACAGAAAATTGGAGAACAATTTCACGATGCTTTTAATAGGTTGAATGAATTACTACGAACATGCCCTCACCATGAAATTCCTAAATGGATGCTAATTAAAACCTTTTTCGATGGGGTTAGTCAAGAAAGTAGGAATATGATCACCGCTGCTTCAGGCGGAACCTTTTTAGCTAAGGAAGATGACGAAGCTTGGGAATTATTAACCCAATTAAGCAAAGGTTTAAAAGTCCAAGCGGGTTCGGATAATAGTGTTGGTGTCCAAGTTATGGGCATAGACAACGCATGGAAGAAGGAAGTTAAATCTGACATATCCGAACTAAGCAAAAAGATGGACTTGTTGATGAAAGGAATGGGAAAGGTTACAGCGGCACAGGTCTGTTGTGTCACTTGTGGAGACCCTTCTCATCCAACCGAGAATTGCCCACATACCTTCACGCACGAAGAGTATGTGAACGAAGCTTTTGGATTTCGGCAACGAAAAGAACGGGAGAATCCATACTCGGAAACTTACAATTCGGGATGGAGAAAACACCCGAACTTTAGTTGGAGGGATAATCAAGACAATGATGCTCCCCCGAAGCCAAGATATGAGCAACCTCGTCAACAAAACCGAGATTTCCAATATGGATCGACCTCAGCTACGAAGGATGATCGGTACTATAAACGCCAAGACCCTAAAGAAGAAAATGATTCGCGACAAGTGTCGGGGAATTCGAAAGAGTTTTCCGAGTTTATGGAATTCATGAAACAACAAACCATGGTTCAAGCGAAAACTATGGAGATGCTCGGAAGGCAAATGGGACAAATTGCAGAGTCCTTGACTAAACGAGAAGAAGGGAAGCTTCCAAGCAATACCACAGTTAACCCATCGCATCACCATGGAAAAGAAAAGAAATATGAAGTCAATGAAGTGAACGAAGTTAATAAAGTCACTACCCTTAGGAGTGGAAAGGAAGTAGATAATAAAATAGAAATGCCTAAGGAGAGTGAGACTGACGACGAGGTAGAAATTGCTTATGAAGAAGAACCACCCAGATCGGAGTCAAAGGTAGAAACAAAAGTTAAGAAAGTAACTTTTAAGGAAGTAGAAGCCAAGAGACCAGTAGAGAATAAAGTTGGGGAAGGGAGTTCCAATACTGAAAGTATTCCCTACCCAACGGCCTTAGAAAATCCAGCTTCATTTCCTTATGGTAAGAAAGGACCTAAAAACGAAGAGTTATGGGATATTTTTAATCAAGTTAAAATTAACATTCCCTTAATCAAAGCTATACAACAAGTTCCTTCTTACGCTAAATTCCTAAAAGACCTTTGTACTCAGAAGCGAAAATTTAAAATAACTCTTCCGAAGCAAATCAACCTCACTGAACAAGTCAGTGCAGTTATCACGAGCTCACTGCCGCCTAAACTAAAAGATCCAGGATCACCCTTGATCCCGGTAACTATCGGCGATATTCAAATTAAAAAAGCACTTCTAGACTTAGGGGCAAGTGTTAATATTTTACCTGGTAATTTATTTGACCAACATGATCTCGGAACCCTACAAACAACAGATGTCATCCTACAATTAGCAGATAGGTCTACCAAAGTACCACGAGGGATGTTATCTGATGTAATCGTTAAGGTCGAAGATTTCTATTATCCAGTAGATTTCTTAGTGTTGGATTCAGATAGTGCTTACAAAGAAAGCCAACCGGCAATCATATTAGGACGTCCCTTCTTAGCCACAATCAACGCGCAAATCAATTGCAGGACAGGTGCATTAGACATAGCATTCGGAAACCGTAAACTCCGACTTAATGTCTTTAACAATGTACCCAATGCGCCATTGGATTCAGAGTGCTATATGATCGATCTAGTTGATGATTTAACACAACAACAATTATCAACAATAACATGTAAAGATCCAGTGGAGCTTTTTCTGTACTACAATGAGCATAAGTTAGATAATATGCCTGAAGCTAAGGAGTTTGAACTTGAAAGTGTTCAGTCAGTAGATTCTAATCAACCACCATGGACACATAAGATCGAAAAACTTCCGACTGACCTTCCACCATCAGCAAAACCGTCTTTAGAGCAACCACCCAAGCTAGAGTTGAAACCACTTCCATCTCATCTCAAATATGCTTTTCTTGGCCCTGAGAATACACTGCCTGTAATCATCGCAACAGACCTTACTGCTGCACAAGAAAAGGCCTTGTTAGAAGTGTTATCGAGATATAAGGAAGCGGTAGGCTGGACCATAGCAGATCTTAAAGGAATTAGTCCGACGCTGTGTATGCATAGGATTATAACTGATCCAACAGCCAAGCCAAGCAGAGATGCTCAGAGAAGGCTAAACCCTAACCTTAGAGAGGTAGTGAAGAAAGAAGTGTTGAAATGGCTAGATGCTGGAATTATCTATCCGATATCAGATAGCCAATGGGTTAGTCCCACACAGACGGTTCCGAAGAAATCTGGAATCACTGTCGTCGATACTCCTGAAGGAGAAAAGATTGCAACTCGCCCTGTGACGGGGTGGAGAGTATGTATCGACTACAGAAAACTAAACGCCGCAACCTCAAAAGATCATTTTCCTCTGCCATTCATCGACCAAATAGTAGAGAAGCTAGCAGGGCAGAAATTCTATTGTTTCCTAGATGGCTATTCGGGGTATAACCAAATCCCAATACACCCAGAGGACCAAGATAAAACAACATTTACATGTCCGTATGGCACATTCGCTTACCGAAGAATGCCATTTGGATTATGTAACGCTCCAGCCACATTTCAGCGATGTATGATGGCTATATTTTCAGACATGGTCGGAGGTTCTCTTGAAATCTTCATGGACGACTTTTCAATATTTGATAAGTCATTCGAAGGGTGTCTCTCTCATTTAGAAAAAGTTCTCAAGCGGTGTACTGAAACCAATTTGGTACTAAGCTGGGAGAAAAGTCACTTTATGGTTAAAGAGGGAGTAGTCTTAGGACACATAGTCTCTGAAAGAGGAATGGAGGTTGATCGAGCTAAGATACAAATAATTTCCTCGCTACCACCACCAACTAATATCAAGGGGATTCGTTCTTTTCTAGGACATGCAGGTTTCTATAGGAGATTCATAAAAGATTTTAGTGCCATATCCAAACCCCTATGTAACCTTCTCCTAAAAGACGCACCGTTCAATTTTGATAAAGACTGTGCAGAGGCATTTAACACATTAAAAATGAAGCTCACAGAGGCACCAATTCTGCAATCACCTGATTGGTCTCAACCCTTTGAGATCATGTGTGACGCCAGCGATCATGCAGTAGGTGTCGTCCTTGGTCAAAGAGTGGACAAAAAGCCAGTGGTAATATACTATGCAAGTAAAACCTTCTCTGAAGCTCAAATTAATTACACAACCACTGAAAAAGAATTGCTTGCAGTAGTATATGCGTTAGATAAGTTTAGATCTTACGTCTGGGGAGCTAAGGTAATTGTGTATTCCGATCATAGTGCCTTACGACACCTCTTGGCTAAGAAAGATGCTAAGCCACGGCTAATTCGTTGGATACTGTTGCTACAAGAATTTGATTTAGAAATCAGAGATAAAAAGGGCTCAGAAAATGTAGTAGCAGACCATCTATCGAGACTGCCAGCAATCACCACTGATATGCTGGACTCCATTCGGGACAATTTCCCAGATGAACAATTATTGTTCGTCGCAAAAGTGCCTTGGTTCGCTAACTTAGTGAATTACTTTGTCACAGGGAAAACCCCAAACCACTGGAATTCACATCAACGAAAGTATTTCTTCTCTCAAACTAAACAGTACATTTGGGAGGAGCCGGATTTGTTCAAAATAGGAGTAGATCAGATTATCCGGCGATGTGTTCCAGATAACGAGCATTATGATATTTTAAATCACTGTCACTCGTATGCATGTGGAGGCCATTTTAGTGCTAAAAAGACAGGACATCGAATCCTACAAAGTGGATTCTTTTGGCCAACCATCTTTAAGGACTCCTACGAGTTTGTTAAGTCATGCCTACGATGCCAGCAGATAGGAGGTATTTCAAAAAGAGACCAAATGCCTATGACACCAATTCTTATAGTAGAGATTTTTGATGTGTGGGGCATAGACTTTATGGGACCCTTTCCTAAGTCATATGGTTTCGAATACATCCTAGTGGCAGTTGATTACGTCTCTAAATGGGTAGAAGCCGAAGCCACAAGAACCAATGATCACAAAGTAGTTTGCCAATTCGTTAAACGTAATATATTTTCTCGTCATGGAATTCCTAGAGCCATAATTAGTGATGGGGGTTCTCATTTCAAAAATATGTACTTTAGCAAACTACTTAAACATTATGGAGTGACGCATAAGATAGCTACCCCATATCACCCACAAACTAGTGGACAAGTAGAGGTATCTAACAGGGAGGTTAAGCGAATATTAGAAAAAACAGTACGACCCGATAGGAAAGATTGGTCAATACGATTAGATGATGCACTTTGGGCGTATCGTACAGCGTATAAAACCCCTATTGGTATGTCTCCCTATAAACTAGTTTATGGGAAATTATGTCATCTTCCGGTGGAGTTAGAGCACCGCGCCTTATGGGCCATTAAAAATGCAAACCTTAACTTCACAGCTGCCGGTATAAATCGAAAACACCAACTGAACGAATTAGAAGAAATTCGCAAGGAAGCTTATGAAAGTTCTAAAATATATAAAGAAAAAACAAAAGCTTTCCACGATCGAATAATTAAACGAAAGGTGTTTAATAAAGGTGACAAAGTCTGGCTATTTAACGCACGCTTGCGGCTCTTCCCAGGCAAATTAAAAAGTAAGTGGACAGGCCCATACACAGTGACTAACGTTTTCCCCTATGGTGCGGTTGAAATAATAGATCAAAAAGGTGGTGAGCCATTTAAAGTAAACGGACACAGATTAAAATTATTTGTACAATGGGCTGACAATGAAATTATATCATCTGAGACAATGGTCTTGGAAGATATAACTTAAACATGTAAGAGCTCCAAAATGTCTGGCTGAAGACATTAAACTTAGCGCTTTTTGGGAGGCAACCCAAAGAACTTTGTGGGTATGTTCCATAGAAACCCTCACGAGACTATAACTCGTCCACTCAGGCTACTGAGGGGTTTAAAGGCTTGTTGCACGTGCTAAGTGCAATCGTTCTCACCACGAAAGTGTGCTTTAATTTCTGCAAATTAAATTATATCATTATACCGTAGTTTGTTTTTCTTTTAAATTAGTTAGTCAAATAATAGTTCATCCTATACTCTGGTGTACCTATGGTAACCAACTAAGTTGGGGAAAGAATTTGCACATTCGGGACCATTGAGCTTGGAGGAAATTAAAAGGAATATACTTACGTTAGGGAGGGGCAATTCCTAGCAAAATGTGTGTTGCACCAATACTATATTACACATGCTTGAATATTCGATACTTAGATGCTACATGTGTTGTTTCATTTCTTCGTAAATGTTTCTTGTTTCATAATTATTTGTGTGCCGAGGACGCCCCAATTCTTTAAGTTGGGGAAGGGGGACGCATTATGCTTCACACTATGCTTTATATGTTATATATCGTGAAACCGAGAAAAAATTTACGAAAAATGACAACTTTTTGGTCAAATAACTCACTTATAAAGATTTAAGGTGCCATTGTTAGTGTTGATCTCAGTTAAACTTGAGTTTTCAACTCAAGTTGGGGAAGTTTGAAGAAAATTACTAGCACGAGAAGATGATGGGCCTTTCAGTGAGTTCTACGACAGCAACTTCGGACAACCACCATCGCAGTAGTCAGGTTCTTCCGTTCCTCTCTTTAAGTAGGATGAATTGACGTTTTTATGCTTTATTATTTTTAGTGTTTGTGTGACTGAATAAATGTGTTTCTTTTTAAGATTGTGTGAAGAGCGAGCCGTAAAAGATCCGATCAATTAACCCGAGAAATTCTAATTGTTGAGCTTGCAACTTAAATATGATGATGTTAGTTAGGTCGGTTTCAAGCAAAAAGACGTAATTATATGAGTTTAAACATAACATAAAGAGTCATAGATGTTTAAAACCCAAAGAAGTGAACCGAGTTGAAGTAGGATATATTGTGTTGTAGCAAGGGATGATTAACAAGGATTTCAATAGCCGCTATTTATTCATGCAATAAGGGGGAGGAAACGAACACGAATAGAGCCTCAATTCAAGTGTGGCCTAGTTGATTCAGGAGATTAAGTCTGAAGGGTACCATCATGCCTAGTCCCCTAAGACCAACTGGTCTGGGAGTGGCTGACCCAAATCCTGTTACACGGATCATCTAGAAAGTCATAGTAAACTTGAACGAAAAATATAGACATTGCATGAAAAGAACAAAAAGAAAAAATTAGTAGCTCAAGTCATGCATCGAGGAAAAAGATGGTCCAGTGACCCACGTGAATTCAATTCTGTAACCTTGAGCTAAAAGGATAATAGTGGTGAGGAATTTTTGAACAACTATCCAAGAAACATCACGATATATCTGAATTAAATTTTGTTCGTGTCTGCGAGTTTCAGCACATCTATGAAGGCTAGTGCTTGTTTAAATGAGTTAATTATGTTTTGTACGCTTGATAAACCCGATGTTTTAAAAATCTGATTTTCGTTGCTTGCTCGGGACGATCAAGAATTAAGTTGGGGAAGTTTGATCGGGTTATAATTTACCATGTTTATTAAGCGTAAAAGAGTTGTTTTAATGCAAAAGTGTTATAGAATGTGCCGCTATTGAATAAATTCTGTGCCTATGCAGGGAAACAAAATCCGGTTTAAAATGATGAAAAAAGGACGAAATTTCAGAGCCAGGCGCAGAGAGGGGCGCAGCCCTGCGCCCAGACCGAGTGCTCGACAGAAGAAATTAATTCACAAAAATACGGATTTTACAGAGGGGCGCAGGGGGGGGCGCAGGCCTGCGCCTACGGCTGCGCCCAGCCCATTAAAATAATAGACGGCCGTTTTTAGGGTTTTTCCAGCTTTTCCTATAAATATCAAGTCATATTTCAAAGTTTAGAATCGTTTTTTGGAGGAGAAGGCTAAGGAAAAGAACCCTGTTTGAGCGAAAATACGTACGAAGAACACACGAGTCAATCTACGGCGATGAATCCACAACTCTTGAACGTTGCATCAACCATGTCCGGCTAAGCTCGTCATAATCATTCTCGGAGGAAGCACATCGCTAAGTTTTACTTTATGAACGATTACTTTAAGTTTACATGGTTTTTATTATTTATATTTTGATTGTAAACGAATGATTATTATTTTGTTGTTGCGTTTCGCAAGATAGTTCGTAGACATTTTATTATTCGTGCCGAGTTAATTATTTAATTAAGACGAGTAATCAAACGTGTCACGCGCTATGCCCAAGATCACGTAATGGCTTTAATAATAATTCCAACAAAGATTATGTCTATGTAATCTTCAAATCGTTTTCATAAATTAAACACAAAGCGCGGTGTGGAATCCGGGAATGGTTGTCTTCGTATTTTATTCAATCAAACAATCTTCTTAAGTTTTCTTTTCACAAAATTCGCAAGTAATTAGTTTTATAAATCAAAGCAATCACCTTTTTACAACCAAATCAATCTTTCGAAATTAATTATTTTACAACGCTAGTCGCTCGAATACGTGCATTTAACCTCTCGCTCTCTGTGGATACGATCCCTACTTACCCTAGCTTCTAAGGTATTTAGTGGTTATTTTTGACGGGTTAACGACACTCGCATCAATCATCAACTCATATACATCATATCTCCTTGCAAGTCAATCATCCTCTTCAACTTTGGACATCATTGTCTCAATAGCAATATAGATTAGACTGAGATTCAAGTGGATGAGCGTATGAATAATGTAAAATCATGCCTAAAAATGAATGTATTTATTTTCATGACATGGTTAAATAATTAGCGAGATAGTCGTTTTGAAGCCACAGTTGGGGTTGAAATAACTTCCCTAACTTCATAATCTACCAATTCTCGTTATGTTACTTAAAAGTCATGAGAATATTGACACAATATAATGATGCAACTAATTAAATGCAATAAACTAAAATGCATATGCGCGATTCATATCATGTTTTAATTAAAAGGAGAGATAAATTATTTTTAGCATTGGTAATTGGGGTGATGGCAAACATCCCCAACTTAATTCCCTACTGCACCTATATTGTCTTTTAAATCACACATGATATGCATTTCAGAACTATAAACTATAATGCACTAAAATAAAAATAAAAATAATTAGAAAACTTAAAGCATAAATATAAACTAAACCTCACTTTCGTAGGGATCACGATTGCACTTAGCATGTGCAACAAGCCTTTAAACCCCCCGTTAGCCCGGGTGGACGAGTTATAGTCTCGTGAAGGTTTCTATTGAACACACCCACAAACTTCTTTGGGTTGCCTCTCAAGAAGCGCTAAGTTTTACGTCTTCAGCCAGACGGTACCTCTTCAAGGTGGTTTGTCACCTTGTCCACATACATTACCCGGATATTTGATTGGTTTTTCCCTTCGTGCGATTCGTACTCCATAGGTACCTGAAATATCATGAAAAACAATTAACATTGAATTAGATCCAGTTTCAGGCATAAAACTTTTTAAATAATAATTGAAATAAGGGAGTTCGAAATATGGAGTTGTCTCCGTTGATGGTTGTAGCAGATCTTGTATAACAACTTCACTTTCGACTCTCTCTTCCTCGTTAAAGTTTAGTAATTCTAAGGACGTCTCTTGATGGATATCTTGATGCTCGAATCCTCGGACCTCATCAAAGTCGTCATTCGGCTCCATGTACATCTCCCTCTCCGCTTCTTGTTTTAAAAAGAGATCGGTGATTTGCCCCCATGTGTTCACGAGATATTGGAGATGTTTGGTGTTTGCCTCCATAAATGTCATGCATTCCCTCATGGATGTCATAACATTCTCTTGATAGCACCGATTTTCATCATATAATCGCTGCTGAGATGGATAATAGTCATTATAATAATACTCATCGGAATCCGGATGTCGTTCCCATGGATTGTACGAATCACGACTCGAGTAGTAAGAATCATGATTATCATAACTTGAATAATATTGATCATTATAATCCGAGTAATTATGTTTGGATGGATAATAATCATAATTATATGAAGATTCCATTCCAAGAAATTAAACAAATAATAAAAACCAAAAAAAAAACAACTAAATAAAAACTAAATAAATAAAATAACGAAAATAAATTAAATTAAATTAAACCAAAGTAAACCTAAACAACTACCGTAAAACAAGACTAATAAGCGCACTAGCTCCCCGGCAACGGCGCCATTTTGATATCCGCTCGTCGTAAAGCGTTCAAAAATAATTTATAAAAACACCAATCACCTTAACTTATAGCTAGGGTAAGTGGGATCGTCTCCTCAGGGAGCATGTGGTTATCAATATTATTCTACGATAGTTATTAACTAATAATAAAAACTAATTGATTGAAGAAAGTGGTTGAGCGAAACTTTGGAAAAAATAATTATAGCTTTGTGACGAAAACTTAAAGAATGAAGTAAGAACACCAACGACTTCGGATTTAGGGTTTGGGTGGAATTATGGATTATCGACCTAGGGTTGCTAATAACTTAATCATTTATTATTCCATTTAATTATCTTCGTAACCTAACCACATAGACATAGTTATGACATTCAATTCCATCACAATCCGTATTTTGGGCACGAATCGTGTCATGTTCACAGTCCGTCTTAACTCCTAATCTAATGAGCTCGGCACGGCATGTAACACGGCTACGACGCGTCTTACGATAAAGATATAAATAGAAGCGAACGGAACAATATCTTTAAATAATAATCACACAGAAAACTAAATAAAACATATCGTTCGTTACAATAATAAATCAACGAAAAACATAAATACTTAGCTAACAAACAAACCCTTGAACGATAATAGTGTGATCATCAACCAACGCGTACGAAACATTGAACTTGTCAGGAACAAGTTTCGTAGTTGTTGGATTGATGGGGGAAAGATGGAACGTAGAAGGAACCAAACCCCCAATCCTTCGCCATTGGTTTCGCGCAGACTACATCGCGCTTGATGAATCTGGACCTTTCTTCCTCTTTTTCTCTTCAATTTCTCCTCAAAAATATGATGCCTTTTTGTCTTCTATGACTTGGTATTTATAGAGAAGTGCTGGAAACCCTAAAAACGGCTCAGAAACTCTTTTTTCGGGTTGGGCGCAGCCGCAGGAGCAGGCATGCGCCCCCCCTGCGCCCCGGTCTACGCTTGGGCTTTTCAATGGGAAAATTCATTCTGTTGAGCACTCGGTTGGGGAGCAGGGCTGCGCCCCCCTCTGCGCTTGGGCACTCGGTTGGGGAGCAGGGCTGCGCCCCCCACTGCGCTTGGCTCTCTATAATGGTTCTCCGATTGAGCTCAAATTTGCCAGACTTATACTTGAGAGGATTACCTACATGCGTAATGACTTTTATCAATAGTAGAACATTCCAAGGCACAATTTACTCATTTTAACTCCTTTTAAGCTTTAACCCTTCAATTGATAAATAACAATTAAATGTAGCATTATACCAATACTTTATACATAAAATAATATCATTTAAACACATTAAAGTCGGTATAAAATGATCCGATCAAACATCCCCAACTTAAACCTTGATCGTCCCGAGCAAGAAAACTAAATCAGACTTTAATGTTTCAGATTTCATTTACCAAGCATATGATAAATCAATGATTCTCTAATTAATTTATCAAATTAATAATAGCCTTCATACTAAAGTCCATGCATGATCATAACTAAAAATTCGTTTCCGTTACACTGTGTTAAACTTGTTATCAAGACTTTACCTCCCAAACATTCCTCACAATAAACCACCTATTTTTGCTCAAGGTTACATGTGTGCAATTTTACCGGTTTTGACGCTCATACTGAACTCACTTATCATTTGATAATTTCTCTCTTAAAATTTTTTTTAGCACACTCATGAGTTATTTTATTAAGGGTTTGAACATGACTTTCTAACGAGTCCATGTAACGAAAAATTGGTCAACCGCTCCCAAACCAGTTGGCTTTAGGGGGTTAGGTATAGAATACCCCTCAGACTTCTTTTCCGAACTCGTTAGGCCACCCCTTACATTTTAAGCACCTACGCCTCACGGGTTTACTTGCAACACTCCCCCTTATTGCTTAGGTGTATCGATGTCTTTTGAAATGTTGGGTTTGATAAAGTGTTTTATTCTTTAAGACCACACACAAGTGTAACATACTCAAATTCTTTTATTAATCTCATGCATGCACATTCATTATGACTCTTTTTAATAATTTTCAAATTAACTTGATCATCACTGATATCACTTGGTATTAATCTATTTCCTAACTAGAATCATCATTTTAAGTTACTTGCTCAAACCAAAATAAATTAGGGAGATAAGATCAATGCAATTCTACTTTTAATTGGTTAATCAAAAACACTATTATTCAAGGGTGAACACACAAATGCAAAATAAAAACTAAAAACTAAAAACTATGAAAAACTAAACTAACTCAAATGCACGAACACTCACACACTACTATTAAAGCATAATAAAAGGAACGGAAGAACCTGATCATTGAATGCAAAATCAAAGGGTTGATCGTCTTCTATCTTCCGCAATGTAATCATCCACTCATATAACCACATCTCCTTGCAAGTCAATCCTCCTCTTCAACTTTGGACAATATTGTCCCAATAGCAATATAGATTAGACTGAGATTCAAGTGGATGAGCGTATGAATAATGTAAAATCATGCCTAGAAAATGAATGTATTTATTTTCATGACATAGTTAAATAATTAGCGAGATAGTCATTTTGAAGCGGCAGTTGGGGTTGGAATAACTTCCCCAACTTAATTATCTACCAATTCTCGTTATATTACTTAAAAGTCATGAGAATATAGACACAGTATAATGATGCAACTAATTAAATGCAATAAACTAAAATGCATATGTGCGATTCATATCATGATTTAATTAAAAGGAAAGATAAATTACTTTTAGCATTGGTAATTGGGGTGAGGGCAGACATCCCCAACTTAATTCCCTACTACACCTATTTTTTTTCCTTTTAAATCACGCATGATATGCATTTGAGAACTATACACTATAACGCACTAAAATAAAAATAATTAGAATACATAAAACATAAATATAAACTAAACCTCACTTTCGTAGGGATCACGATTGCACTTAGCATGTGCAACAAGACTTTAAACCCCCCGGTAGCCCGGGTGGACGAGTTATAGTCTCGTGAGGGTTACTATTGAACACACCCACAAAGTTCTTTGGGTTGCCTCCCAAGAAGCGCTAAGTTTTACGTCTTCAGCCAGACGGTACCTCTTCAAGGTGGTTTGTCACCTTGTCCACATACATTACCCGGATATTTGATTGGTTTTTCCCTTCGTGCGATTCGTACTCCATAGGTACCTGAAATATCATGAAAAATAATTAGCATTGAACTAGAGCTAGTTTCAGGCATTAAACTTTTTAAATAATAATTGAAATAAGGGAGTTCGAAATATGGAGTTGTCTCCGTTGATGGTTGTAGCAGATCTTGTATAACAACTTCACTTTCGAATCTCTCTTCCTTGTTAAAGTTTAGCAATTCCGAGGACGTCTCTTGATTGATATCTTGATGCTCGAATCCTCGCTCATCATAAAAGTCATCATCCGGCTCCATGTACATCTCCCTCTCCGCTTCTTGTTTTAAAAAGAGATCGGTGATTTGCCCCCATGTGTTCACGAGATATTGGAGATGCTTGGTGTTTGCCTCCATAAATGTCATGCATTCCCTCATGGATGTTATAACATTCTCTTGATAGCACCGATTTTCATCATATAATCGCTGCTGAGATGGATAATAGTCATTATAATAATACTCATCAGGATCCGGATACCGTTCCCATGGATTGTACGAATCACGACTCGAGTAGTAAGAATCATGATTATCATAATTTGAATAATATTGATCATTATAATCTGAGTAATTATGTTTGGATGGATAATAATCATAATTATATGAATATTCCATTCCAAATAATTAAACAAAAAAAAACTATTTAAAAACTAAATAAAAATTAAAGAAAGTACAATAAAATAAAATAAACCAAAGTAAACCTAAACAACTATCGTAAAACAAAACTAATAAGCGCACTAGCTTCCCGGCAACGGCGCCATTTTGACAACCGCTCGTCGTAAAGCGTTCAAAAATAATTTATAAAAACACCAATCACCTTAACTTATAGCTAGGGTAAGTGGTATCGTCTCCTCAGGGAGCATGTGGTTATCAATATTATTCTACGATAGTTATTAACTAATAATAAAAACTAATTGATGGAAGAAAGTGATTGAACGAACTATGGAAATTTAGTTAAATCTTTGTTACGAAAACTTAAAGATTAAAGTAAGAACGCCAACGACTTCGGATTTAGGGTTTGGGTGGAATTATGGATTATCGACCTGGGATTGCAAATAACTTAATTATTTATTATTCCGTTTTATTATCTTTGTAACCTAACCACATAGACATAGTTATGACAATCACATCTATCGCAAATCCGTATTTTGGGCACGAATCGTGTCATGTTCACAGTCCGTCTTAACTCCTAAACTAATGAGCTCGGCACGGCATGTAACACGGCTACGACGCGTCTTACGATAAAGATAGAAATAGAAGCGAACGGAACAATATCTTTAAATAATAATCACACAGAAAACTAATAAAACATATCGTTCGTTACAATAATAAATCAACGAAAAACATAAATACTTAAATAATAAACAAACCCTTGAACAATAATAGCGAGATCATCAACAAACGCGTACGAAACATTGAACTTGTCAGGAACAAGCTTCGTAGTTGTTGGATTGATGGGCGAAAGATGGAGTCTAGAAGGAACCAAACCCCAACCCTTCGTCGTTGGTTGTCGCGCAGACTACATCGTAAATCTGGGACTTTCTTCCTCTTTTTCTCTTCAATTTCTCTTCAAAAATATGCCTTTTTGTCTTCTATGACTTGGTATTTATAGAGAAGTGCTGGAAACCCTAAAAACGGCTCAGAAACTCTTTTTTCGGGTTGGGCGCAGCCGCAGGAGCAGGCCTGCGCCCCCCCTGCGCCCCGGTCTGCGCTTGGGCTTTTCGATGGGAAAATTCATTCTGTTGAGCACTCGGTTGGGGAGCAGGGCTGCGCCCCCCACTGCGCTTGGCTCTCTATAATGGTTCTCCGATTGAGCTCAAATTTGCCAGACTTATACTTGAGAGGATTACCTACATGCATAATGACTTTTATCAATAGTAGAACATTCCAAGGCACAATTTACTCATTTTAACTCCTTTTAAGCTTTAACCCTTCAATTGATAAATAACAATTAAATGTAGCATTATACCAATACTTTATACATAAAATAATATCATTTAAACACATTAAAGTCGGTATAAAATGATCCGATCATGGTCCATCAACAAAATGTAATGAAGAAGGAGAACTCATCCTCATGATGAGTTCCCCTAAAAACTAATATTTTCTTATGACACTCTACAGGTTAAACAACCAAACCAGGTTTTGTACTTGTACAGCAGCTGCTCAGGCCACATGACAGGTTGCAAAGACTTGCTGAGTGATCTCAGGCTTGAAAAAGGGCTAAAAGTCACCTTTGGTGACAATGTTCAAGGATCCACAAAAGGATATGGAACCCTCCAAGCTGGTGCTACAATATTCAAAAGAGTAGCCTATGTGTTTGGGCTAAAACATAACCTTGTTAGCATCAGTCAACTGTGTGATGCTGGCTACAAAGTTAACTTTGATGAGCACATGGGGTACATACTGGATCCCCAAGGCAAAGTTGTGTTGTGTGCACAAAGGAAGAAAGGTGTATACGTTGTGGACATGAAATCTGTTGATCCAACAATTGAAACATGTTTCATCTCAAGGAGCAATGCAGACCTCGACTAGTTATGGCATAAAAGGTTGGATATTATGTTGTTTCTAAAGCCTACAGAGTATACAACTACAAAAGAAAGGTGATAGATGAATCTATAAATATCACCTTTGAGAAGTCTAAGAATGCCTCTACCAAAGATGTTCCTGAATCAGTTTCAGAAGAGTTCAGCTTTGATGATCTTATGCATTCCAATATTGAGGAAAAGGACTCAAAACCATTCACATCATCCAGAGTGGAAGTTGTTAACCACAATGGACATGATGATGATTATGTTGGTACACCCTATGTGAATAAGTGTACTGATATAGTTAATGCACCATGTCCGAAACCAATCAATGCTGATTTCCGAATATCATCTGTTGATGTGTTCAACAACAATGATTCATTCTCAATAGGTGAACAGGCTCAAGACATCAGTGTGTTTGAAAATCTAGAAAGCTGTTCTGCAAGTCCTAATGAAAATGAAATTGATATAGGAGAATCTTTATTAAAATATGATCTAAAGTGGATCAGGTGTCACCCCAATGAGCAAATTATTGGTGACATCAACAAAAGGGGTACAAACTAGATGGGACAACTTAGGAAACTTTTGTATGTTTTTTAGCTTTGTGTCACTGATGGAGCTAAAGAAAGTAGATGACGCACTTAAAGATGTCAATTAGATCACTGCCATGCAAGAAGAGCTCAATCAGTTTGAGAGAAACAAAGTATGGAGGCTGGTTCTTGTTCCTAAAGGTAAAACAACAATTGGCACCAAGTGGGTTAGAAGAAATTCATTTTTTTCTAGCCTATGCTGCCCACAAGAGCATGAAGGTATGTCAAATGGGTGTCTATAGTGCATTTTTGAATGGCAAGCTGCAAGAAGAGGTATATGTCAAGCAGCCTTAAGGTTTTGAAAGTGAACAACATCCAGCTTTTGTCTATAAGTTGGACAAAGCTCTCTATGGTCTAAAGCAAGCCCCTAGAGCTTGGTATGACACTCTTACTGATTTCCTTATGAGCAATGGTTATTCCAGAGGTAAAGGAGATACAACATTGTTCATAAAGAAGGTGAAAACTGATATTATGTTTGTTCAGATTTATGTGGATCACATAATATTTATTCTACTAATGAACAGTTATGCAAGAACTTTTCACTGCTCATGAAATCCAAATATGAAATGAGCATCATGGGTGAACTTACTTTCTTTCTGGGATTACAGGTTAAACAAACCTCAAATGGAATTTTTATTAATCAAAGAAAGTATACATTGGATCTTTTGAAAAAATTTAAATTTGATCAATGTTCTCCCATCAAAACCCCAATGGCAACCAATGTAAAGTTGGATGATGATGCCTGTGGCAAAGTTGTTTCAGTAACAGCTTACAGAGGCATGATTGGGAGCTTGCTATATTTAACTGCTAGTAGACCAGATATTATGTTTGCTATCTGTTTATGTACTAGGTTCCAAACTGATCCAAAGGAATCACATCTAACTGCTGTGGAATAGATTTTTAGATACCTAAAGGGTACACCAGGCTTGGGTCTTTGGTATCCCAAAGACTCCAACCTTGAACTAATAGGTTATTCAGATTCTGATTTTGCAGGTTGCAGGCTAGACAGGAAAAGCACAATAGGTGGATGTCAACTTCTTGGTGGTAAGTTGATTAGTTGGTGTAGCAAGAAGTAAAATTTTGTTTCTACTTCTACTGCTGAAGCTGAGTACATTGCTGTTGGAAGCTGCTGTGGGCAGATTTTATGGATGCAACATCAACATGAGGATTATGGCCTTGTATATAGGTAAACTCTTATTCTGTGTGACAATACAAGTGTCATAGTTATCTCAAACAATCCAGTCTTCCACTCCAAAACAAAGCATATTGAAGTCTGGTACTTGGCCAATTTTTGAAAATTTAGACAGCTTGGACATGTAACAGGCTTGACAAAATAAGTTTTAAACTCAACCTGTTCTGTTGTTCAAACTTCTAACCTGTTCACTCTCTTAATATGTCATACAAGGAAATGCCTTGTAACCTGTTCAGCTATTGAACAAGTGCCACAATGAAACATGTTCTCATATAGCTGCACAGGTTGCATGAACAGCTTGAAGAGTGATTAGTTTGTGATGAAACCTGTTCATCACAGGTTTGAACAACAACTTAGAGCATCAGTTTTAATTACCTTTCTTCACATTTAAGTTACTTATATTAAGTATTTATTTAACTTAATTACCTGTGGATAATGGTTGTTATGTTTGTTGGTAGTTAAAAAGGTCAAGTTGCTCTGACAACCGTTCAGACAAGGTAAACCGTTCCGTTTTCCGTTAGAAAAATTTCAAATCAACCGCCCAAACCTTTCTCTCTCCTACTCACTCACATTCAAATCCTATAAATTCATAAACCACTGTTTCATAATCTTCTTCTTCCTACTGCTTCCTGATAAACCCTAACAGACTAAGTGTCCAAATAACCTGCATCCCTACTACTTTCCCAAATGGCTCACCAAAACAACCCCCTTCTCCCTGTGTTCGTTGGTAATGACGTTGAGAAGCACCCATCTGTCAACACCATGCTCACAATCAAGCCTACCAACTACATTGCTAACATGACCATTCCCAAAAATTATGTGGGAAAAGGTTATGAACCTATGGTGGACTTTATGCAAGCCCATCCCCTGCACCATGCAATGACAGCCTCTCCTGGAGTTATGTATCAGGAGATGGTCTACAAGTTTTGGTACACTTGTTCATATGATCCATCTACCAAAACAATCAGGGGAACCATTCTCAATGGCACTCAAATCATTGAGATCACTACTGCTCTTCTCAGGGAGGTACTTCATCTCCCAGTGGCTGACACCTATGACAAACCTCAGCCTGAGGATGAACAAATGGGAAATCTGTTACGCTTCTGTGGTGTAGCAGAACCAAAAGTGGGTGCTACGCTATCAGAAGGGATTTATCCCCAACCTACAGTTTTCTCTTCGCCTCCGTGGTGATGAGTCTGAGCTGCAAAGTTGGTTCGTTTGACCAACTCAGCAGGGTTGAAATTCCTATTGTCCTACAGTTTGTGGATGGGGCAACTCTGAACATGGTAAGATTTGGTCACTAACGTTGATCTGTATTGATTTTCTCAGTGATGCTGAAGCTGTTCAACAAGTTTCCAAGTTGGACAACAGTTGACTGTTCAGTTTTTTATTTGAGCTGTTACAAGTATGATTTAATGACAAAATTATTCTACCTATATTACAATTAAAAAGATAATTAATATGTTGTTTTAAGCATTGTAATTTATTTTCCGTCAAGTAAATTCAATATTGTAATTTCCATTTTCGTATTGTAATTTAATTTATGAAGTAGTATCTTATTTCTTATAAGTTGTATCGAACACCGGTAATATAACACATTGTTGATATCCCACGATGGCATGACATTTACATCACACCACTTAAAATATATAATCAACTTTATGCTAGGTAGAGTAATAATAATAAATCACAGAATTCACCAACAATCAAACATGCATCAACAATAAAAACGTAGTCGTACCAAAAAGAATGGCGGACTTGAAACAACAAGACCACAATTCACAATTTACAAAATCCATCTAGAATCACTACAAAAGAAACCAATAAATTAAATTAACAAAAAATAAAAGTTTAACCATTTATTTGCGCAATGTGTGTCAATGTTTGTTTAATAGAGTTGTTTGGTTATGAAATCATGCATCACATACATATACGTTCACATATATTTAAATTTATGTATGTGTATGTTCACATCATTTTTAAAGAGTTAGGAGATGTGAATGTATGTGAAATTTACATATGATCTTTATAATGTTAATTAAAACATGTTTATGGAAAAAAATTCGAAAAAGTTTTTTATAAAGGTGGTACTCTTTGGTGCGCTGCATAATGAATGGTACTCGATCTCTCGATATATATATATATATATATATATATATATATATATATATATATGAGTTTATTACAAAAAAAACCAATATGTTTTTACGTTTTTTGCGTTTTCGTCCATTCATGTTGTTTGTTTCCATAAAAAACATTAAGTTAATTTTTTCTTTTTTGTTTAGTGAAATTTGGCATTAGAACTCGGTTTTTTCAGTTTTTAAAAACTCGGTTCACAAATTTATAATCGGGGTCTAATCTCCAAATTTCATTAAACCAAAAAGAAAAAATTAACTTGAGTTTTTTATGAAAAAAAGTAACATGGAGGGACGAAAACGTAAAAAACACGAAAACATGTTGGGTTTTTTCTCACACACACATATATATATATAAATTAAAAATCTACCTACCACCATGTCTATCTATATAAAGAAGCCAAACACTTGCAAAAAAATATCACAAAACCCCCCCAATTCATTTGAAGTCACAAAAATGCGGGTTATCACATTGTTTCTTGCTTTCGCCCTTATCCTCCTCTTTAGTTCACCGTCACTGTATTCTGCTCCCGCTGAGGATGAGTTTGTGCATGACATCCTAGGAAACATACTCGAGTATGATAAACGCTACACCATAACTGGGGGTCCTTTATGCGGTAAGGTTCGAGTTTCGCCACGTAATGGAAGTGGTAAGAAATGTGGATTCGATATTACCCAAAAAAAATTTCGGAGTGAAAATGACACTTCTTTCACCTTCACCCGTACTGGTAATTATAATCCTAACGATAATTACATTAGAAAAGGGACGTCCACATTTGCCATTTCATCGCCTGCAGAACCAAATTTATGTTTGCCGAGTTCTTATTGGAAAGTCTCCGATGCTTATGGGATTCCCTCTCCCATTATAACCATTGGTGGATCCTTGAATACACCAAGCAGTTGTTTTCGATTGGTTAGGGCTGCAAAGCCTGTTATCGCCCTATTTTCCTATGTTTTCGAGCATTGTCCTTACTTGTGTGGTGGAGGAAACGATACCTGTTATCCAGTAGGCATTTACAAAACCGGAGACGGCTACAAACATCTTTCTACCAACAATCCGTATTTCGAAGTCGTTATCGACCATGTTGATGATGAATCAAATAAATGGAGCATCGTTTGATTAGATTCTGCTAAGTTACTAATATGATATTAAGTAAAAGGGAGTTAGCCCCTTGCTTTATTCCTTCCCGCCACCCAGCCCAAGGGCCTAAATAAATGGAATTCTATTATTCCTTTTAAAATCATTTTCTTTTGGTGTACAATTGTATCGATCTTATTTTATTATTTTAAGAAATGCCTTAAATTAATTTACTAAACACGAAAAAAAAAAATACAAACTAATGGATCAAACCATAAATAACAAGAAAAGAAATAAATAAAAATTGGGTCCAGCATGCATGTAGTAACTCATTCAACCATAAATACTAGAGAGAGAGTGTGTCTATGTGTGTGTATATATATTATATATATTAGATTTAGGTTCAACTGAGTACCACTTATTATGCAGCGCACTCGAAGGTACCACTCTTAAAAATAATTTTTTTGAATTTTATTTAATAAACATGTTTTAATTTATATTACACAGATATATAAAATTCACGCACATTCAAACATTCAAAGTGTATGAAATCATGCATCACGTAAATGCAAGTTCACATATGTCCAAAATTATGTAAGTGTACATTCACATCATTTTTTAGGAAATGTAGAGGGTGTTTGGTTTTGCGTTATAAACGTGATTATTAGCTTATTACGTTACAATAACGCAAATAATTGGTTTAAAGTGTTTGGATTGCATACGTTAATAAGTGATTATTTGCGTTTAGGGTTTGTCCTACCACACTTTTTCATAAGTTAAAAATTGTAGCTTATTTGCTTAATAAGTGATTATTTGGTCATTTTACAAGTAAAAACGCAAATCCAAACACTTTAAAAACTGATTATTTGATAATTATGATATCAAACAGCAGAAGCTAAACCAAACACTACATTTCCTTCAACACTTTTTGTTACAGCAATTATCTGATTATTAGTTTCAAAAACGCTACAGCACTTTTTCAAACGCAAATCCAAACACCCTCGTAAATGTATGTGAAATTACATATTATCTTCACAAAATTAATTAATACATGAATGAAAAAAAAAAGTAAAATTTTTTTTTAAGGGTGGTACCTTCTAGTACGCTGCATATTAAATGGTACTCTCTCGAACTATATTATATATGTGTGTGTGTGCGCGTGTCTCTCTCTCTCTCTCTCTCTCTCTCTCTCTATATATATATATATATATATATATATATATATATATATATATATATATATATATATATATATATATATATATATATATATATATATATATATATATATAGACACATACACACACATATATATGGATGGGTTCAATGGAGAACCTTTACGCATCGAAAAACTTCGAAGAACCACAATGCATCACCAGAATATCGTAATGCATCACGCGAGATTTTGATGTATCACGTGGAAATAATGATGCATTACGCGGGAGTTATGATGCATTTATGGTGTTGCATGACAGTTCTTCGATGAATGAATGTTCTCCATTAAACCCCTATATATATTGTTCGGGACCGTTCTCTTATAAGCATTGGAATTTATAAGAGTAAATTAAATAAATTTGTGAATTGATTTTAGGTTTCATTTCAACTTTGAAAAGTTACTCTGGTACTCCTTATTTTAAAACCTTACTCTTTTAATTCCTAAAACAACTCAACTTTTTGAAAACAACAATTTGCCTATTGAAATACTCATTTCTAAAATTAAACTCAAAAGGAAAACTTTATTCTTTTTTATTTTTTTTCATCATTTTATTTTCCTTTAATAAACAAACTATTAGGAAAATTTAGACTATTTCTAAAAGGTTTTTATAATTTGGAGTAAGATTTTTAATATTTTCAAACGATATAAAAGAGCGTTTTGATTTTTAGCGGTTTATATAACTTTTATTAATCCTCTAATTTATTTTTGTTTTCATTGAATATACAACTTCAATAATAATGTTATAAACATTACAAATAAATTATTGGGTAAATTACAAATTTCGTCCCCATGGTTTACTATAATTTATGGGTTGGGTCCTTTTGACTTTAAAAATTACACTGAAAGTCATTGTGGTTGAAGTTTTGTTACGAATTCCGTCCTTCGGCCATTTAAAATGATCATTTTACCCTTACTAATTTAATAATTAATACTAAGTTTGTTTTTATTATTATTTCTATTGTTATAAAGTAATTAAATAATTCAAAATAATTTTAAAAACCATTAAATTTAATTCAGTGTATAACACATGAAAATAAATAATAAAATATTTTTAAAGTCATACGAATTATTATTATTATTATTATTATTATTAATTAAAAATTAAAAATAACGTTTTAAGTTTAGATTTTTTAAAATAAAATGTAAACCTTTTGTAAATCATAAAATAAATTATTTTTATTTAGTATTTATTTTTATCCCTTCTACGTTAAATTATTTTTAATAAGGATTAAAACATCTATAAACACATATAAATTGTTATTTCATCATTTGATAATTAAAAACTAAAAACAAAATAGTCTTTTAACTTTAAGTTTCCTTTATTATTTTTTGTTGAAAATTAAACTTTTCATAAAAAAATCAAACATTTTGACGAATAATAAATAAATTTGAAGTTATTGAATTTTTTTTATAGTGTTATATAAATTTTCTAAAAATATTCAAAAAAATAATTTTATAAATTGTTTTATATAACTTTTTAAATTGTTTTTTTTATAGTTTTATATAACTTCTTTTTGATAGTTTTATATAACGCTAAGTGTTTATTTAAATGAACGATTCTTTATGTTTGCATGCTTTTATTGTTTATGTTCAAAATGTAAACGAATGATTGTTATTTATTTGGTTGCATTTCGTAAAATAGTTCGTTGATATTTTATTATTCGTGCCGAGTTATATGTTAATTAAGACGAGTAATCAAAGTAGCATGCGCTATGCCCAAGATCACGTAACGATACTAATAACGATCATAAAAAGGTTATGTCTATGCAATCTTTACATTGTTCTTAAAAGTAAGTACGAATCTAAGTGTGGAATCCGGGAGTGATTACCTTTGTTAACGTATTTAATCAATCAAATCAATTAAGCTTTCTTTTACAATTGTGCAAGTAATTAGTTTTATAAAGCAAGTAACGATCTTTCTCAATCATTCACTTTTTTAGAGTAATTAAGTTTGCAATACTAGTTGCTCGAATACTAAAGTACTGTAATTAACCTCTCGCTCCCTGTGGATACAATCCCTACTTACTCTAGCTTCTAAGGTATTTAGTGGTTATTTTTGGTGAGGTAATGACACTCGTATCAGGTACCACCTTTAAAAAAAAGTTTTTTAATTTTTTTTCATAAACAATTATAAAGATTGGTATGTGAGATCCATACACATTCACATCTTTTAACTATTTAGAAATAATATAAACGTACACTTAAATAAATTTGTATGTATGTGAACATACATTTATATGCTGCATAATTTCACGCACTTAAAATATGTGAATGTACGTGAAATTTATATATCATCTCTGTAATGTGAAATTTATATATCATATTTGTAAACCTGAAATCTTTTCAAAAAATATATTTTTAAAATGGTACATTCTGGTGCGCTGCGTAATATGTGACACTCACTTGAACCTAAATCTATATATGTATTTGTGTGTGTTTTTTTATAACTGACTAGTTTTAATAATTACTCATAATAATTAATATTTTTCTTTTATATATATATATATATATATATATATATATATATATATATATATATATATATATATATATATATATATATATATATATTAATTTAAATGACTCATGACTTAAATTAGTTAATAAATAAGTAAAAAGGTAAAAGAAAATTTTATAACCAAAACAAAAAAATCAAAATTAATAACAAATTTAGTTTTCTTAAAGCAAATTAAATACATTAATTTTGTAAAAGAACAAATAATATTAATATTAATATATGAATATATATACTAGGAACACATAAAGCAAACTTTTAATAAACATGTGAAGACATCCCCTTTCGGGGCAGTCCTCAGAGTCTAGGTCCCACAAATTTCAATACGATATCAATCATACTAAGATAGGGTAATTAATTGCGGAATTATAAATTACATGTACATACAGATTAGGATTTAAGTTAAATACAGGTTACATATTTCAAATTAAAGTTATAAAAGGGTACCATCTAATCTAATCATTACATCATAGAATCATATCAAATCTACCCAAAATCACAACAATTGTTGTTTTCCAATCAGTACCGAAAGATTTTGTTGTGTAGTGGTCTATGATACTTCTGTCTTGATCGTTAATAGACCTAAGAGCTAGGTCCAGCAGGTGACTTTCCTTTATCTTTACCTGTAAAAATGTTATGTAGCAACTGTAAGCAAAACTTAGTGAGTTTATAGATTTTCAAATTAAACATGCAATGTCAAGCGGATCATCAGTCTAGCGTGATATGTCTTGGCTGCCGCTACAGCCCTCATGATTGAGACATAGAAGTCATAGAGTCGGATGATGTTCAGGCCACACTCACGCTTAAATCGTGGGGATCAGCCACATACTGGGCTAGCTACCAGTAAGTCAATATGGCGGAACATCGGAGGTCATTACCAAGTTCATTTGAACGGGTGAAAATAGCCAAGTCTAGAACAATAGACCAATAGGGCTAATCAAGCTGAATCAATATGTCAAGTATATGCAATGATGAAGCATACGTAATCAATGTCATGATAGCAATAATCTTAAAGCAAAATCTGAAGTGAACAGTAAAAGCAATATCATATGAAATGATAAGTCAAATAGCTATCATAATCCACTGGGCAACACCCAACCATGGTGTGCACAGGTAACAATCCAGCTGATTCGGATCAGCCCGGATCCGGACCAATCCGAACCGAAATGGCCAACCGGACTTCGGACCAATGTACCCAATCCGAAATAGCATCCGAATTAGGACCAAATCATGATCCGTATTGAGTTATATCCGAAACATAGTATCCGAAATAGTACCATCCGGATTCAACTTTGGATCCGAACTAAGATCCGAATTGACACTTCATCCGAATTCGGTCCTAATTCGGACCCATGACTTGCAAAAATTCCCAGAAAATGTTCTTGGTGTTCTTCACATATTCATACGGATTTTTGACAAAAATTTACTAAACTCATTTATATTAACATGCAACTTAATATATTGATGTAATATCATTGTTAGTTTGATTTCATACTAATTTCCCTATCAATAACATCATTATTTGATCAAGATCATCCAAAATGTACTATTTTTGTCAAGAACACTATTTTATCAAAATTTCCGATTTCTTTAATGTTTTGGATGATCTAATCCACAAATTTTGTTTCTATTACTTCTATTGACTTAAATTTATCGTAATCTACTAAAATTTTATACATGCAACCTAAATTCTTCTCATTTTAATTTCTTGGTTTCGGTTTTACACAAAACCGAACCAAATTCATATTTTCTTGAAATTTAAATCACATATTACCTCAAAATCTTTGTTGTTCCTTGTTGATTAATTGTTGTTGTAACTCCTCCTTAGCATAATTTCCGAATTTATTGCAAACTTTGTGGATTCTTGTTGAATTCTTTGGAAGTATCCGAGAGTTTAGAGAGAGAGTAGAGAGAGAGAGTACTTTTTCTTTAAATGAGTGTTAATGATCATTATTTAAATTTATATACTTCATTTATCTATTTGTGTATTTAACCCGCTTTCACTTTTGTATTTTATTTTCTCTTTTAGTTTATTCATCTCTACTAATTTTTTAACATAAATATAATTTAATTAAATAATCTTGAACTTAATTAAATTACATAATTAATAATGTAAATAAATTTACATTATTTGAATCAGAAACGAAATAAGAGATTCAGATAAAAGCTGGGTTGTTACAGAATGGACTCCACCACGCACAAACTTCATCCCCGAAGTTAGCTATGTTCGAACAGACTGGGATATGTTGCTTTCATGACATCTCTGGATTCCCAAGACTGATGCGAACCTTTGTGGTGTTTCCACTGGACGAGCACCATCTGTATCTCTTTATTTCTAAGCTTCTTGGTTTTCGAGTCCAGAATACGTTCTGGCTCTTCAATCACTCTAAGCTTTTCATCAATCTGCAAATTTACGTGTGGTATTTGAACTTCTCTTTCGTCAGCTAAGCTCTTTCTCAGATGACTGACATGGAATACAAGATGTATTCCAGATAGATCCGCTGACAGTTCAAGTCGATAAGATTGATTTCCTATCTTTTCGACAATCTTGAACGGGCCGATGAATCTAGGAGCTAGCTTATTTCTTTTTATGAATCTCACCACATTCTTCATTGGGGATACTTTCAGCATCACCCAATCGTTAACCGCAAAACTGATTGATCTGTGTCGGTTATCATAGTATGACTTCTGCCTGCTTTGAGCTTCAAGAATGTTTCTTCTGACAAGTTGAATCTTCTCATGAGTCAACTGTATAAAGGCAGGACCCGCTATTGGCGATTCGCCTGTTTCACGCCAACAGGTAGGGGTTCTGCACTTTCTTCCGTATAAAGCTTCAAAAGGAGCCATCTTGATTGTGGAATGATAAATGTTGTTGTATGAGAATTCGACCAGAGGCAAGTGGTCATCCCAGTTACCACCCAGATCAAGAATGCAGGCACGAAGCATATCCTCAAGAGTAAGGATAGTACGCTCACTCTGGCCATCTGCATTAGGATGATAAGCAGTACTCATAGAGATCCGAGTACCCATCCCGTCTTGTAGAGCTTGCCAGAATCTAGATGTGAAACGACTATCACGATCAGATACGATAGATTTCGGCACACCGTGACGAGAAATAATTTCGGTGATGTACATCTGTGCCAATCTATCAAGAGAGTATGTTTCTTTCATCGGTATGAAGTGAGCTGACTTCGTTAATCGATCCACGACTACCCAGATGGAGTCGTGCTGTCTTTTGGTTTTCGGCAACTTCGTGATGAAGTCCATTGTTATATGCTCTCACTTCCATTCAGGAACTGGCAGTGGTTGCATATCCCCGAAGGGTTTCTGATGTTCTGCCTTAACCATCTGACATATTCTGCAGCTTTCAACATAATGACCGATGTCTTTCTTCATTCCTGGCCACCAATAATCGGCTTTCAGATCAAAATACATCTTTGAGCTGCCAGGATGAATAGATAACTTGGACTTGTGGGCTTCAGATAGAAGAATGTTGCGAATAGAACCATATTTAGGAATCCAGATTCGGTTTCCCTTGAGACAATGAAGTCCCAAATGATTCAGAGTTAGAAATTGTAGTTGCCACTTAAGATTTTCAGAACAGAGATTCTCTTCTTTCAATGCTTCAGCTTGAGCAACTCGGATGTCTTCAATAAGATCAGAAGAGAATATAACCGGAGTTAGGGCATAGCAGCACTTTTCTGGATAAACTTTTCTACACAAAGCATCCGCGACAACATTAGCTTTGTCGGGATGATATAGGATCTCGCAATCATAGTCCTTAATAAGCTCCAAGGACCGACGCTGTTTCATATTTAGATCCTTTTGAGTGAAAAGATGTTTGAGACTTTTGTGATCGGTGTAAAGCTGACAACGAGTCCCATAGAGATAGTGACGCCAGATCTTCAGTGCAAAGGTAACGGCAGCCAATTCAAGATCATGAGTTGGTGCACTTTTCTCGTAATCTTTTAATTGCCTTGAAGCGTAGGCAATTACTTTTCCCCTTTTCATGAGAACACATCCTAAGCCAGTACCAGATGCATCACTATAGACAACGAAATCATCATTGACTTCTGGTAAAGCTAGAATCGGCGCTTGAATCAGTTTCTGTTTCAACGTTTCAAATGCCTCTTGCTGTTTATCTGCCCATACGAAAGGTGTATTCTTTCGTGTTAGCATCGTGAGCGGCACAACAATCTTCGAGAAGTCCTTTATGAATCGCCGATAGTAACCGGCCAATCCAAGGAAACTTCTAATCTCAGAGGCATTGCGAGGCGTTTGCCATTCTTGAGCGGCCTCGACTTTAGACAGGTCGACGGAAATACCTTCGCCAGAAACAACATGGCCAAGGAATTGAATCTGTTTGAGCCAGAATTCGCACTTAGAGAATTTTGCGTAGAGTCTTTCTTTTCTCAGTAACTCTAGCAATTGTCGTAGATGAATAGAATGATCAGCCTCCGTTTTAGAGTAAATCAGAATATCGTCTATGAATACGATAACTGACTTATCCAGCATCGGTCTGCACATGCGATTCATGAGATCCATGAACGCCGCTGGTGCATTTGTTAAACCGAACGGCATCACGAGAAATTCGTGACCGTATCTTGTTCGGAAGGCTGTCTTCGGAATATCCTCATCTCTGACTTTTAACTGATGATACCCAGAACGAATATCTATTTTCGAGAAGTAGCTGGCTCCTTGTAGCTGATCAAACAGATCATCGATTCTGGGCAGAGGATACTTATTCTTTATTGTGACTTTGTTCAACTCGCGGTAGTCGATGCACATACGGAAAGTTCAGTCTTTCTTTTTGACAAATAAGACAGGTGCACCTCACGGAGATGAACTCGGTCGGATAAACCCCTTTTCCAACAGCTCTTGCAATTGCTTTGACATTTCCTGCATTTCTGCAGGTGCAAGTCTGTAAGGAGCTTTTGCAATGGGAGCCGCACCAGGAACTAAGTCAATGCCGAATTCGACTTGACGTTCTGGTGGTACTCCGGAAATATCATCGGGAAAGACGTTTGGAAACTCATAGACGATCGGGATATCGGATAGAGATTTCTTTTCAGAATGTGATTCAGAAGAGACGTAGCACATATAAGATTCGTGACCCTTAGACAAACATATGTGAGCTTTCTCTACAGAAATAAAGCAGTGAGCACCTTTTCTTTTCTCTCCTTTGATCTCCAATACTCGGCCGTCTGAGGACTTGATTCTGATGATCCGACGGTTGCACACGATCGTTGCTTCGTTGTTCGTTAGCCAATCCATGCCGATGATGACGTCGAACTCTTTCAACGAAATAGGAATGAGATCAAGGTTGAATACAATATTATCGACGAGTAGAGTGCAGTTTCGATATACAGAATCAGCCATAACATAATTGTTACTGGCTGTCTCAATATCAATTACAACAGGAAGCTTTGACGGGGATTTAGATAATCTTGATGCAAAAGAAGTCGATATGAAGGAACGACTCGCGCCAGAATCAAATAATACTCGGGCAGGAATGGAGTTAAGTAAAAACATACCCGTAACTACATCAGGGGTTTCCTTTGCTTCTTCAGCCGTTATCTGAAACGCACGTGTCCTTGCTGTGGGAGTTGCAGCAGAACTTTTCACTGTAGAACCTCCCGCTGATGATTGCGACTGATATCGTTGCCCGCTGCGACACTGATACATGAAGTGTCCTCTTTTCCCGCATTTTGCACATCCGCGTCCTTGCTGTGGGCATTCTTCACTGCTATGACCGATCATATTGCACGCAAAACAAGTAACATCCTCTGGGTTGCACAATCCCATGTGTGACTTTCTGCATCTCTTGCAGAATCGCGGCTCGTTCGTTAGTGAATACGCTTGGGCTTTCGAATGCGAACTATACTGTTGAGATTGCTGGGGTTGTGATTTACTTGTCTTGAAAAATCTGCCAAATCTTTGTTTCTTCGGAGGAGATGGATTCGTCGGGTTAGTCGTTGGAGCGTAAAGCTGATCACCATATTCTAAATAACCTCGCTCGATCTGTCTAGCTGCTTCTACCATTTCCAAGTAACTTTTGTATTTGATCGCGCTCATCGGATGTCGATATCTAGGGTTGAGTCCTACGCGAAATCTATTCATCTTTCTCTCCTCGGTAGCTACTTGAAACGAAGAGTAGCCGCATAATCTCGAGAATTCATGCTCGTATTCATCAACTGTCTTTGTTCCTTGAGTCAGCTGCATCAGTTGTACTTCCATCTTGTCTCGCTGGTCTACTGGACAGTACTTTGCATTAAACATATCGAGAAACTGCTCCCATTCCAAAGTCTGAATCACCTCCTCTCCATAGATACTCCTCTGAGTCCTCCACCAAGCACGAGCTGCACCGACGAACAAAGCAGATGCATAGCTTACTTTCTTGGAGTCTAAGCAATCAGAAATCCGGAAGATCTTTAGTATGGCTAATCCAATCCATCGCCTGAATCGGATTAACTGTTCCTTCAAAATTCAAAGCACCGCTAGCTTTGAAATCTTTAAACTTGCAGCCTTTTGGCTGAGCAATTTGGGTTTCAGGATTTGTGTTATCAGAATCAGATTCATTAGTCTGAACTTGCTTTTCTTTTCGCTTATTCTTTTTATCTTCTCGTCTTTTAGCTTCGGCCTCATCTCTGGCCTGAAACTGTACTTGCATTGTCTTATTTTGTTGTTCAGAATGTTGGGCTAATAGTTGTTGCATCATTTCGAACATTTGTTGTGGGGTCATGTTGTTTGGTATGTCACCTGATCCTGACATCTTTTTTAGAAAATTAAAAGCATTTAACTATCAGTTTATAGACTTAGATCTATGTACCCTTTTTCCCATCCTAATAGTCTGTACATCCTATCTCAGTTCAAACCACCTAAATGATTGATACATATGTATTGCTTCAGTTTGAGACCAAGTATACTCACGTAATACTTGATTCACTCAAACTATGGGCTCTGATACCATCCTGTGAAGACCTCCCCTTTCGGGGCAGTCCTCAGAGTCTAGGTCCCACAAATTTCAATACGATATCAATCATACTAAGATAGGGTAATTAATTGCGGAATTATAAATTACATGTACATACAGATTAGGATTTAAGTTAAATACAGGTTACATATTTCAAATTAAAGTTATAAAAGGGTACCATCTAATCTAATCATTACATCATAGAATCATATCAAATCTACCCAAAATCGCAACAATTGCTGTCTTCCAATCAGTACCGAAAGATTTTGTTGTGTAGTGGTCTATGATACTTCTGTCTTGATCGTTAATAGACCTAAGAGCTAGGTCCAGCAGGTGACTTTCCTTTATCTTTACCTGTAAAAATGTTATGTAGCAACTGTAAGCAAAGCTTAGTGAGTTTATAGATTTTTAAATGAAACATGCAATGTCAAGCGGGTCATCAGTCTAGCATGATATGTCTTGGCTGCCGCTACAGCCCTCATGATGGAGACATAGAAGTCATAGAGTCGGATGATGTTCAGGCCACACTCACGCTTAAATCGTGGGGATCAGCCACATACTGGGCTAGCTACCAGTAAGTCAATATGGCGGAACATCGGAGGTCATTACCAAGTTCATTTGAACTGGTGAAAATAGCCAAGTCTAGAACAATAGACCAATAGGGCTAATCAAGCTGAATCAATATGTCAAGTATATGCAATGATGAAGCATACGTAATCAATGTCATGATAGCAATAATCTTAAAGCAAAATCTGAAGTGAACAGTAAAAGCAATATCATATGAAATGATAAGTCAAATAGCTATCATGATCCACTGGGCAACACCCAACCATGGTGTGCACAGGTAACAATCCAGCTGATAATATGAATGTCAATCAAACTAGCATCAACAATATGTCTCAACCGGAAATTCAAACATGTTAAATCTGAATATCTATAACTCACAGATCTGGGGTCTTTATCAAACAGATGTAAAATCTGCCACCTGAGTTATCTCAGGATTTTATCTTTGTCAATCTGTTCTCTGTAAGTCAAGTCTTTGACCCGCTTTAAATCTTTTAAATCTTTGTCTTTATGTTCAGAATTTTACTGAACCTGTCCAGAAATTATAATGTCAATATCATGTAATTTCATCATCTTTTAGTCTTTAAAATCTTTAATTCTATCTGATTCTGATAACTGATAATCTTATCAATCTTTCATTAATTTCTTCAAAATCTTTCTTTATATATATATATATATATATATATATATATATATATATATATATATATATATATATATATATATATATATATATATATAACCATAAGTATATGCATATAATCATTTATTTAATTAAAATATCAAAATATATAGAATTCAGATCCGCCCGGATTCGGATCTATCCGGATGGGGGACCCGGATTCGGATCAGCCCGGATCCGGACCAATCCGAACCGAAATGGCCAACCGGACTTCGGACCAATGTACCCAATCCGAAATAGGATTCGAATTAGGACCAAATCATGATCCGAATTGAGTTATATCCGAAACATAGTATCCGAAATAGTACCATCCGGATTCAGCTTTGGATCCGAACTAAGATCCGAATTGACACTTCATCCGAATTCGGTCCTAATTCGGACCCATGACTTGCAAAAATTCCCAGAAAATGTTCTTGGTGTTCTTCACATATTCATACGGATTTTTGACAAAAATTTACTAAACTCATTTATATTAACATGCAACTTAATATATTGATGTAATATCATTGTTAGATTGATTTCATACTAATTTCCCTATCAATAACATCATTATTTGATCAAGATCATCCAAAATGTACTATTTTTGTCAAGAACACTATTTTATCAAAATTTCCGATTTCTTTAATGTTTTGGATGATCTAATCCACAAATTTTGTTTCTATTACTTCTATTGACTTAAATTTATCATAATCTACTAAAATTTTATTCATGCAACCTAAATTCTTCTCATTTTAATTTCTTGGTTTCGGTTTTACACAAAACCGAACCAAATTCATATTTTCTTGAAATTTAAATCACATATTACCTCAAAATCTTTGTTGTTCCTTGTTGATTAATTGTTGTTGTAACTCCTCCTTAGCATAATTTCCGAATTTATTGCAAACTTTGTGGATTCTTGTTGAATTCTTTGGAAGTATCCGAGAGTTTAGAGAGAGAGTAGAGAGAGAGAGAGTAGTTTTTCTTTAAATGAGTGTTAATGATCATTATTTAAATTTATATACTTCATTTATCTATTTGTGTATTTAACCCGCTTTCACTTTTGTATTTTATTTTATCTTTTAATTTATTCATCTCTACTAATTTTTTAACATAAATATAATTTAATTAAATAATCTTGAACTTAATTAAATTACATAATTAATAATGTAAATAAATTTACATTGTTTGAATCAGAAACGAAATAAAAGATTCAGATAAAAGCTGGGTTGTGACAAAACATACAAATAATTTACATTTTTTTTTGTATTTTTAAATTTATATTAGTTAACTAAATCATACTTTATTAAAAACTACTTAAATTTGAATCCAAAAATAAAAATTGATTAGAAGGACCAAAACTGAAAATAATTAATTACTTGAGGGACCATAATTGAAAGGACAAATTTGTTATTTTGAAAATATTAACGGATGGCTAACGAATGAGGGACCATTTTGCAAGCAAACACTGTTTTGAGGGACCGTTTATGCAATTTTGAAAGTTGAGGGACCGATTCTGTAATTTTGGCAAACCACAAGGACCATTTATGTAATTTACTCTATTATTTTTCTTTTCGGTTAGGGGATTATAGTAATTAAATCATTCCAATTAAGGTAACCTACCTGATGATTATCTATATAAAGTGTCACATTAATTATTTTTTCTTGCATATGATAAAACTGTTATTTCAACGTAATTTACCTTTTATTCTGGGAATATTATTTATATTGATGTGTTTTCATTAATATAATCTCTTAATTGAAAAAAAAATAGTATGTTATCCAAAATTGATAATATGATACCTTTTTTCATAATTAACCCTAAAAAATAAATAAATGAAAAATAAAAGAATAGTTATCATCATCTACTATTAAACTTTAAGATGCATGCAATAATATAAAAGATTAGTATATTGCTATTTTGTGAGTATGTTGCTATTTATGAGTATATTATTATCATTTTGTACAAACACAGTCATCGCTAGGTGTTAAAGTGACAACTTACGTGGACGTCTAGTCAGGGCCACATATCGGGTTGTCAATGATTGTTATTATGGAAAAATTGTCTGGGTTATAATGTTTTAATGAAAAAAAATAGGCCGTGGGATGCTATTTTACAGGAAAAGTTGAGTAATTTGTTGTAAAAAAAATTGCATCTAGTTGTTGCCATGTGCAGAAAACCCAAAATAAAATGACGATTTCGTCTGGCCCCTTCGTCTCTCGAACCGATCTGCAGCTCTATCTTCTACCTGACGATTTCACGATACTGTCTTCTTTGTTGATTCTCCAGCTTTAATATCCAGCCTCTCTCAAGTCTCAACAATCTCTGACGCCTCCAATCTTCGTTAGTTTATACATAGCCTTTCAATCGGTTTGTTCTATACTCGACTTTCAGTTGCTTATTTTTTTGTTTCATCTGTTTTGCTTCTTTTTCTTCCAATATATATATGCTTTGCATGTTACAGAACTGCAAAGTGTCGAAACCATACACTTAGATTTGTTTGATTGATTGTTATATTGTTGATTAATGTCGATATTAAGTAATCAATCGATGTTTATTGATAATTTCATTCAGCCATTTTTATTTACTTAAGAACAAGTTCATTAAGTGATAGATTTAAGTAATCAATCGCGTTTATGTTGATGAACCAGTATAGAAAATTGTCATCTGTACAATGAAATAGAGTCGTAACTTCCATATACGATTGTGATTTGTGAAATTGATGTAGTACACATTCACATAGTTCTCAAATTTATCATAGTTTCTTATCAATTTTGAAATAAAAAAACATGTTAACATTGAAAGAGAAATTGAGTGAAGTCTTAGATTCAATATAAGGTACTGGTTTCAGAGTGACTCCGATTTGATTGTTGTTTAAAACTGTGGATGTGGCCTGAAAAAGTCTGATCCATCAATTACTTTGATGTGAATATTCCTTATAATAACTCTAGATAAACTTGGTCGTCATGCTCCCAATCCGTAAGTCATGTATGGATACCATAGTTTTGAATCATATTTGTATTATTAACATGCTTACTTGAGTAATAATAACTCTACATATCGGTTTCCACATATTAAAAAGCTCAAATCTGATGCACCGAAGACATGGATGTTATATTTATCAATCTTGGTTTTTTTTTCTAGAACTGACAAATTGTGTATCATGGTCTACTGTTTAAGGGACTATTATGCAGATTTGGCTGTACAAGATTGTCTATCATCTTAGATGATAAATGTAGCATAACAAACCATAATTAAGCAGCTTGAAGTGCCATGTCTGGTTATGTTTAATTGTTGTGGGATGGATAGTTTCTTGAAAAAGAAAAGATTAATCTTGATTTTGAAATCCTTCAATGATTTAGTAAGTAGTTGATAATTAAGATGTGGTGCTTTGGAAGTGATTATCGATTTAGTTAGGAGTTATTGTATAGCACTAACCTTCTCTAGTAACAGCTAAAAGGTTTCAAAATTTACTTAAATTAAAGTTAAGGTTGTTTCTTGTTCGTAATACAAATTGATGCAGATACAGAGTGTTGGTCGCTTATGGAAGCTATATGAGACATCCAGATAATCTTTATTTCCTAGCTTAAATCATATATTAATCATATTCATTAGGAGTTGCAGTTGTATGGTTGGAGATGCTATAGAGGTTGCACCCGGTTGGCCGGTTGTAATCTGGGGAGACTCCAGATTCAATTCTTTCTTGGTTAGCCTTTTAGTTCATTCTTTTTTATTATGTCTAATGATTATCAAATGATTGGAGGAAGAGTTGGACCTCTGGTTTGTGGTGGACACGTAAAATTTCCTATTTAAAGGTAGATCAATAATACCATCATACTTGGGATAAGCCTGGTCCCTGTTTCAATGGTTCTAGTGCAAAACCCATTTGTTGATTGATTTATCTTTGATTGTTAATCATCTTTTTCCAGTTCAAGTGAAGGTGTTAGGCATCCAAGCTTCTTTGTTGAGTAACTATGCTCGAATATTCGAAGAACTTGAGCACCGGCTTCAACAATGCGTGATTGAGAATAATGAGTTGGAAATGAGAACAGGAGAAGCGTGTCCAAGATTCAGGTAACATAGCTACAATAATCAATTTCCTCTCCATAATATTATTCACTTCATTTATATTTGGATATGCTATTTTACTAAAAGAGACGCAATGTGCTGCAGAAAAGGCCCAGCCAGTCATGTAAAGCGTTGGTGGACAAAAAGGTGGCATCTTACTTTCATATTATCTGAACATCTTATTTTCTTTATTTGATTATTGTGTTCTGATAATTTCGTCAAGTGCTCCACAAAGCTTGAAAATTGTTTCTTTGCTTATAGTCTAGTTAACATAAGGATTTAGTGGAATGTTGTCCTAAGCAGATTGCCAAGATCAGGTCTTGACATGCCCATGCAACTATGCAAGTTTTCTACTTAGCTCTCATTAAATTTTATATTTGGTACAAAAATTTGATTGATAGTTTTGTAAGGTTAATGTTGTTGTCATAAAAAACTATTGATAAATGATTCAAACTTTTGTTGGTGACCTGCTGGCTGCTGCAGATTGAAAGGCAACACAAGGAAAAACTAGAAACATAACTCTTTTTGGATATAATTGGGTAGCAGATATATGACAACAGTCAACAAGTATAGAGTTCGATGTGGCAACATTTTAGTTTCATGTAAGTAGTTTATTGTTCTTTTCTCTTTGCATCTTGTGCTCATCGCGGCAATTTCTTTTTCTTTTTGTTTTGTAGCTATTTATTTTCAATTTCTATTGAACATTTAAATGGCTCCACATCGACGTCAGAGTGCATATGGCATTTTGATTAGAAATAGTTATATATCCAGGTAGCGTACATGTCATATGTAGTAATGTAGTATCAATTGCATTAAGTGGTGATATAATGTAAACCTCACTACAAACAAAATGTATGACACACGAAGACTGTCACTAAAAGTTAAAAAAGTCACTCTAGGTGTCAAAATATTTTTACCTACACAACAAAAAGAGTGGGTAAAAGTGGAGTAACTATAGATATATAGTGACTAAAGATGTGTGTGAGTAGGCCTCAAGTAATTGTGATAGAATCTTGGTGTCACTATTTAAAAAAAAGTGTGCGTAAAATGTTGATCTATACCTACTCTTTTTCAAAGTGACATTTAAAATATGATATAGTGACTCTTTTTCGTGTGTCATTAAAAGCGTGTGTCATTAAATGACACATTTCTTGTAGTGACTACTATCTAATAATAAAACATATAATTTGTATGGTCCATATGTTTTACCACTTTTAAATTTCTTTTGGATTAGTTTATATCACTTTAGAATCTTTTTTCCAACCTTGAATCTCATTAATTGCCATTACAAGCTTTGACCAAGTCGATGTGATAGAATCTCAATGTGCAAAGTTATAGAGGATTCCATCAAGAGTGTATATGTTTATATTTTTTTGCATCCTGCTTTTATGGTTTAGTAAATATGATTTTACATCATTGGGTAGCTTGTTACTTTACTTAAAATCTATGGTTTAGTAAATTAGTTGTTGGTGGGTTAAATTGATTCGACACCAATAGAACCATTACACAAGTTTTCCTAATTAATTTGTCACCTCTACAAGAATGTTTAAATTCTACACCTTTCTTAAGCATTTCGCACTAAAGTAACGTGGTAGATATATTTTTTGGGTGAGAAAGTTTCAGCATTATGTATTTGAGTTACATCTCTGCACTTAGATTTGCAACTCTTGTATTTTATGTTGTTTGCAAACTGCACAAGGAGTGATTAATGTCATCCAACGTGACAATGCCAGTCCTGTAACGGTAGCAACACCAAATCATAAAAAGAAAAAAGTTCATGGTGACAACAAATTTCGTCACTGACAATGAAAATTTAGTTACTGATTGTATTTAGTGACCAATGTTTGAGTGCTCACATTTCGTCACTAAAGGTCCATTAGTGAATTTTTTTTCGTGACCAAATATGAAATTGGTCATAAAACAGTAATAGGAAAAGAATTGTCATCGTGTTTGTGACGACTTAGTTAGTCTTGTTCTTGTCACTAAACCAACAAAGTTGTAGCAGTTCTATCAGCATTCATCAGTGACCCCTTATGTCGTCACTTACTGTTAGTGACCCAAAAGGTTGTCACTAAAATTAGAAAATATTAGTTAAAAACTTTTGCATTAAATTTCTAGTACAATTATTATCAGCATCAAAATTTTATTTTACTAATTTGTGAGAGTGAAACAAAAAAAATAATTATTATATTAAAAATGACACAATGTTCTTTGATCTAAATTCAAATCAAACATAACGTCATTATTATATTAACTTTGCATCACCCAAAATCATTTAAACATATATACTTTCTATTTTTTGCGGTTTATGTAGGTTCTTTATGTTTTTGGGTTGTCTCAACGGAACAAATCAGTTTCTATACTGCATTAAATACCCAACCATGAATATCAAATGCAAAATATTTAACTATGCTGTAATAAGATTTAAATAAGTGCATACTGTACATTGTGGTATCAAACCATTCACCAACTTACTTGTCCATTGAAATTAATGCTCCATTTGTTTTTTCACAAAATTATACAAGGAGCGACAGTGGCGGATCCGGCCACCGAACGGACTCGTTGCACAAATTATGGTCACGTTTATAGTTTGAAAATTCAAATGATTGTCTTGGTCGGGTCGGACCAATAAATGAATACCTACAATTTAAAATAGAACATATAATCTTAAAATAACAAATAAACTAATAGATAATGAATAAAAACGTAATTTATAAGAAATATAAGTTAACAGGTTACTGTCGACATTTATTGAAAAAATCTCAAAGAAGATCGTTCAAGTCAATAGTAACTGGAGTTGAAGAAATTAAAGGATTCGAAAGTTGTGTTGTATGTATATGTGGTTCTGTGATCGGATTCGTTAGAATTGTTTACTCTAACTCTTAAAGATTCACCTACGTTACTATCCATTTCCGATGATTTTATTAAAATCATTTAATCCATCAATATGTATTATAAAACCTACAATTTTCAAATAAAAATTAAAGAGTAAACTAACTAACTAAATACAAACTTTCAAGTCTTGAATTTCAAATATTCAATTATAGAATAACTAATTAACTAAAGACATTAGAGGCGCTTTCAAGTCATTCTCTCGCTTTTAAGTTTTTTTAAAAGCCGGCCAAATTATTGGGAGAATTTGGATTTTAATTGAGCTAAAAATATCATTGGTTTTTGGGTTTAAATTGGCTAAAACTATCATTGGGTTTTCATTTAATTTGGGCTATATTATGGGTTTTATTTGATGGCTTAATTTTATTAACTATTTAGTTATTTAGGCTTTCAACTTTTAATTTTTTTTTTTGTTTCATTGAGGTACAATTTTTTTATCAAGTTGCACACTTGATATTTTTTATTTTTTTTAATCGTATAAGTTGCACAATTAAATTTTCATCGGTTGTACACGTAAAATTTTGAAAAAATTTACATTACGAAATGAGATTAGTGGGAAAAGTACCCGTTGCACGGGCTACCCTCCCTTCCCCTATAGGTCCGCCCATGAGGAGCGAGGGTACATGTTAAATCTTAATTTGCCATCTCATTAGGTTAAAGAATGAAAATGCCAAAAAGACATCTGTTTAAGCTGTCAAGATTCAAGCTTATGAAAAACAGACCTTGGCCCTTAAAAAGAGTATCATCTTAAATTTGACGTTCTTGTTTCTTAAGCTCTACAAAAAAAAATAAATAAATAAAAAATTATTATACACCTAAACCAAATAAATGGCAACTTAGGTAAAAAAAAATCAGAGATTTTGAGATTAAAGGTCAATAGCTTATAACAATAACACATGAACAATTACGACGTAAATGCCAAACTAAATTATCAATAGTGGAGTTACAAATAATGTATAGAATAAATTATGAATGTGGTATCACCAATCTTTTTAAAGATAGATACAAGTAATTAAGCTGGACAATAGTTATATGGTAGGACAAGAGTACTTATACTACCAATATACATACCCAACTATGTCTATGAGAAAAAGAGTAGGTTCTGCTGAAGAAGACTTAAAATTTTATGAATCAAAGAAAATATATATAAGCTATCAGATTACTTGTACCTAAAAACTTTATATGAGACGACAAAATTGTTAGGTAATATATGTGGTAAAACAAACCTAAAAGCCTATGAGTCATAATAGAGTTTGTTCATTGGTTCCCATGGCAATGTCCACACCTAATGTACGTACGTGATGCCAGCCAAGCACAAAACAAAACCCCTAGTGAAAATTAGTAAAGTTTGTTCATTGGTTCCCATGGTAATGACTATACCTAATGTACCTGTGATGCCAACCAAGCACAACTAAGATCCATCAGCGAAGCCCTTTGGTTTGAGCCAACTGTCAGTCCGTCACAGGAATGATAGATGCATCACCATCTTCCAATCGTCTAACCTTCATCATTGTTAAATGGTTTTATGCTCTTTTAACAAAAAAGACTCTACCTTGTATATAAACAGAAAAAGAAATAAGAGAAATGATAATGTCCAGAAAATGACAAAACCAGTTGTAAGAATATGCACGAGGTGATTTATCCTGTTGGTGAATTATGGGTTAACTTCTGAACGTGATCAAGCTATATGCCATTGGACATTAATTATCACATTTGTCTACAGACGATCAGACTAAAAACTAAAAGGAACAGCACTTTCACAAGTCACAGGTTAGAACTTTTATAGTTTTATGTATGGTCAAAACATAGATCTTAAGTGCAGAAACTCAGTTTACCTCAAAATTAAGCAAACCACCCCAGTGTTGATGGATGTCGCATGTCAACTGTGTTGATGAATGTCGCATATCGACCTTGATGAGTGTGGCATCATCGTAGAAGTAGCAGTAGATGGTTGCATGGTGTAGAATCTGCTCCCCAGTCTCTGCATATTAATAATATATATTGTTTGCGGAGCAGAGAGAATGTTTTAATCTCCACCGTCAGATCTGTCTACTTTTAAAGATAACCCTTGATAAGGGGTATTTCTTGAAAAGCACAAAGTACAACTTTTTTATGCAACAACTACATTCATGACTACTAACCACCCACTAACCCACATCCACATCTCAAACCACCCACTAACCCACCACCCACTAACCCACATCCACATCTAAAACCACCCATTAACCCACATCCACATATCACAAAAAAATGTAACCTCCGTAAGTTGCTTTCTTTATAATAACATATGAACTGATCATTTATTTTGTTATTCACTTGACAATGTCCGCCGGCCGTAACTCAAATGCTCCTACGCAAGATGATCATAAATCGACTTCTAATGCTGCAACGATTACTAAAGATCATGAAACATGATGAACTGACAGCATGTGGTATTGAAACGTGCACTGCGGAAATAATCACCGACAAACCTTACGCCATATACATACTCAAACGTCTAGACTAAGGTGTGGCTATAAAAACAAGGCACGGAGCCCAACTGTAGCTTCATCCATAGGTGTTCATTGGTTGTCTCATGGCATGTGTTTGGCACCGCGTATGCATATGATAACATGTATGGCGTACCTGACACTCGAAGTAGTAAGTTGATGTCGGCGCGTATACAAGTAACAAACGCCTGACATTATCGTCCATAGCGACTACCTAAGCGTGGGCACCGCCGTATCATTTCTATTGTAGATCTAGGGTTTCTGTTTTTTTTTCTCATACCGGCACTTTTAGGTTATGCTTTGGAAGAATAAGACATATTTATATAAAGTTAAATCGGTTCATTGCTTTGCAACTCGGGTTAGGCAATTTTGAGCTATTCGCATTCACCAGCCCATTTTTGCACATGTATATGTAAGACTTTATCCTTACTTTTATATATTTTGGTATGCATCTATATGTACAATTATATTACTTACTTTATCATTTTTGTCTCTTTTTTCAAACCTTACTACATCATGCATTCCATCCTAATTTTTATACCATATTTCTTTTACACCTATATCATATCATTTAAATTTTACACACACATATGTTACTATTGTCATATAGAAGAATTTAATTTTTTTAAGGTTAATCCGGGCACCGCCCGGGTTAAAAAAACTAGTTAATGCTAGTTGTTGACTACACTTGACTTGTTTTTTTTACTATATGCATGATGAAAGTAAATTAATGATTTAAAACAAACAAAAAGTGTGCAAATTGGAGGTGCAATGCAGTAGAGGTAAGAGACTATAGGATGTGAGTTAAGAGAAGAAGAAAAGGAAATTTACTAGAAAACAGGGCAAACCCAACTTTAGTTATCAGAAACTCCTTCATGCCTGCAATGCCAATTCCAACATCAGTGTTGCCATTATCAAAATAAAATTCATATACAGGGCGGACTTAGGTTGAAATGGGGGTAGCCCGTGCATATCGACCTTGATGAGTGTGGCATATCAAAATGAAACCAGTTTGCTACTATGATTTAATAACTCATTTGAAACATTAGCAGCCTTGCTTTCAACATAAGACTTACCCTGGTTGGAAGCATGCTATTTTCTATTAGAAAACTTATCTTCAAAATATTCAGCACTGAAAGGTGGTGGTACTGGTGTTTTGCTACTTATCTTCGTTTCATAACATGTTTTACTAATAACTTTAGTCACTTTGACATCAGGCTTTTCATGAGTGTGTTCACAGAGAATCAAGAAATAGTGTTTGGCATGGTTTTAGGGTGGTTTGCGTTTTCATAATAAAACGAAACAAATAATAGAGATGACAAGTTCAAAAGAAAGTAACAGATATGTCCAAATGCCAAAACTCATCATGCTGCTGTCTGATTTACAATCAGATTCAAAACCAAATGAGTTCTAAACCATTATAGTTTATTCCAACTTTGAAGTTTGGACCTTTGGTTGAGAACCCTAGACCTTTACTGCTTTTCTGTGTATAACATTAAGCACCTTTATATTCCCTATATGAAACACAAGTACAACAATTGTCATGCAGGTGCAGTGGAATACACCACTTTATCTAGTACCCTGGAATACAAACCTATGACTACAAATGCGAGCCTAAGGACAACTACCTTAATTGTTTGACAAATTATGAGGAGCCACTATGCAGGGCCGGCCCAAATAGGGGGGCGAAGTGGCCTTCTGTCCAAGGCAACATTTGTTGTTTGGACATCATAATTTTGTAGTCAATGTAATTCTTAGCTCATATTTTTGTTTAAAAAGATAGCTCATGGTTTTTTCAATCATCTTCTTGTCCTCTTTGCGGATATGTTTTAGAATCCGAGAATCATTTGTTCCGTAGATGCAATATGTCTAGGGAAATAGTTGACGATTTTAAAAGGTGGTAGGGTGTGAGTGAACCTTCTTGTGACTCGGCTGTGGCATTATTATATTGGGGAACTGAATTGGGTTTCCGTGGTACTAATTTGGAGGCTTTTTCGGCATTTGTTTTTGTTTTATGTTGGGTTATTTGGAAGATAAGGAATGCCGTGATTTTTCCTTATGACTCTCGGGCGAATCGTTCTCCTTTTGGAATGGTGCAAGCTTGGACATTCTTTTGGTTATCTACTCATGGGAAGATGCGTAAAAATTGTGTTGGAGCAATTGGTTAAGCAATCCACTTTCAGAAGTCTATTGTTAGATAATTTTCCTTGTGTCTGAAGTTGTTTCCTTCTCTACTTTTTTTTTTTTTTTTCTTTTTTAGGTTTGGTACGTCTTGTTTCTTCTTTATGTACTCTGTTTTCCTAGCTCTTTGCTAGAGGCTTTTTGTTTTAATATAGCTGTTGTTCCAAAAAAAATATTTTTTAAAAAACAAGGCCCAACGGAGTCAAAAATCTAATCAAATCAAGCGAGTGGCGGAGCAGTTGGAGTCTTGCTGTCCTAGGGTTGGGAAGCGGCAACAAATTTCTTGAAACTCTCAAGCGTCAAGCATATCGATAATGGAAACGAGTTTTAGAATGAAATCATATCTATAAAGGCCAAAGGGAGTAGGTGGGTTGGGCGCGCGGCGGCTTGACGGAAGATGATCTCTGGGAAACATTCTCGGCGTTGGGTGAAGTAATTGTCGTCGATGTAGCTTGAACCAAAGGCCGTAGATTGTCTGTGAAGTACTTGCGGTCGATGTAGTTCGAACAAAGGCCGTAGTTTTGCTGTGAAGTAGCCGTTGTCGATGATGTAGTCCAAACCAAAGGTCATAGTTTTGCTTACCTCGACTTTCTTGCTTCTTTCCATAAATCTCTTCCAAAGCTCTTTAGCACGGTTTCTCTTTCTCTTTCTCGATGTTTATCCACCTTTTTCGTATTTTTTTAATATGTTATTGAACTGATTCCCTCACTCGATTGTTATCTTATGTGTTTGGATGTTAATTAGGATATTCTTCAGATTAAATTTGTTTTTGAATTCACTATTTTAAAGATGAAAGTGCTAAAATGTGTGGAATTTGAAATCTATGATTCCGTCAGAATAATGTTGGCGTTCAGTTTTAACAGTATTAATTTCAAGTTGTGATTTGAGGATGTTTTGATATCATTACTCGATTATATGCAAGCATAGGTGTCTATATAAGAGGTGTATATATGCATTTACTTCCTAGAGTTCAATCCTCCATGAATGCATGTGGTATTTGGTGCATGAATTTGAGGCAAAACGATAAATCAGAACAATATGTATTCTATGACTAGGTTCCAAACTCCTAATTAAAAAGTTAGTGTAATTGTTTAAGTATTTAGAAATGGTATTTTTCTATTATTTTGTCATAGACATTAAAAACCTTAAGATTGGTAGGGGTGTTCAAACAAAACTGGAAAACCAAGAAACCGAGCCGAACCGCTTAAACCGCTTGATTCGAGACCGGAAAAAACCGAAACCGAAACATCACGGGGCGGTTTAGGTTTTCACTTTTAGAAAACCGTGGATAACCGAACCGAATAAATAACTTTTCAAATGATTTTTTATCTTATGTGTTTTAATTAAATAAATTTAGTGTATCTTTTAAGGTTTATAATCAAATAGTTAACTATGATTTTGCATTTAATTAAAAAGACTTTGTGCCTAAAAAAGATACATTTCTATAATTTTATTTGTTTTTAAGCATATAACGGGTAACCGGCTTCTAACGAGTAACCGAAGACTGGGTAACCGAAACCGAAAATACGGTTCATATGTAAACTACTAACCGAACCGAACCGAACCGTGCACACCCCTAAAGATCGGCGCTGCCACTATGAAGATGAAAACAATGAGACAGGGTCCCATACATCATTTTTAACCAAGCCGTTACGTTGACTTGTAAACTTGTGTTGAGTCTACGGGTGTAATCAAGCCGACTCGAGTCGAGTATCACAAAGCTTGAGCTCAAACTCGACAATAAAACTCGAGCTCGATCGAGCTTTAGTTTTGAAACTTGAGCTCGACTCGTACTATTGAGCTTTACCGATTGAAAGTCACAGGCCGATCTCGATCACTTATCAGTAACAACCAGAATTTCACCGAAAAAGTAAGATGCCATAAAAAAAACACAGATTCGAATAAATAAATCAACAAAAAATGTGAATTTGAATCATAAAACACAGAGAAATGAGTTCACTGGAAAGAAGCTTCATTGGAGACGAAGTGGTGGTTAGCTGATTGCAATCAGTTCATCAGGTTGCAAGTCATTTTTTGGGAAAAAAAACTTTATTTTGATATGTTTTAGTCAGTTTAGGATTTTTTCTGCAATGAAAAATGATTGGGGGTTTTAATCACAAAAATTGTCGAACTTATGAGTTTTTTTGCACAAATATCCCTTTATATAATAGTGATAAAAATAAAATCGAATGGTAAAAATGTAAACATGTAAACTTAGACTCGTGAACCTATCGAATAGACTATTTTATTACTCGAGCTCGAACTCGGCTCGATTAACTACGAGTCTATTTCGAGTTTTCTACGAGTCGATCCTGAATCCTGAGTCGCTCATGAGTTGTCTCATCTAGTTTACACCCCTAGTTGAGTCTATAAATTTCTACAACTCAAAATATACTAAATAAATAATATGTATTAAGTTCAAAGATCAAATTTTAAGACTGAAGCTTCACCCTAAAAAAAATTCCAGTGATGGCCAATATATCTAGTTCAACCCAATTGGATCAGCATGTTCGACTACCCCATGGCTAACCACAATAGGGGATCAGTTCAACCGTTTGCGCCCAAGTTCCATCAACTAAGAGGGTGTTTGGATTTGCGTTTAAAAATGTGATGTAGCGTTTTGAAATCTAATAATCAGATAATAGCTGTAACAAAATGTGCTGCAGAAAATGTAGTGTTTGGTTTAACTTCTGCTGTTTGCTATCATAATTATCATATAATCAGTTTTTAAAGTGTTTGGATTTGCGTTTTTAAGCTATATTTTTTAACTTATGAAAAAGTGTGGTAGAATCAACTCTAAACGTAAATAATCACTTATTAAGCTATGCAATCCAAATACTTTAAACTAATTATTTGCGTTATTGTAACTTAATAAGCTAATAATCTGGTTTATAACATAACAACACCCACTAAATACATGAAAAACAATATAATGTCTTTGCCTGCAATTGGCCGAAATTCATAAACAGAGGGCGCAGGGCCATAAGAGAGGAGGGAGTACCCAGGATCTCCATCGGCTTTGCCACATCGGCTTGAGACTGGCGGGAACACCGCCCCCGGTCCTCAGCCCCGCCTAATTTCGACCCCCCACGGCTTTCACTCCCCGAATGGCTTCCTCCCCCCCCCCCCCCCCCCCCCACCCCTTTTTTTTTTTTTTGTTTTTTGCATGCCAAACGGTCATATGACCGTTCACTCAAAAAAAAAAATTAATATTTTCACTCAATAAATACTTCACTTCCATATATTCATCTTCCCACATTCCAAAATCTCTACTTTCTCTCTTTCAATCTATGCACTTTCACACATTTCATTCTCTTAAATTATGGATTGAAATACCGGCAAACAATCCGCTTCTAGTCGACAATGCGGTAATACCGGCTCTCGAACAAACTCTCGATTCCTCCCACCGCAAAATTATCCACAAAATTTTGCGGAATTTACCACACCATATGTACCATATTTTCCACCATATCAATCATCATCACCTATTAACCCACAATTCCCACCCATTCCACAATTTTCTCAACACTTTCGGCCACAAAACCCCCAATTTTCGTCCTAAGAATTTAACGAGGGTTTCGAACCATTTTTAGGTTATCGGGATCAAGCATCCGACGATGACGAGGACGAACTAGAAGTGATACCCGAAATTCAACCAGACAACGACGACGATGAGACGATTCTCTTAAACACCGCAGGAGCGTCAAGCGGAGCTATAAAAAAGGGTTCAATGAAGCAAAAATGTGGACCTCGCACGAAGAAAATGTATTGGCGGAAGACTGGATTGATGTTTCCGATGATTCAACTACCGGAAACAATAAAAAACGTTCAAATTTTTGGGGTCGAATCCTCGAAAATTTTGATAGCCAAATAGGTGGAACTACCCGCACCGTCTACCAATTAATTCAAAGTGGAAAGATATGAACCGCAATTGCACAAAATTTGGCGGCATGTTTAACAACATGATAAATCGGCGAAGCGGCCCAAACGACTACGACGTTTTCACTACAACCCAAGAACAATACAAGACGCTCCACAAAAATAAGTCGTATCCACACCAATCGTCTTGGGAGGTACTTCGACATCATCCAAAGTGGAACGCCGTTCCACAAATGGATGATTTTTTTCAACCGCAAAGAAAAGCGATCTAAAACTTCGGGTTCTAACACGATTGGAACACCGTCTTCGGATGCGGCATTTTTAGGTATTCACGTCTTAAGACGATGAGGGCGATGATATTCAGGAGCTTGAAAGAGCACGCCGCAATGGAAAAAAACCAGCATCAACATCAAGCGACCCAGAGATGTACAAACAATTCGAAATGTTTTCAACTTCTCACGTCGACGATGTTGAAGATAAGAAACGTCATCGAAGACGACTTGAAGAAATAAAACAAACAAAAATGGAGTACGAAAAGGAAATAAAAGAAAAAAAAATATCAAGTGTACGTATCGTCACTGAATGAACAACAACAAGAACGAGAGACAGAGTTTTTCATTCGGCCACACGACCATTTGTAAGGTGTCGCTTTGCAAATCGTATTACAATGCAAACAAAGAATAGCGGAGCGTTGGGGATGACAATTGTAGTTTCATAATTTTTTTAGTTTTTAGTTTCATAATTTTTTAATTCTTAGTTTTTAGTTTCATAATTTTATTATGTAATAGTTTTCAAATATTTATGAAATTAATTATTTTAGTTTTAATTGTTTTGTTAATTAAAATGAATTTATTTTATAAAAATTAAGAAATATGGAAAGTTTTAGAAAGATGAGTATTTCCAAGTTAGAAATGTGGGAAAGGTGGAGAGAGAAAAACTGATGTGACGCTGAGATGTACAAAAAGATGGATTTAGAAAATGGTGGTATACCCTTCACCCTAGAAGCTTTCCCAAAATAGCCTTCCATATAGCTCCAAAATAAGGCAGATAAATGATTAGTACTTGCATCCTAAACCAACACTAGTTTTTTTTTTTGGACGAACAATAACCTACTTCTAAACTACCCCTAAATCAACACTAGTTGAAGTCGATAAACGGCATTACTTTCTGTCAAAGTATTCCAAAAATTAAATAACTTACACTCGTGTTTGTCCAAGAAAAACAATCATAATAACATCAATGGCAAACAAAGTTAACTACATAGTTTTTGTTCTAAACTCGGTCCAAGGCTAAATTATGCATGTATCCAAGATCATAAAGGTCTATTTAAAGGTCATGGTCCTAAGGGCATATATGAGATCATTACAATTCAAAGATTTTCCTTCCTGAATTTTCTATTTCTGTACAATGCAGAGTTTGTGTTGTTGAGATCCAGAATACTACCCATAGTCGCATAGTTCGCAAAACATGCCATCATCTGCGATCTGATCGCTTCGTTTCCCATGGCCGGCCCAAGAGGGGTGCAAAGTGTTCACTTGCACGGTCCCACACCAAATGCGTGGACCTCGAAATTCTAGTTATCATAATTTAAATAATAGCAGACTTTAAAAATTAAACCACAATACAGATAGAATAAAGGGTAATATGTCAAAATTAGCAACAACTTTTTGTAGTTTACCGTTTATACCCACATTATTTATTTTTTATCATTAATAGCAATAACTTTTGTATTTTTTTTTACCGATTATAGCAACTTTTGACCCGGAAACTTGTTATAGCAGGTTATCATCCATTAATAGCAACAACCTTTATCTCTTTTACCAATAATAGCAACAACCGTTTATATTTTTAATAATAATAGCAGCGACTTTTAACTTTTTACCGATAATAAAAACATATCAAATTAATTTTTTCTTTATCTTTTATTAATCATTACTTTAAAGAAACTAAATTTATGAAAATCGAAACACAATCAAATAAGTTCAGAATCCAGCTTTTTGTTTAAATTTTGTTAGAAATAAATCAAATGCAATGTGTTATTTGCCTTGGTGGTCCTCTGGTTCATTGATTGTATTCACAATGTGTTTTGTCTATGGGTCAAGCATGGGCATGAAAGCTTCGTATATAGATTGGTGTAGTGGGCATTTTTTTTCCTGTAAAATCGTTCTTGAAATCAACGAGATAATCCTGCTGGTACAAAGTCGTTCCCATCGCTAGTTGCATGAATAGCTAGATGCAATCTTATTACTGATGGTGTCGTCATTCACTCGGTGTTGTGTGGTCTCTGTAATTGGAAAGCGATTCAAATCGTTTTTCTTCAAGTTCTTTCGCTATTGATATTTGGTCGAAAGTTCACGCGTGGTGGGGACTAATCATAAATGGTCTCTTAGGTGTTGTTTGTCTTTTTAGAGGTTGATATCTGTGGTCTGCGGACTTATCTGTAGAAATCTGCGGTCACAAGAGATGGCCTAAAGGTCTGCGGTCTTCGCAGACGCGGGCTGAGGTCTTCGCAGACGCGGGAAGACATTTGCAGACGCGAACAGAGGTTTTTGCAGATGTAGGAAGACCTTTGCAGACGCGGATGGACAAAAAAACAAACGCACTTCTATATAAAACATCTTCCCGCGTGGGTCTTCGAGTTCGCAGACATAAGAGGTTCGAAGATATTTTTATAAAAAATAAACATGGCCTTAATTTTATCTCCGTTTTGGATATGACATACTTTGAAGCTTCTATATTGGGTAAGGCTTTGGTGTTATTAGACTTGGTGGTCCTCTGGTCCATTGATTGTATTCACAATGTGTTTTTTCTATGGGTCAAGCTTTGGCATAAAAATTTCAACGTTTTGTATATAAATTGGTGTAGTGGTCATTTTTTTCCTGTAAAATCGTTCTTAAAATCGTTCTTGAAATCAACGAGACAACACTGCTGGTACAAAGTCGTTCCCATCGCTAGTTGCATGAATAGCTAGATGCAATCTTATCACTGATGGTGTCGTTATTCACTAGGTGTTGTGTGGTCTCTGTAATTGGAAAGCGATTCAAATCGTTTTTCTTCAAGTTCTTTCATTATTGATATTTGGTCCAGAGATCACGAGTGGTGGGGACTAATCATAAAAGGTCTCTTAGGTGTTTGTCTTTTAAGAGGTTGATGTCTGTGGCCTGCGGACTTAGCTGTAGAAATCTGCGGTCAGAAGAGATGGTCTAAAGGTCTGCGGTCTTCGCAGACGCGGGCAGAGGTCTTCGTAGATGCGGGAAGACCTTTGTAGACGCGGGTAGACGAAAAAACAAACGCACTTCCATATAAAACATCTTCCCGCGTGTTCGAGTTCACAGACATAATAGGTTCGAAGACATTTTTATAAAAAACAAACATGGCCTAAACGTTACCTTCGTTTTGGATAGGGCATACTTTGAGGCTTCTATATTGGGTAAGGCTTTGGTGTTATTTGACTTGGTGGTCCTCTGGTCCATTGATTGTATTCACAATGTGTTTTTTCATAATACCACATATATCAATAATGAAAATATATATCAACAAATTATTGAACACGGGCTATGCATTATAATTAGGAATCTCAAGAAATCATTGAATACCAACGGGTGTTTGGTTCGTGGAATTCTTGAAATTCATTGTGATTTGCATTTAAAATCATGTGTTTGGTTTGTAGATTTCAGTAAAGATTTAATATCTCAGGAATTTTTAAATCCAATTATTCTTTGTTATTCAAAAACACAACCTTCCTTCTAGGATTTTTAACCTCATTTATCTTCCATTATTCAAATAAACAAATTTTTTCTTAAAAATAATGTGAATTATTTGACAAAATCCTGATAAATTAAAATGCTGCATAATGCAAATCATTTAACAAAATGCAAATCTTAAAAAAAAATCTATTAACCATACTATTCCTAACTATTTATTAGCATTCACAAAAAATAGAGTAAAATATCTCTTGTATTTTAATAAAGAGCTTCCATTCACGTTACTATAGACAAATCATCAATGTGGTCCTCGTATATACGCTATGGTCCTTTGAGGATCTAGGACCATTATTAGTCCCATATGAAGCCAAAGTGTCACAAAGCTAGAAATTCTGTAATTTTTAACAATGGAAAAGTCTTTGCTTCGGTGATTAAGGATGAGATTTGCAAACGTATTCTCGTGGTTAAAATATAGGGCGAATTATAGAGCATTAATTTGGTCGTTGTGGGTGGTTTGTCCCTCTTCTTTCTTTTGATTACTTTAGTTTTCTCTTGTAATTTGTTAGTTTCTCGCTAGCTGTATGTTACTATGTTATTCTTATTATATATGATATTTGGTTGTTCTAGGCGGGGGTGATGGCTATATCGAAGCTCCAGGTTAGTTCTACCTTTTTGCTGTTAAAAGAACCTACTATAACGTTTATTATAAAAAAACCAACATATTTTCATATTTTTTGTATTTTTGTAACATCCTCGGAATTTAATTATGTATTTGAGGACATTTAGTTTAAATATGTAAAATTAATTTGTATAATAAGTTGGATTATGAAAGATGATTATGTATCCAGATATTTAAAAGTTGGTTGCTAATCTAAGAAATTAAGAAATTTGAGAATTTTGAATTATTATTATGGAGTATTATGATTTATAAATGTTAGTAATGATAAAACTAAGATAAAATCAGTATTTAGTGAAATCAGATAAGTTGAGGGGCTAAATGTGCCAAAATCCGGAAGTTAAGAAATAAAAGACTATTAATCTTTCATTTCATTCACTTTCACCACTTCAACCTTAGGCTCTCAATCTCTCTCACTCTCACTCAAAATCTCTGTTAAAAAACAAAGATTTCGGAACCAAATTCGTGGATTTAATCCAGAAACTTACAAGAAACAAACAAAATCAAGGTAAGAACATAGTACCTAAGTTTGAGATTATATTTTGAGAGTTGATAATTCAAAAATCGGGTTTTTAATCTGAGGAATCGTTGTTGCATGTTGAATAAATCAGTTGGAAATCATCCCTTGAAGATTACTGAAGCATTTGAAACCAGAATCGTTGGTTAATTCGTCCAAAAAGGTAATAAATCTGACTTTTCGTGAGTTTTTGTGTTCTTGAGGTTTTTCATCATATTTGGTCCAATTTGGACGAATTTGGGTGTTAAAAATGGAGGAAATAGTGTAGAAACACCCCATATATGTTTATATAATATTAGATTTAACTGCATATGGCTAGAAATGGATTTTTAGAAATTTTAGTAAGAAACCCGTAGCTGCGACCTGCATATCTACTGGTGAACTCAGCGAGTTCCCAAGAACACTTGAATAAATCTTCAAAAATTCATAAGTGTTGGATCCGAATTCGGTTGGGACCCGAATTCGGATGAGACCCGAACTTAGATGGAACCGAACTCGAATAAGAACCGAACTCGGATGGGTAAAGTAATTCGGATGGGTCTGAAATCCGGCCGAGGATCCGAAATTCGGACCTCAACTCGGCGAGTTCCTTGGACCACTCAGCGAGTTGGTTACAGTTTATGTCAGATTCGGATGGGGTTTTAAGGACCCGAAATTATGGTTAATTAATCACACTTTTGGGATATCTTTTGTAACATATTAAGGTAAATAAAGGAGGGTTAATTGGGAATAATAACACCTCGAATGATGAGATGTAAATGTGAGATTCGGAGGACGGTACCGAATGTTGTAACTCTTTTAATTGTACAAATTGATGCTCGAACATGTATGTGATATGTTTTCCCTTATGGAAATGTAACATGTCCCTTGTGGTGTTGTTTAACCCACAGTGGGGTACTTTGTGGTCCGGTTGAAATCCCGAGAAGAAATAAAATTAACTGAAATTAACTAACGCCCCCACTGTGAGTACCTTTGATTTTCACATGTCTGGATTTGCTTTATGTTTGCTTTGCCTGGTGAGGCATGTTGATTCACTTTCATTTGGCATTCTACTAACTTGCGTATATGTTGATGCACATTCTTACTTGTTGCATGTTCGTTTCTTTGTGTGCATCTTATTGATGGACCTGCGGGTCGCATCTGTATTCTGATGTTACTGTGCTATATGACCAAGAGTTTGACACCTCTGTGGTCAGGATAGGCAGTAGGACATCCCCGATGTTATGTTTGCCTCAGATGGTTGGTTTTTCTTATGCCGAGTGTGACACCCTTGCCACATTAACCACCAATTACAAGACACCCAGGATTAATCACCAATATACAATAACATAATGATCTGATAACTTATCTAAAGCGCGGAAGCATTAAAAATACATAAATAAAGTAATACAACAATGTCAAACACCCTACGGTGCTACAAGGTACCAAATCTAAGTCTACATACTCAATTCAATATTATAACTTCCAGAATATATTACAACATTGTCCCAAAGCACAATTACCGATTAAGTAGTAGATATCTTTCAAGAACTTCACAACAACCTAGCTAAAAGGTCCGGCAGAAGACTTCCCTTTTCCTGTAAAAATAAGCAACTGAGGAATAAGCGAATGCTTAGTGAATACACAGATTACGCATTTTATAAATCTTTATGAAGCCCCAAGAGTAACACCGATGACAAACATCGTATACCCTCTTCGTACACCAAGTACGGAATCAGAGCCGCAGCCCCTTCGAGCCCAAAGCTCGACATAAAACATACCATCTGAGACAAACGTACGATCGGGGATGACATACTGCCTACCAGAACCTCGGAGGGATCAGCTCCGGGTCATATAGCGCGGTAACATCGGAGTAATTGATGCGACCCACCGGTCCATCACTAGATGCACAACAAACGAAAGGACATGCAACAAATATGAATGTGCATCTAAATATACGCAAGTTAGTAGAGTTCCAAATAACAATTGAAGCAACACGTCTCAACAGGCAAAAGCTATCATAAAACAGATATAGACATGCGAAATCTACTGTACTCACAGTTGGTGCGTAATTAATCTTTAATCAATTTTATTTCTCCGCGGAATTTCAACCGGATCCACAAAGTACCCCACTGTGGGTTAAACAACACCACAAGGGACCTGTTACATTTTCATATGATAAACATATTATCATTACCTGGTCTTTAACAAATTAGCATTAATTTGTGCAAATAAAAGTATTACAATATTCGGAACCGACATCCGAAACTCACGTTTAAATCACATCATTTGAGGAGTTATTATTCCCAATTAACCCTCCTTTATTTGCCTTACTATAGTACAAAAGATATCCAAAAAGTGTGGTTATTAGTCCATAAATTCGAGTCCTTTAAATCCATTCGAATTTCCCAAAAATTGCTAAGAACTCGCCGAGTAGGTACTAGGAACTCGCCGAGTTCCTGTTCGAATTTCGGACCCTTGACTAAAGTCGAACCCCCATTCGAATTTAATCAACAAATTCAAAACTTCATTCGAATTTGATGACCAAATTCGAAACCTCCTTCGAATTTAATGACAAAAACTCAATACTTGGTTCGATTTTAGCTATATATTCGAGTTTGTTCATGCATTTCGACTTTGTTCTTGGTATTCTCGAATTTGTTCATATTTACAGCTTAAATCATACATTTCCAAGTCTAAAAATCACGAATATGTTAAGTATTAAGCCTAGTTTCGATTCTATTATACATACTCTATCATATTCTTGTTAAAACTCAAGCCAAATTAGCTTTATTCACACAAGAAATGATAAATTCAAATTTCTATCTTCAAAACCGAACATATAAAAGCTTAAAAAAGGTCGATTCTTACCTCAAATTCGACGAAATCACGAATGCAACCGTAGATTGTTGTAGGACTCCTCGAGATCTTTTCGATGACGTATATAACTCGATAATCGGCCGGTCGGTTTGGAAGGAAATCTAGAGAGAAGTTAGAGAGAATGTAGAGAGAGTTTTAGAGAGAGAGAGTAAATGGTGAAATGAAAGGCATTTGGCCTTTTTATTCCCTTCTTTCCCCATTTTACACATTTCACCCCTCAACTTATCCGGTTCCATAAAATACTGATTTTATAAAACAAAAGAATTCTATCTTTTATTTATTATCCTTAATAATTATTTTCACTTAATAATTAAAAATTCTAAATTTCCATATAATGCAACCAACTTTCATAATTCAGCTTAAAATTCATTAATACTCCATAATAATAACTCAAATTCTCAATTTTCTTAAACATCACGACAAACTTTTAAATATCCAAATATGTAACCATTGCTCATAATTCAACTTAATTGTAAATTATCCATCTAAATAAATCTGAATTACAATAATTAAATTCGAGGATGTTACAGCATGGGCTCCACCACGCTCTAACTTCGTCCTCGAAGTTATTTGACTTCAAATAGCTGCGGATATTTCCTTAACATGTCAGCTTTCGTCTCCCATGTATGATTGGCTCCCTTATGATGCTTCCAACGTACAAGCACCATCTCTATCTCTTTGCTTCTTAATTTCTTTACCTTAGTATCTAACACACACTCCGGCTCCTCAACATACCGGAGCCTTTCATCAACTTGCAACTCAGTGTGGTCAGCCCAATCCTCATTCTCAGTAGTAAAGGATTTCCTAAGGTTCCCTACATGAAACACCGGATGTATGCCCGACATTTCTTCAGGCAACTCTAAACGGTATGACTGATTTCCTACTTTCTCGGTTATCTTGAATGGTCCGACAAATCTCGGAGCCAACTTTCCTCTTTTCACAAATCGTGTAACACCTCTCATAGGTGACACTTTCAGATATACCCAATCATTTATTTCAAAGTTGATTGGTTTGTGCCTCCTATCGTAATAACTTTTCTGACGATCCTGGGCCGCCTTCATGTTCTGTCTAATCAACTGTATCTTTTCGTTTGTTTCTTGAAGCAATGCCGGCCCAGCAATCGGCGTTTCACCAGTTTCTCTCCAACAAGTAGGAGTCCTACACCTTCTCCCATATAAAGCCTCAAACGACGCCTTCTTTATTGTTGCGTGATAACTGTTGTTATACGAAAACTCTATTAGTGGCAGATGATCATCCCAATGATCCAATATACACGCTCGCATCATATCCTCCAAGGTGAGGATAGTTCTTTCATTTTGGCCATCGGTTTGCAGACGACAAGCCGTACTCATAGTAATCCTTGTACCCAGTCCTTCTTGCAAAGCCGACCAGAAGTTCGAAGTAAATCGGCTATCTCGATCCGATACTATGGACTTAGGCACTCCATGCCTAGAAACAATCTCGTCCATGTAAATTTGAGCCAACTTTTCTAACGAATAACTTTCCCGAATTGGTATAAAGTGTGCCGACTTAGTTAACCTATCGACTATCACCCAAACTGCATCGTGTTGACGCCTAGTCTTCGGCAGTTTTGTAACAAAATCCATAGTTATGTGCTCCCACTTCCATTCGGAATGGGAACCGGTTGTAGACTGCCATATGGTTGCTGGTGTTCGGCTTTCACAAGCCGGCAAGTCCTACATCGTTCAACGTACTGGCCTAGGTCCTTCTGCAATCCCGACCACCAAAAGTCTGCTTTCAACTCGTTATACATATTTGTACTTCCAAGATGTACAAAAAACTTGGATTTATGTGCCTTTTCAATGATCACTCGTCTCATTCCACCAAACTTCGGCACCCAAATCCTCCCGTATACACCTTTCAATCCCGACTCACTTGTTTCCATTATCTTCATCTGTACCCTTATATCTTCATCACCAATGTTTTCATCTTTCAAGGCTTCTTCCTGAGCGGCCTTAACATCATCAATTATTGTGGAAGTTAACATAGTGGACGTCATCACGTAACAACAATCCTTAGAGTAAGCCTTACGGCTTAATGCATCGGCTACTACATTAGCCTTTCCCGGGTGATAAAGGATTTCGCAATCATAATCCTTTATTAATTCCATCGTTCGTCTCTGCCTCATATTGAGTTCTTTCTGGTTAAAAATGTATTTCAAACTCTTATAGTCCATGTAGAGTTGACACTTAGTCCCGTACAGATAGTGTCTCCATAACTTCAAAGCAAATGTAACTGCGGTCAACTCCAAATCATGAGTCGAATAATTCTTCTCATGTTGCTTTAACTGTCTCGAAGCATATGCTATAACCTTTCCACGCTGCATCAGTACAGCGCCTAATCCCAATCTCGAAGCGTCCGTGTGTACTACAAAGTCCTCATTACCCTCCGGTAGAGCAAGTATTGGAGCTTCACTTAGCGTCTTCTTCAAGATATCGAATGCCTCTTGTTGTACGGATTCCCAAACAAAAGGTGCATTCTTCTTTGTCAATGCAGTTAAAGGAACTGCAATCTTTGAAAAGTCCTTTATAAATCTCCTATAGTAGCCCGCCAGTCCAAGAAAACTCCTAACTTCTGTAGCTGATCGAGGCGGCTCCCAATTCTTTATCGCTTCTACCTTAGCCGGATCTACTGAAATCCCAGCCCCCGAAATCACATGTCCTAGAAACTGTATCTGTTGCAGCCAAAACTCACATTTTGAGAATTTGGTGTACAACTTCTCTTTTCTCAACAATTCTAACAACTCCTTTAGATGATCAGCATGCTCAGCCTCGGACTTAGAGTATACTAAAATCTCATCAATAAATACAATCACCGACTTGTCTAACATCGGTCTACAAACCCTATTCATCAGATCCATGAATACAGCCGGGGCGTTGGTTAACCCGAAAGGCATAACCAAAAACTCATAATGCCCATTACGTGTCCTAAATGCTGTCTTAGGCACATCGTCTTCTCGTACCTTCAACTGATGATACCCCAACCTCAAATCAATCTTGGAGAACACACTAGCCCCATGTAGTTAATCAAACAAGTCATCTATTCTCGGCAGCGGATACTTGTTCGTAATGGTCAGCTTATTCAGCTCCCGATAATCAATGCACATTCTCATCGTGCCATCCTTCTTTTTAACAAACAATACCGGAGCTCCCCACGGTGATGAACTTGGTTGAATGAAGCCCTTATCCAACAACTGCTGGAGTTGTTTCATCATCTCCTGCATCTCAGTAGGAGCAAGGCGATATGGAGAACGAGCTACCGGTGCAGCTCCAGGAATCAAATCAATCCAAAACTCTACTTGTCTCTCAGGCGGCACGCCAGACAAGTCTTCCGGAAACACGTCCGGGAATTGTGAAACAATAGGCACATCGGCCACAGTCTTCTTTTCAGCCTTAACATCAATAGCATATGCTAAGTAGGACTCACAACCCTTTGCAACAAGCTTTCGAGCTTTTGCAATGGTCAGTAAACACAGATCCCCACTTCTCCTAACCCCGTATATACAGATCTCATGCCCCTCCGGAGTAGTTATCTTTATCATTCGATTCTTACAAACTATGTGGGCTTCATTTTCGATCAACCAGTCCATCCTGACAATCACGTCAAACTCGCTGAACTCTATCAGAATCAGATCTAAATTGAAGACTACATCTTCAATTACTAATGTGCAATACGGTATACGTGATCTACCTTGACTAGAGTGTTGCTAGCAGTTTCAATATCAAGTATATCAGACAACTTAGACAGTGGCATAGCAAGTTGTTGTGCAAAAACAGTAGACACGAAAGAGTGGTTGGCACCCGAATCAAAAAGAACTTGTGCAGGCAATGAATTTACAATAAACGTACCCGTGACCATCTCCGGGTTTTCCCTAGCCTCCTCTGCCGTAATTTGAAATGCACGAGACGGTGCCCTTTGTGGCTAGTTCCGGCGGTTGACTGAACCACCACTAGATCCTCCAGATGATCGGGTCGATGATGGAGCAGCAGCTGCTGGAGCATTCTTCCTACAGTTCCTACTATAGTGTCCCCATACCCCACACTTATAGCAAGCATCTCCTTTCCTTGGGCACTCACTCTGAAAATGGCCCATCTCTCCACAGCAAAAGCAAGCACGTCCATTAGTGCACTTGCCAAAGTGCTCCATATGACACTTATTGCAATATTGCGGCTCGGTGTTGATGGAATAAGCACGAGCACGACCAGATGACCCATACTGTCGGCGATAAGACTGTTGCGGCGAGTACTGCGACGAACGAGAAGATCCCGAATATCCTCCCTCACGCTGGCGTTTCAGCGGTGACGGTTGTGTTGGGTTGGTGGAAACAGCAGCGGACCCAATCGAGTAACCTGACATAATCAGAATCTGTTCTACATTTCTGGCAGCCTCAACTAAGCCAGCAAATGTAGGGTAGTGAGCGTTGCTCATAACCCTTCTGATTTCAATATCCAGACCAGCCTCGAACCTGGTCGCCTTCCTTTCTTCAGTATCAACTTGATGAGGTGCAAACAGACTCAGCCTCGTGAACTCCACAGCATATTGGGACACAGTCTTAGTCCCCTGATTCAAGGCCATAAACTTTGCCTCCAGTCTTCGGCGCTCATCAACCGGACAATACTGCTGAGTGAACAAATCAGTGAACTCAACCCACGTCATAACAGCCACTTTCTCCAAAGTTAAGGCGTTAACCATGGAATTCCACCACATGATTGCGTCATTAGTGAACATCGTTGTAGCATACCGAACCATGTCCTTCTCAGCACAGTCGCTGATTCGGAATGTCCGTTTGGTAGCCGTTATCCATTCGAGTGCGGCAACAGCGTCTCCTAGTCCATTAAACTCCACGGCCGCATTTACTTTGAAATCTTTAAACCGACAACCTTTGGGCTTGTTAGACGACCCAGTGTTGTCATCTTGTTCCTCATTATTGCCCCCCTCTTTTTCCTTATTTTTCCTCTTGTCTTCTCTTCTCTTAGCTTCGGCCTCATCTCGAGCCCGAAACAGATCTTGCATCATCTTGTTCTGCTCAGCCATCATGGCTAGCATCATCTCTCTGGTTTCTTCGGGTGTCATTCCTCCTCCAGACATATTCTGAAATATGAAACATATAACTTGTTTAGTAACATGTCATTTATTTAAAGACACCACCCATTTGTCCCGTATGATAGTCAATCTCTTATAATTACTAGATCGTAACCTATCTTAGTTCAGATCATTACTTAAACCACTACATATCATTTCCTAATGTTTGAGATCAAGACCTCACAGACACTTGAATCTCAAACTACCGCTCTGATACCATCTGGATGTGACACCCTTGCCACATTAACCACCAATTACAAGACACCCAGGATTAATCACCAATATACAATAACATAATGATCTGATAACTTATCTAAAGCGCGGAAGCATTAAAAATACATAAATAAAGTAATACAACAATGTCAAACACCCTACGGTGCTACAAGGTACCAAATCTAAGTCTACATACTCAATTCAATATTATAACTTCCAGAATATATTACAACATTGTCCCAAAGCACAATTACCGATTAAGTAGTAGATATCTTTCAAGAACTTCACAACAACCTAGCTAAAAGGTCCGGCAGCAGACTTTCCTTTTTCTTTAAAAATAAGCAACTGAGGAATAAGCGAATGCTTAGTGAATACACAGATTACGCATTTTATAAATCTTTATGAAGCCCCAAGAGTAACACCGATGACAAACATCGTATACCCTCTTCGTACACCAAGTACGGAATCAGAGCCGCAGCCCCTTCGAGCCCAAAGCTCGACATAAAACATACCATCTGAGACAAACGTACGATCGGGGATGACATACTGCCTACCAGAACCTCGGAGGGATCAGCTCCGGGTCATATAGCGCGGTAACATCGGAGTAATTGATGCGACCCACCGGTCCATCACTAGATGCACAACAAACGAAAGGACATGCAACAAATATGAATGTGCATCTAAATATACGCAAGTTAGTAGAGTTCCAAATAACAATTGAAGCAACACGTCTCAACAGGCAAAACCTATCATAAAACAGATATAAACATGCGAAATCTACTGTACTCACAGTTGGTGCGTAATTAATCTTTAATCAATTTTATATCTCCGCGGAATTTCAACCGGATCCACAAAGTACCCCACTGTGGGTTAAACAACACCACAAGGGACCTGTTACATTTTCATATGATAAATATATTATCATTACCTGGTCTTTAACAAATTAGCATTAATTTGTGCAAATAAAAGTATTACAATATTCGGAACCGACATCCGAAACTCACGTTTAAATCACATCATTTGAGGAGTTATTATTCCCAATTAACCCTCCTTTATTTGCCTTACTATAGTACAAAAGATATCCCAAAAGTGTGGTTATTAGTCCATAAATTCGAGTCCTTTAACCCCATTCGAATTTCCCAAAAATTGCTAAGAACTCGCCGAGTAGGTACTAGGAACTCGCCGAGTTCCTGTTCGAATTTCGGACCCTTGACTAAAGTCGAACCCCCATTCGAATTTAATCAACAAATTCGAAACTTCATTCGAATTTGATGACCAAATTCGAAACCTCCTTCGAATTTAAGACAAAAACTCAATACTTGGTTCGATTTTAGCTATATATTCGAGTTTGTTCATGCATTTCGACTTTGTTCTTGGTATTCTCGAATTTGTTCATATTTACAGCTTAAATCATACATTTCCAAGTCTACAAATCACGAATATGTTAAGTATTAAGCCTAGTTTCGATTCTATTATACATACTCTATCATATTCTTGTTAAAACTCAAGCCAAATTAGCTTTATTCACACAAGAAATGATAAATTCGAATTTCTATCTTCAAAACCGAACATATAAAAGCTTAAAAAAAGGTCGATTCTTACCTCAAATTCGAACGAAATCACGAATGCAACCGTAGATTGTTGTAGTACTCCTCGAGATCTTTCCGATGACGTATATAACTCGATAATCGGCCGGTCGGTTTGGAAGGAAATCTAGAGAGAAGTTAGAGAGAATGTAGAGAGAGTTTTAGAGAGAGAGAGAGTAAATGGTGAAATGAAAGGCATATGGCCTTTTTATTCCCTTCTTTCCCCATTTTGCACGTTTCACCCCTCAACTTATCCGGTTCCATAAAATACTGATTTTATAAAACAAAAGAATTCTATCTTTTATTTATTATCCTTAATAATTATTTTCACTTAATAATTAAAAATTCTAAATTTCCATATAATGCAACCAACTTTCATAATTCAGCTTAAAAGTCATTAATACTCGATAATAATAACTCAAATTCTCAATTTTCTTAAACATCACGACAAACTTTTAAATATCCAAATATGTAACCATTGTTCATAATTCAACTTAATTGTAAATTATCCATCTAAATAAGTCTGAATTACAATAATTAAATTCGAGGATGTTACACCGAGTGTCATCTCGAAGGAGCTGCGGCTCGAGTTCCGTACTTTGAGTACGTAGAGAGTATACGGTATGTGTTATCGGTGTTACTCTTGGGGGGCATTGTAAGGATTTGTGGAATGTGTAAAATCATTGGTATTCACCAAGCGTTGCTTACCCCTCAGTTGTTGATATTTTTACAGGAAAAGGAAAATCCACTGCGGGACCTTGTAGTTAGGTCGTTTGTGAAGTCTTGGAAGATTTTATACTACTCAATCGGTAAATGTACTATGAGACCAATGTTGTAATATATTCTGGGTGATGTAATAATGTATTGAGTATGTAGACTTAGTATTGGAACCTTGTAGCACCGTAGGGTGTTTGACAAATTTGTACTATTTTAGTTTATGTACTTTAATGCTTCCGCACTTTAATTAAGTATTCAGATCATTATGTAATCATGTGTTTGGTGATTAATCCTGGGTGTATTATAAATGGTGGTTATTGTGGCAAGGGTGTCACAGCGAATGGTATCAGAGCAGTAGTTTGAGATTCAAGTGTCCGTGAGGTCTTGGTCTCAAACATTAAGTGATGATATGTAGGGGTTTAAGTAATGATCTGAACTAAGATAGGCTACGATCTAGTAGTCATAGAAGATTGACTTTCATACGGGACAATGAGTGGTGTCTCTAAATAAATGACATGTTACTAAACAAGTTATATGTTTTATATTTCAGAACATGTCTGGAGGAGGAATGACATCCGAAGAAACAAGAGAAATGATGCTAGCCTTGATGGCTGAGCAAAATCAGATGATTCAAGACCAGTTTCGGGCTCTAGATGAGCGCCAAAGACTAGAAGCTAAGTTCATGACACTGATTCAGGGGACTAAGTCTGTGTCCCAGTATGCGGTAGAGTTCACGAAGCTAAGTTTGTTCGCGCCTCATCAGGTTGATACAGAGGAAAGAAAAGTGACCAGATTTGAGGCTGGTCTTGATCTGGAAATCCGAAGGGTGATGAGCAACGTACGCTACCCTATATTTGCTGGTCTACTGGAAGCCGCCAGAAATGTGGAACAGATTCTGAGTATGTCTGGGTATGTAATGGGGTCTGCTGTTGCTTCAACTAACCCAACTCAACCTTCACCACCAAAACGTCAACGCGAAGGAGGTTACTATGGTTCATCTCGATCATCGCAGTACTCGCCGTAACAATCATACCGTCTACAGTCTGGTTCGTCCAATAGGGCTCGTGCGTACTCCATCAACACCGAGCTGCAGTACTATAATAAATGTCATCTGGAACACTTCGGCAAGTGTACTAATGGGCGTGCATGTTTTTGCTGTGGGGAATTGGGCCACTACCAGAATGAATGCCCATGGAAATCGGATGCCTGCCATAAATGTGGTGTGTGGGGGCACTATAGTAGGAACTGTCGAAATAATGCTTCAGCTGCTGCACCAACGTCAACTCGATCATCTGGGGGATCAAGTGGTGGTTTAGTCAACCGCCAGAACCAGCCACAAAGGGCACCGGCTCGTGCTTTTCAGATAATGGCGGAAGAGGCTAAGGAAAACCCAGAGGTGGTTACTGGTATGTTCATTGTTAACTCCTTGCCTGCAAGAGTGTTTTTTGACTCGGGTGCCAATAGATCATATGTATCTACCATGTTTGCTCAACAATTGTCTATGCCTTTATCTAAGTTGTCTGCTATACTTGACATAGAAACTGCTAGTAACACTCTAGTCAAAGTAGATCATGTATATCGAAACTGTACGTTAGTGATTGAAGATGTAGTCTTCAATCTTGATTTGATCCCGATAGAATTCAGTGAGTTTAATGTGATAGTCGGAATGGACTGGTTGTTTGAGAATGAAGCCCATATAGTCTGTAAGAAGCGAATGATAAAGATAACTACTTCGGAGGGGCGTGAGATTTGCATATATGGGGATAGGAGAAGTGGGGATTTGTGCTTATTGACCATTGCAAAAGCCCGAAAGCTTGTTGCAAAGGGGTGTGACGCCTGCTTGGCATATGCTATTGATGCCAAGGCTGAGAAGAAGACTGTGGATGATGTGCCTGTTGTATCACAATTCCATAATATGTTTCCGGAAGACTTGTCTGGCATACCGCCTGAGAGACAAGTGGAGTTCCGAATTGATTTGATCCCTGGAGCTGCACCGGTAGCTCATTCTCCGTATCGCCTTGCTTCTACCGAGATGCAAGAAATGAAGAAACAACTCCAGGAGTTGTTGGATAAGGGCTTCATTCGACCGAGTTCATCTCCGTGGGGAGCCCCTGTACTGTTTGTGAAAAAGAAAGATGGCACGATAAGGATGTGCATTGATTACAGGGAGCTGAATAAGCTGACTATTAAGAACAAGTATCCGCTGCCGAGGATAGATGACTTGTTTGATCAGCTACATGGGGCAAGTGTGTTCTCTAAAATTGACTTGAGGTCGGGATACCATCATTTGAAAGTTAGAGAGGAAGATGTGCCTAAAACAACTTTCAGGACACGTTATGGGCATTACGAATTTTTTGTTATGCCTTTCGGGTTAACCAACGCCCCGGCTGTCTTTATGGATTTGATGAATAGAGTTTGCAGACCGATGTTAGATAAATCGGTGATAGTATTTATTGATGATATCTTGGTGTATTCCAAGTCTGAGGCCGAGTATGCTGCTCATCTAAAAGAATTGTTAGAACTATTGAGAAATGAGAAGTTGTATGCCATATTTTCCAAGTGTGAGTTTTGGTTGCAACAGGTTAAATTTCTTGGACATGTTATTTCGGGAGCTGGGATTTCTGTAGATCCAGCTAAAGTAGAAGCGATAAAGAACTGGGAACCGCCTCGTTCAGCTACAGAAATCAAAAGTTTTCTTGGATTGGCAGGCTACTATAGGAGGTTTATTAAGGACTTTTCAAAGATTGCAGTTCCTTTGACTGCATTAGCGAAGAAGAATGCACCGTTTGTTTGGGAAACTGTGCAACAAGAGGCATTTGAGAACTTGAAAAAGACGTTAAGTGAAGCACCGATACTTGCTCTACCAGAGGGCAATTAGGATTTAGTAGTATACACGGATGCTTCGAGGTTGGGGTTAGGCGCTGTACTGATGCAGCGTGGAAAGGTTATAGCTTACGCCTCGAGACAGCTTAAGCAGCACGAAAAAGACTACTTCACTCATGATTTAGAGTTGACCGCCGTTACGTTTGAATTAAAGTTGTGGAGACATTATCTGTATGGAACTAAGTGTCAACTCTATACAGATCATAAGAGTTTGAAGTACATTTTCAGTCAGAAAAAGCTTAACATGAGAGAAAGACGTTCGATGGAACTTATAAAGGATTATGACTGTGAAATCCATTATCACCCCGGAAAGGCTAATGTAGTAGCCGATGCACTAAGCCGTAAGGCCTACACTAAGGATTGCTGCTACATGATGACGTCTACAATATTAACTTCCACGATTATTGATGATATAAAAGCTGCTCAAGTAGAAGCTTTGAAGGAAGAAAATGTTGGTGCTGAGGATTTTCGAGTACAGAAAAAGGTTATGGAAACTAGCGAATCGGGTTTGAAAGGAATTTATGGGAGAATCTGGGTGCCAAAGTTTGGGGGCATGAGAAAAGTGATCGTAGAATAAGCACATCAATCTAAATTTTCTGTACATCCCGGGAGCACAAAGATGTACAATGAATCGAAAGCAGATTTCAGGTGGCCGGGATTAAAGAAAGATATTGGTCAATACGTAGAGAGATGCAGGACTTGCCGGCTTGTGAAAGCCAAACATCAGCAACCTTATGATAGTCTGCAACCGCTTCCCATCCCGGAATGGAAGTGGGTGTAAGGTCTAGGACTGCAAGATCTATCTAGACGCGGATCCGTGAACGAGTGCGGAATCCTCGTTGACGGTTAGACGGACAACTCTCAACCAACGGAACACGGAGACTATTAGACGCTGAACGAACGACACACGAACGATCCTACGAACTAATTCTCTCCGAAACGGCACTCACCTAGCTGATAAACTCGAGATTGCCTCTTGCTTAATTCCTCACGAATTCTGCAAAAAGTCTCTTAATGATTCGAGTCTATCCCTAATTATAGACCCTGATTCGAGTCTGATGTGGGCCAAACTCGAATCTGGCCCAAGGCCCATTCGAGTCTGTCCATATTGACATCCTCGAATCTAGCCCATTCGAATCTAAGGTCTCATTCGAATCTATCACAGATTCGAATGTGTTCCCTTAAGCAATTCGAATCTAGCCAAAACACTTAAACTCTTAAGTGATGAAACTTATGTTTTACTTATGCTTGAGTTAATCTTTGACCTTTATGTTTGAACTTCTTGTAATATGTTACATCAAGTTCAAACACACAATCAATAACAGACAAACACATATAAACATATATATCAAAACACTTGTTAATACTCAGAATATTACTTAAACCATAATGCAGATCGATTAGACTGCTATCGTCACACAGGGTGTACCAACAGACTCCCCCTTGACGATAGCTTCTAATTATTTACATTATATCAAGTTTAAGTACTAGAGCTATATATACTACTACCTGCATATAATCCAGCATCTATACAAACTTTAACTACCTTTTGGAACTTCCTGGCTTCAGATCTCCATGGTTCAGTAAAGAAGATAGGCTGATCATGAAGCTTCTTCAGGTCGTCCTTTGATAGGTTTATCAAATGCAGTGGATCATATACCTTCAAAATGACCTGCTCGTCTTGATCCTCCATGATGGCTTCAGCAGTGTCAATCTCGAGGTACCACCATTTCATGTTACTCAAAACGTTCTGTGGCATCGATTTCATTGGTACTTTCTTTAGACACCTCACGGGTTTGTATACCATCCTGGCCCATGGCCTACCTGTATGAGGATCTATTCTCGACTGATCCTCTACCCTCTTTCCGGTCCTTGGCTTGAGTCGCTCGAACTTTCCTGATCTTCCTTCTTTCCTTATAATTCTTGCCACGACTTCAGCGTACTGGTCTTCACCTATATTAATTAACTCTTTCCATGCAAGCTCCTTTACTTCAATCTTGGGCAATGAGTTAAATGCTTTTAGTGTTCGCCTCAAGTATTGTAGTCCATCTCTTCTTTTCAAGATAAATAGCTGCAGTTCTTTGTCAAAGAACCATCTTATAATGCCTCCTGAGAAGCTTCCAGCACCTGGAACTCTCATTTTCTTCTTCATCTTCAAACGATCTTTCTTTTCCTCTTTCTTGAACCAAAGATTTATCAAGTCAGCTCTAGATGGCTCCTTCTCGGCCTCTTCAAGTTCTTTGTCCTCGACTGAGGCTACCTTGATATAGTCAACGTCAATCACATTATGATTTTGTCCTTCATATAGCTCCGTGACAGGTTGTGAATTGATTATAACCTCATTGACATGATCGTCTTCATCATCCAACACTTCATCGTCTGATTTCCAGTCCACAACCTCCTCTGGAATAAATTCTCCTTCTTCTAACTCTTCTTCTTCATCGTCAAAATCCATAAGCTCTTCCTCTATGTCCTTCAGTGCATCAATCATGTCACTGTCCAGAACCCTCGAGGAACCTGCTTCTTTTCCAGATCCTCCTACTTCTCCTTCTATACTTGGCTCCCCCTGAATTTGTGTAGCTTGAGCTGCAGGAAAATCTACAGACTCAATCTCTTTATTCGCACCGGGATCATCGCCTTCATTATCATCATCTCTTCTCTGCACCTCCTGATCCTTACAACTAGTCTCCCCCTGAGTTTGTAGATTTTTCATAAGTTGCTCTAGGAGGGACCTCATTGCTCGGATTTCTGAAGATTGATCAGCTACGAAAGATTTTAGCTCCGTGTTTTCGTCTCTGACACTTTCCACAATCTTTCTCAACTCTGCATTCTCCTTATCAAGATTTGAGTTATGCTCCTGGAGTTCACCTACAGCTTTGGTAAGAGTTATGATTTGAACGTGCTGAAAGTCAACACGACTCTTGAGTTGCATGAATCGTTGATTTTCGGTATATGCAGCTGACGTAGAAGGAATGGACTGAATGGGAGATGGGATGAAAGGTGATGGAATGTATGGTTCATGCTGCTGAGGTGGCGGTGATGGTGGAGCTGTGACTTGTGGTTGGGTTTGGGTTTGAGGCTGAGGTTGTGCATCGGACTCTGATGAAGTCCCCTGCATGAACCTGTGACGTTTGGCCCGTTGCCTTGTCACCAACTGAGCAACCTCCTCTTCTTCAAAATCTGACTCCTCCAATTCCCTGTCCACGCGCCTCCTCGAACCACCTTCATTTACAATCAATCTCGAACCATAAGTTCCAATTTGAGTATCAGGAACTGCAGCTGCTGGAACTTCCTCTGATTCTGATTCGGATTCTGAAGATGTTAATCCGTCATCTGCCCCTTCTGGCTCGTATTCCTCCACATCTCTAAAAATATCATCTTCATCTGCTGGTGGACTAAGCAGCTCACCAACCAATGCTGCTGCACCATCTTCATTGGCATGAGGCCCTGCCTCCCAAATTTCATTAAGCGTCTGGCTTAGCTGTTCAGCTTCTCTCGCAACATTTGAGGGCCCAGCTTCTTGAATTTTTGAGGGCCCGACTTCTGTAACTTCTGGTTGCTGGCTTGTCGAAGGCCTGGTTGCCGGAATTTGACTCGCTGCTGGTCTCTGTCGGCGTCTTGGATCACGTGGCTGAGCACGAGGCTGTTGTTGCTGTTGACGTTGCTGTTGTTGTTGCTGTGGCTGAACCTCAACGCCCCCTGCCCAGTTGGCATCATCTGGGGCTTGAAATTCCCTATCCACAATGGCTCCAAACAATGGACGAGCAACAGGAACAGCCAATCTTCCTCGGTGTGAGGAACAATCAGCGAAAATCCTTTTGTCCATAACATTAACACTCAAAGAGTCATTGGACGGCGGCAAGTCTGGCAAGAAATGCCTTATCAGCATCATTATGAATCTTGGGTACAGCAAAAATCTTTCCCTTTCTGGAGCCGTAATTTGATGAACGAACTCCGAGAAGAACATCTGCGAAAAGCTGAACTTCCGATTATATACTAATGCAATAACTCCAGATTGGATCTTTGACACTATGTAATCAAAGCCAGCTTTCTTCGGCGCAAAACAGACCATGAATACGTGCACCAAGAATCTCCATTGCCCAATCAGGCCACTCTTCATGTATGACGACTTTGTCACATCTAAACTGTATCCCATCCTCAGAAAAGCAGTCTGCCTAATACTTAATGGAAAGTCAATAGGCCCATCTTCTTGTTCCTGAGATCCCAACTGCAGAACCTGACGCAACATGTCTGCAGAGAAGACTAACGGCTGTCCAGCGATTCTCGTTCTTAGAACTGTCGGGGTGACAGTGCAATCAACTTGTAAATGGTCGTAGAACTGCCGCACATATGAAATAACAATTGGGATGTTATGATATAGAGCAAAGCTAATCCTAGATTCAGCTAGGAAATCCAAAACTTGGCGATATCCCTGCGCCTCAGGGATATTATTGTCTGGATTAAGGACCATATTATGCTTAGGGACAAAAGCGCGAACTGCCATATCTGCACAATAAATAACACTGTTAGACTCATTAAAAATCAATAAATTTGTTTAAATTCAAATTTGTTTTATTTTGTACCTTTTTAAATACAAAATCTAACACAATTAAATTTCCACAAGTTTAATAAAATTTAAATTAAACAAAATAAATAAAGTACAGATTCGAAAGTAACAGATTCGAAGTGTCCATATTTGAATGTAATGGACAGATTCGAAGAGTCCCTATTCGAGTCTAATGGACAGATTCGAAGTACTCCTTATTCGAGTCTGTCTTAGATTCGAAACCATCAACACTTAGAAAAATTTCGAAAATTTTGAAATAAATTCAACTTTTCCAACCTTTTTCTAAGGTATCGTGTAACCAGATAAACTATACCAATTCTTTTACCCTAAGCTCAAGATAGTTCACGCATTGTTTATTTTATCCAACTTTGAATGCACCCTTAGTAACTTTTGACCTTTTCCCTAAGTAAAAAATTAAACTAAACTAATAGTAAAGTAAAAATAAAATAAACTAAGGTAAAAAGAAAATAAAATAAAATAAAATAAAATAAAATTTTGATTAAAACATTTAATCTAGACTTAAGAGAAAAAAAATTTACAAGCTAAGCTAAATACTAAACAACATATTTTTGATGAGTATAGTCTAAGAGAGGTTCAATCAGATAGCGATGTCTGATACTAACTTTCAGTACTTAAACTTTCACACTTAGGAATTTTTGATTCCTTTGATTGTTTGTTGTGACATACCTATTTAGCCGATTGTTGGTATTTTACCGCGTTAAACATTCTACATTTCGGAATATCCCTTGGCCTTTTTATTTATCAGGAAAATATCTTACGTGACTCAGACATAGACATACTTTTATGATCAAGGCACACAGACAAAGATTCTAACTTGTTGGTATTTGCAAACTTTCTTTAAAAGACAAACATCGGACACAGGTCTGTATTTTCATACAACAAAGTGTCTTAATTCGCCTTAAGGTTTTCTTTTAAAGTTAGCAGATAGCGGTGACAGGTCTGTACTGACGTACAACAAAGCGACATGTCTGCTAACCCGAATCTAAACAGAGACAACAGGTCTGTATTTACGTACAACAGAGTTGCATGTTTTCGACTCTCAGTTTTACATGATATTTCTATTCTTTCCATTTTCAGATGTATTTGATGTTGCCATACATCCCCAGAAAGTTTGCATACCTCATTTAGACTCAATTTTTGTATGTCTTGTACATAAAAATTAAGACCGATTGGTCATATATCTAAGTTAGTGACACGCTTGACTATTTCTAGAATATTTTATTAGCCTTGAGATTCCCTATATGTATTATGCCTACCAACACATCAAACTAAGTAAAGTATAACACTTAGGATTTAGTTGCATTATGTGTGAAAGCCTAAATACTTAGAGTTTGTAACGACGGTGCTAATTTTCGTCACTTTGAACCTATGTATCTAAGACCTAACTCTTTTTTCTGATATTCTCTTTTTTTTTTTTTTGTATTTTTGTAATTTTCTCTCTTTTTTCTTTTATTTTTTCATAAGAAAAGCAGTAAAATAAGCTAACCTACTAACTTACTAAAGATAGAAACTTACTAAAAATAGAAACTTTCCTAAATTAGCAGATTACTGAGAAGAAAGAAAAACTACTACTCTACAATAAAATAAAATAAACTTACTACTACTAAGGTCAAATTACTCTGGGTTGCGCATTCCATTCAGTTGAATTAAATACTCAAACCGTGACTTATCAAACGCTTTGGTAAATAAATCTGCATTATTATCTTCTGTTGCCACCTTTACCAGTTTGATTAAGTTCTTTTCAGCACAATCACGAATAAAATGATGCCTTATGTCTATTTGCTTTGTTTTACTGTGTTTAACTGGATTATTAGTTATAGCAATTGTAGATTGATTGTCTATCCTAATAGGAGTTTGAGTGTAAGCCAAACCGTAATCCCGCAATTGTTGTTGTATCCACAGAACCTGTGAGCAGCAACTACCAGCAGCAACATACTCGGCCTCGCACGTTGAAATGGCTACCGATGTTTGTTTCTTGCATTGCCAGGATACCAATCTCCCTCCTAGGAACTGACAACCTCCAGTTGTAGATTTGCGCGTCAAGCTGCATCCTCCGTAGTCAGAATCCGTGAACGCCTCCAACTCTAGATCTCCCTCCGCGTGATACCAAAGTCCCAGCTTCGGTTTCGACTTGAGGTATCGTAGAATCCGCTTCACAGCTTTCATATGCATCTCCTTCGGATTCGCTTGAAACCTAGCACAAATACACACAGCAAACATTATGTCAGGTCTTGAAGCAGTTAAATACATAAGTGACCCAATCATGGCCCGATATAAAGTCGGATCCACATCGGAATCACTTTCAGTACCCGGCCCGAGATTGTGATTCACTTGAATCGGCGTGCTGAAATGGGCAGTCAACTTAGTTCCCTCCATCCCAAACCGTTCTAATATGTCATAGACATACTTAGTTTGATGGATAAACATCCCTTCCTTCTTTTGGTCAACTTGTAACCCTAAAAAGAAATTCAACTCCCCCATAGCACTCATCTCGAACTTAGACTTCATCACCTTTTCGAAATCTTTGCACATTTGTTCGTCTGATGATCCAAAAATGATATCATCGACGTACACTTGTACCAAGATAAAGTGTTCACCCTTTCCTCTTCACAAATAGAGTACTATCTATCCTACCCCTTTCAAAACCGTTTTCTAAAAGATGGTTGGATAAAGTCTCATACCACGCCCTAGGTGCCTGATGTAATCCATAAAGAGCCTTATCTAAGCGATATACTCTATCAGGATATTTAGGATCTGTAAATCCGGGCGGTTGTTCTACATACACCAACTCCTTCACTTTCCCATACAGGAAAGCACTCTTAACGTCTAGTTGATATACCTTAAAGCCTTTGAAGGAGGCAAACGCTAGAAACAACCTAATGGCTTCCAGCCTTGCTACTGGTGCAAAAACTTCGTTGTAATCGATTCCCTCCTCTTGGTTGAAACCCTTTACAACTAATCTCGCCTTGTTGCGCGTGACTATACCCCGATCGTCTCTTTTGCACTTAAAAACCCATTTGGTTCCTATTGCAATCTCCCCTCGAGGTAACGGAACTAACTCCCACACTTCTAGTTTCCTAAACTGTGAAAGTTCTTCCTGCATCGCTTCAACCCAGGAGTTATCCTTAAGTGCCATTTGCACATTCTTAGGCTCTACTTGCGATATGAAACATGAATAAAGACATGTGTGATATGCCTCGGAGTCGTTTATCATCGACAACAACACGGTGTTGTTATTTACATTACTCCGAGTCTTCACACCCTCGTTAGGATTTCCTATGATGCTTTCTATTGGATGGTTCTTGTTAATCCTAGACGTCTCTATTTCATCAACCCTTAGATTATCTCCTAAGTTGGATCCTATTTCACCTAAAGGGTGAACAGGCTCAGCTTCTACATTTTCCTCCTCACGGACGTTTTCCTCAGAGTTAGAACTTGAAGCTTGAGTCTGATTCTCAGTGTTAGGTGCCTCTTGATCAGCAACTTCTGGAGATCCATCTACAGTCGCAGTAGGCTCGGACGTAGATTCGAACGTGGTCCTTGGAAAGATTTGGCCATCGTCGTTCAGATGCAACGTCGCCATGTCCTTCTCGATTGTACCTGCATTATCATCCAGAGGAATGTTAAATGACTCAAATAACTTATCATAGTCAAATATCCATTCCGGACCAGTTTGGGGTTCATGTGTATAACTTGTGACTTCAATGTTATACACAATCTCCACAGTACCAGTTGTTTTGTTAAACACCCGTTTGTTTGGTGAGTTTGGCACATAACCTAGGAAGTATCCTTCGTCAGCCTTTTCACCAAACTTCGGTTGATGTTTTGTTCTTAAAAGTGTGCATGGTACTCTAAACGGTTCGAATCCAGTTAAGTTAGGTGGCCGTTTATTCAAAATTTCATAGCATGTTTTGTTCAATGATTTGACTGTAAGGACTCGGTTTAAAATGTGGCATGCGGTATTCACTGCCTCCCCCCAAAAGATGGTAGGAAGCTTTGAATCCGAAAGCATAGTCCTTGCAGCCTCAATCAAAGTTCTATTTTTACGTTCGGCCACCCCATTCTGTTGAGGTTCATATGGTGCACTGAATTGATGCACTATGCCCTTTGATAGGCAATATACACCAATTACAGTGTTTTTGAATTCAGTTCCATTATCACTACGAATATATTTAACCCTAGTTCCGTATGAGTTCTCCACTTGGTCCAAGAACCCGATGAGCCTTGCAGCTGTCTCGTCCTTCGTACCTAAAAAGAAAACTCAAGAAAAACGTGAGTAATCGTCAGTGATAACTAAGCAGTACCAACTACCTCCAATACTCCTTTTGTTGATTGGGCCGAAAAGGTCCATGTGCAACAGATCGAATGTTGAGGCTATGGACTTATGCTTCTTGGACTTGTGTGTCTTCTTGTGCTGTTTGCCCTTCATGCAAGGTAGACACTTATCCTCGAACTGAAAACTTTTCATGGGCACACCCTGCACCAGTCCATGCTTCGTTATGTAATTCATCTTTCTCAGGTGCAGGTGAGCCATGCGTCTGTGCCACAGTACGGATTCCGTCTCCGAAGCTTTGGATAGTAGACAGATTGGCCCCATCAAAGTCTCTGGCTTGTTCATATCCAGCATGTACAAGTCGTTCTTCCTTGGCGCCCGCATCAACACCCATTCTTCAGGAATTTTGAATCCAGGCTTTAGCACTAACGCCTCAGTGTCAGTAAATAACACCGAGTTCTTCTTATCACAGATTTGAGAGACACTAATGAGATTATGAACCAGTTTATCAACGTGATAAACTTGATCCAAAGTAATCGTCCCATTAGTGACTTCTCCAGTTCCAGTGATATTTCCACCCTTGTTACCCGCGAATGATACGAATCCCCTATTACCTCCCTTGAAGTCTGTGAGTAGACTTCTTTCCCCCGTCATGTGCCTGGAGCAACCACTGTCGACGAACCACTTGTTGTTTGGACCGGTAGTTATCTCCTGCACATGAAAGAAAAGAGGTTAGTTATCACGGGGAACCCAAGCCATGACTGACTTGGTAATACCATTCTCGTCCACATACGTGAACTCTTTCAAGTACCCATCTCGCCTTTCAGGTGACTTGGTGTGAAGACCTTCCCTTACAGGGCAGTCCTCAGAGTCTAGGTCCCACATCATGCAACACGATATCAATCATAACTAAGATAGAGTAATTTAAGTTGCGGAATTTCAGATTACAAGTACAAACATTAGGATAAGTTTAATACAATTTTAGTTCAGATTACAATTTTTAAAATAAACTAATAAAGGGTACCAGACTAATCTAATACATGTCATCATACAATCAAATTACATCTACCCAGACTACCACAATTATCATCTGCCAATCAGTACCGAAGGGTTTGTTGAGTAGTGGTCTATAGAATACTTCAATCTTGATCTTGTAAGACCTAAGAACTAGGTCCTGCAGGTGACTTTCCTTTATCTTTTCCTGTAAAATATTAAACAACAACTGGTAAGCAAGGCTTAGTGAGAATATAGATTTTCAGGTTACATGCATTAATCAAGCGGATCATGGGTCAAAGCGTGATATGTCTGGACTGCCGCTACAGCCACTCAATGATTGAGATATAGAACTCAGGGAATCGGATGATGTTCAGCCCACGCTCACGCTTTTAGTGGAAGCTATCCACTTATGCTGGGCTAGCTACCAGCGGTCTTCATGGGGGAACATCGGAATATCAATACCAAGTTCAATAGAACTGGTGACATAGCTAGGTCTAGAACAATAGACTGATAAAGCTAATTATTCTAAGCTGAATCAATATGTCAAATGATGCGATCAATAAAGAAAGCATAGTGATCAAAGTCATGATAGCAATAACATATGAAATGAACTATAAGTACAATGTCATGTGAAATGATAAGTCAAATTAGCTATCATGATCCACAGGGCATCACCGAACCATGGTGAGCACAGGTCACAATCCAGCTGAGCATTCATGAATGTCAAATAAACTGTCATCAACAATATATCTCAATCGGAAGTCTAGCATGAAAAACTGAATATCTATAACTCACAGGTTCTGGGGTCTTTATCTAGCAGATTTACAATCCACCACCTGAGTTATCCCAGGATTTATCTTTAATCTTGATCTATATGATCTCTGGCTTTTCTTTTCAAATCAATGACCCACTTTCAATATCTTTCAATCTGTGTTCAGGATTTAACTGAACCTGTCCAGAATAATTATTGTATCATATCATTAGCTTTTAGATTATAAATCTTTATTTCATCTGATCTGATTACTGATAACTCATCAATAATTTGTTAGTTTCTTTTCTTGGTTTCTTTAATTCTTTAAAAGAGATATATATATATAATAGTATTTAATTGTGATGTTAAAATATCAAATTAATAATTCGGATCCCTCAAATTCGGACCATCCGGATTGGTTATCCGGATTCGGATCAATCCGGACCATGCACCTGGATTCGGATCTATCCGAAATGGGTCAACCGGATTCGGACCGAATGCTAACCCGAATTAGGACCAATCCAAGTATATTTTCCGAATTGAAACATGGGGACCGAATTCAGGATCATCCGAATTAATTGAATTTCGGACCAAACAGGATCCGAAACAGCCATCCGAATTGGCATCCCATCCGAATTCGGTCCTAACCGAATTCGGATCCATGACTTGCAGATTTTTCCCAGGTTTGTTCTTCATGTTCTTAACTTTTATGCATACGGGTTTTACATAAAATTCACTAAAATTTATTTATTTCAACATGCAATGACTTATATTGATATATTATCATTATTAGGTTGTTTTTATATCATTTACCCTATCAAAAACATCATAATTTTGTCAAGATCATCCAAATTATATACTTTTTGTCAATAACCCATTTTCATCAAAATTTCCGATTTCTTCATGATCCAACCCAAGAAATTAGTTTCTATTACATCTAATAACTTAGATTTATCATAATCTACTAAAAATTCATACATGCAATACATAAATTTCATGTTTTAATCATGGGTTTCGGTTTTTATCAAAACCGAAACATACTCATAGAAACTTTAAATTTTAAAGAGTTATTACCTCGATTTCTTGTAGTTTGATGATGTTGATTGATTGTTGTAACCTTCACTTGAGTTAATTCTTCAATTAATTGAACAATTTATGAGAATTTAATGAAAATATTGGAGGAACCGTAGATGAAGAAGAAAGAAGAGAGAGAGAGAGTAGAGAGATTTAATTTTTTTTTTTGAGGTTAATGGTCATAAATGACCATTTTTCTTGTTTTTATTTCTTAACTTTTGGATTTTGGCAACTTTAATCCCTCCACTTTGTATTTTACATCTCTTTTTATATTTAATCTTTTAAATACTTTATAACATTTATATAATATTTAATTAAATATTTTCATTACTTAATTAAAATTACAATAAAATAATGTAATAAAATTACATTATTGACTCAAAACAGAAATTACGTTAAGTAAAAAGCTAGGTTGTTACACTTGGGCCTTTGAACTGAATTCTGTTGTGGTGCCGAGTGATTTAAGTTCACTCTTTGCCGTGGTGTAGGCATTTGTTGTGGAGCTCTGGAATAATTTCTATTATATGCCATTTCTGACTGTGATCCTTGAGCTCTTACCGGTGCATATTGTCTAACTGGAGTATGAGACCTAACTGGAGTATGTGACCTGCTAGGTGTGGTGCTCCTATAGACTTGTTGTGGTGCTGACCTAGATTGATTAATGACACGATTCGGTGAATTTGTCCTAATCACTTCCTTTGGTCCAACCTTAACCGGTGTGTTTTTCACAACTTGTTTGGGTGCGGCCTGCACAGTTTTCTCGGTAGGTTGAGAACTACTGCTGCTTGCCACACTGGGTGAGGGCTTAACAGGTGTTGGGTTCACTGTCTTAGGGGTAACATCTGCTTTCCTAAGTGGACAGTGAGAAGCAACATGCCCTTTCTCGTGACATCTAAAGCAAGACATCTTATCCATGGACTTTTTGGTTGTTCCCTTAGATCTAGGTGTCTCACTAGTGTCTACTTCCTTTGGTACCGCTATGATGTCTGACTCGTCGACCTGGTCAGCCCATGAAATTTTCTGTTTTCCTGCAGGTGTTTCACTGGAGGAAGACACAAATTTCACTTTCTTGACCTTGACGGTTGAGTCAGCCACCTGAGGTGTATTTTCAACTGTAGGCTCTGGTGTCGGTTCAGGTAGGTCCTCTAAGTCTTCAGACTTGTCAGTTTTCTCCTGAGGCTGAGGCACATAGTTCGCATTGAATGGTGGAGGAATTTCGTGAAAACCTAGACCTACGGGCTTCTTAGACTGTCGTTGGGCATCTAAGACTTTCCCTAGATTTAAGCTTGAATTCCTAAACTTCTCCAACTTGCTGTTTGCCTCTGCTACCTTTACCTTGGTCTCAGCTAGCTCTATATCCTTGTCCTTAAGACTTTTTGTTAAGGCCTCTACGTGCTCATACATAAGTTCTATCCTAACACACTGCTCACTGAGTTTGTCTTTTAGAACTACTACGTCCTGAGCATCAGCCTTAAGTTTTTCTTTTAAATCTTGCTTTATATCATTTAGGCTAGCGTTTTCAATTTTTAAATTCTCATTTTGAGCAGATATGGTTTTATGTGATTCTAAGACTAGATTTAACCTATCATTAGTAGTAGCACACAAAGCACATAATTCACGAAATAAGGAATAAGACAGACTAACCTTTGAGTTATCAGATTCCACGTTGGCCATCTGAGCAGCAAACTCCAGCACTGTCTGACCATTCGCCTTTTCAACCCACATCGGACTGTTTTCCCTTGTGGTCTGCTCGTCTTCTTCACAACCATTCTCCGTAACTTCAGCCATGAAAGCTCTAGCATTGGACTCAGGATGTGAACTCCAGTCATAGGTACCATCTAGCTGTCTGTCAGAAGTGACATTGGATAGTAGACCCGCTAGATTGGCTTGACCAGAAGAGGAACTCGGAAGGTATCTTTGTTGGGACTGATTTTGGTACTGTCCTTGATGCTGACTCTGTCCTTGGAATGTCTCTACCTTCGATCTTTGACACTCCCTGGCGAAGTGTCCCAATCCCTGACAGTTGTAGCATTTCACCTTAGACTTATCAAATCCTATCCCTTTGTTGTTCATTTGCAGATTCCTCCCAGTTCTTTTGATGAATCTTTTTACCCTCTGGGTCACCATGGCCAGTTGCCACTTAAGATCCATTTCCTCTAAGTCATCAGGGTCGACCTGATCGTAATCTTCATCCCATAGAGCTGGGTCATTGATTTTCCCTTGAACACAATTTCCGTATGCGGCCACAAAAGAAGCAAGTAGATTCAGATGCTCTTCCGCTGACTTTGCGCTCATGGGCATCTTCGAATAGCTCTGACTTGACGAAGCCTGTTGGACTTGAGGTTGCGGTTCTTCCGATCGTCCTAATCCTAAGAACGCGCGATTCAATGAGTCTTCAGACTCTGCTGGCGATGACGTTTCTCCGGTGAAAAACGCTGTAGCACTCTTCGGTTCAGCTGTCACTGATGATTTAGATGTTTTTCCAAAATACATTGCCGGATTCTGGACTTGCTCGTAATCAGTCTCAGCCTTAATCATCTCAAAGTGATATGCCCTCAACGTTCCCACAATGTCATCAAGTGATTGAGTATAGTATTTGTCCTCATTCAGCTTAATCATTGCCACGTACATAGCCCATTTGGCTGGTAGGGCATCAAGAAGCTTGTTGTTCTTGTCAGTGTCCGAATACTCAATTCCATGACTTTCAAGTTCCGTTATCAGATGATAGAACCTTGTGATAATATCATCCAACTGTTCATCCTTAATTGCCTTGAAAATCGCGAACTGTTGCTGTAACAGCTCTGTACGCTTTCTCCTAACCCGAGGATTTCCCTCACACCTCTTCTCAAGCGACTCCCAAAGGTCTTTTGATGTCCTCTGAGTCCGGAATGTGTGTAGAATATCTTGCGGTAACGCCATTCGGATTAAAGAAAAAGCTTTGTTTTCAGCTTCAAAAAGTTTCTTGTCATCTTCTTTCATCATCTGATATGACAAGACCTTTTGACGGCCTTCAACTTCAGATACTGGCGGAATGTACCCTTCATCTATGCACACCCACATGCGCATATCATTGAATCGTACAAAATCTGTAAAACGATCCTTCCACCAGTAATAGTCCTCAACTTTCATCAACTTAGGTGGTGCATTTGCCTTCCCAACTTCGTGATCCATCTCAAGGAATTTCTGAAGATTTGACATCTTTTCTGAAACAAATTGAATTTGAACTTAATTAAGTTAATTCGAAACTGATTTAGACTAACTTATTCGAATCTAGGTAGATTCGAAACTAATTAAGATTAAATCTTTTGTGATTAAATTCGATTAAGTCTTAAAATTCAATTAGATTCGAAATTATGTCAGATTCGAACAAATCCTTAGAATCGATGGTCCTTAGAGTCGAAGGTCAGCAGACTCAAATTTCAGCAGATTCGAAACACAGATTCGAAAAAAAAATACTAGACTCGAAACAAACTCGAAACTAATCTAGACTCGAGATCCTATTCGAATGAAGCAACAGATCGAAACAAGATAGATTCGAAATTCTCTGAAATTGACTCGAAAGGAGCGTATTTAGGTTAGACTCGAGACTATAGTGAAACCCTAATTACCCCTATAGATTCGAGCGCCGCAAACTCGAAAAACGGCTAACACTTTGATTTTTTGACGTTTTACAGATTAAATCACTATTTTTCAAACGAAAAATAATGATTTCGATCAAAAACGTGAAAAACCACAAAGTGTTTCCCGAATATGAATTTGCTAAGCTTGAAAACACGTTTTTGAGAGCAAAACCGTCCAACTAGCGTCAAGAAACCTAGAATGTATCTGATGAACACGAAGAACACCAAGAACACTCCGTAGGCTCTGATACCACTTGTAAGGTCTACGACTGCAAGATCTATCTAGACGCGGATCCGTGAACGAGTGCGGAATCCTCGTTGACGGTTAGACGGACAACTCTCAACCAACGGAACACGGAGACTATTAGACGCTGAACGAACGACACACGAACGATCCTACGAACTAATTCTCTCCGAAACGGCACTCACCTAGCTGATAAACTCGAGATCGCCTCTTGCTTAATTCCTCACGAATTCTGCAAAAAGTCTCTTAATGATTCGAGTATATCCCTAATTATAGACCCTGATTCGAGTCTGATGTGGGCCAAACTTGAATCTGGCCCAAGGCCCATTCGAGTCTGTCCATATTGACATCCTCGAATCTAGCCCATTCGAATCTAAGGTCTCATTCGAATCTATCACAGATTCGAATGTGTTCCCTTAAGCAATTCGAATCTAGCCAAAACACTTAAACTCTTAAGTGATGAAACTTATGTTTTACTTATGCTTGAGTTAATCTTTGACCTTTATGTTTGAACTTCTTGTAATATGTTACATCAAGTTCAAACACACAATCAATAACAGACAAACACATATAAACATATATATCAAAACACTTGTTAATACTCAGAATATTACTTAAACCATAATGCAGATCGATTAGACTGCTATCGTCACACAGGGTGTACCAACAGTGGGAACACATAACAATGGATTTTGTCACGAAGTTGCCGAAGACTAGGCGTCAACACGATGCGGTGTGGGTAATTGTTGATAGATTGACCAAGTCGGCACACTTTATACCGATTCGGGAAAGTTATTCATTGGAAAGGTTGGCTCAGATTTATATGGCTGAGATCGTATCTAGACACGGAGTACCTAAGTCCATCGTATTGGATCAGGAAAGCCGATTTACTTCAAATTTATGGTCGGCTTTGCAAGAAGGATTAGGAACCAGAATCGCGATGAGTACAGCTTACCGTCCGCAAACCGATGGCCAAAGTGAAAGGACCATCCTAACACTTGAAGATATGATGCGGTCGTGTATTTTGGATCTTGGTGGTAACTGGGACGACCATTTGCCGTTGATAGAGTTTTCGTATAATAACATTTATCATGCAACGATTAAGAAATCACCTTTTGAGGCACTATATGGAAGAAGATGTAGGACTCCTACATGTTGGAGAGAAACTGGAGAAACACCGATTGCTGGGCCGGCACTGCTTCAGGAAACTAATGAGAAGATACAGCTGGTAAGACAGAATATGAAGGCGGCCCAGGATCGACAGAAAAGCTATTTCGATAGGAGGCACAAACCAATCAGTTTTGATGTGAATGATTGGGTATATTTGAAGGATCGACAGAAAAGCTATGAGAGGTGTTACACATTTCGTGAAAAGAGGAAAGTTAGATCCGAGATTCGTTGGACCATTCAGGATAAGAGAAAGTAGGAAACCAATCTTATCGTTTGGAGTTGCCTGAAGAAATGTCAGGTATACATCCGGTGTTCCATGTGGGAAATCTCCGAAAGTCATTCACTACCGGAAATGAGGATTGGGCCGACCATTCTGAGATGCAAATTGACGAAAGGCTCCGATAAGTGGAGGAGCCGGAGTGTGTCTTAGATATTAAAATAAAGAAGTTAAGGAGCAAAGAAATTTAAATGGTGCTTGTACGTTGGAAACATCATAAGGGAGCAAATCATACGTGGGAAACAAAGACCGAGATGATGAAGAAATATCCGCAACTGTTTGAAGCCAAATAACTTCGAGGACTTAGTTTGAGCGTGATGGAGCCCATGCTGTAACATCCTCGGAATTTAATTATGTATTTGAGGACATTTAGTTTAAATATGTAAAATTAATTTGTATAATTAAGTTGGATTATGAAAGATGATTATGTATCCGGATATTTAAAAGTTGGTTGCTAATTTAAGAAATTAAGAAATTTTAGAATTTTGAATTATTATTATGGAGTATTATGATTTATAAATGTTAGTAATGATAAAACTAAGATAAAATTAGTATTTAGTGAAATCAGATAAATTGAGGGGCTAAATGTGGAAACCAGAAGTTAAGAAATAAAAGACTATTAGTCTTTCATTTCATTCACTTTCACCATTTCAACCTAAGGCTCTCAATCTCTCTCACTCTCGCTCTAAATCTCTGCTGGAAAACAAAGATTTTGGAACCAAATTCGTGGATTTAATTCAGAAACTTACAAGAAACAAATAAAATCAAGGTAAGAACATAGTACCTAAGTTTGAGATTATATTTTGAGAGTTGATAATTCAAAAATCGGATTTTTAATCTGAGGAATCGTTATTGCATGTTGAATAACTCAGCTGGAAATCATCCCTTGAAGATTACTGAAGCATTTGAAACCAGAATCATTGGTTAATTCGTCCAAAAAGGTAATAAATATGACTTTTTGTGAGTTTTTGTGTTCTTGAGGGTTTTCATCATAATTTGGTCCAATCTGGACGAATTTGGGTGTTAAAAATGGAGGAAATAGTGTAGAAACACCCCATATATGTTTATATAACATTAGCTTTAACTGCATGTGGCTAAAAATGGATTTTTAGAAATTTTAGTACAAAACCCGTAGCTGCGACCTGCATATCTGCTGGTGAACTCAGCGAGTTCCCAAGAACACTTGAATAAATCTTCAAAAAATCATAAGTGTTGGATCCGAATTCGGTTGGGACCCGAATTCGGATGAGACCCGAACTTAGATGGAACCGAACTCGGATGGGTAAAGTAATTCGGATGGGTCCGAAATCCGGACCAGGATCCGAAATTCGGACCTCAACTCGGCGAGTTCCTTGGACCACTCAGCGAGTTGGTTACAGTTTATGTGAGATTCGGATGGGGTTTTAAGGACCCGAAATTATGGTTAATTAATCGCACTTTTGGGATATCTTTTGTAACATATTAAGGTAAATAAAGGAGGGTTAATTGGGAATAATAACACCTCGAATGATGAGATGTAAATGTGAGATTCGGATGACGGTACCGAATGTTGTAACACTTTTAATTGTACAAATTGATGCTCGAACATGTATGTGATATGTTTTCCCTTATGGAAATGTAACAGGTCCCATGTGGTGTTGTTTAACCCACAGTGGGGTACTTTGTGGTCCGGTTGAAATCCCAAGTAGAAATAAAATTAACTGAAATTAACTAACGCACCCACTGTGAGTACCTTTGATTTTCACATGTCTGCATTTGCTTTGTGTTTGCTTTGCCTGCTGAGGCATGTTGTTTCATTTTCATTTGGCATTCTACTAACTTGCGTATATGTTAATGCACATTCTTACTTGTTGCATGTCCGTTTCTTTGTTGTGCATCTTATTGATGGACCTGCAGGTCGCATCTGTATTCTGATGTTACTGTGCTATATGACCAAGCGTTTGACACCTCTATGGTCAGGATAGGCAGTAGGACATCCCCGATGTTATGTTTGCCTCAGATGGTTGGTTTTTCTTATGCCGAGTGTCATCTCGAAGGAGCTGCGGCTCGGGTTCCATACTTTGAGTACGTAGAGAGTATACGGTATGTGTTACCGGTGTTACTCTTGGGGGGCATCATAAGGATTTGTGGAACGTGTAAAATCATTGGTATTTACTAAGCTTTGCTTACCCCTCAGTTGTTGACATTTTTACAGGAAAAGGGAAATCCGCTGCGGGACCTTCTAGTTAGGTCCTTTGTGAAGTCTTGGAAGATTTGATACTACTCAATCGGTAAATGTACTATGAGACCAATGTTGTAATATATTCTGGGTGATGTAATAATGTATTGAGTATGTAGACTTAGTATTGGAACCTTGTAGCACCGTAGGGTATTTGAAAAATTTGTACTATTTAAATTATGTACTTTAATACTTCCGCAATTTAATTAAGTATTCAGATCATTATGTAATCATGTGTTTGGTGATTAATCCTGGGTGTATTGTAAATGGTGGTTATTGTGGCAAGGGTGTCACAATTTCGTGTCTTCATGTTATTTTTCTTATAAAATTCCTTAAGTTAAAAAAATTATTGAGACTCATTTTGATTTCTAGTTTTCAAATAAAAAAACTACGAACCATTTATATTGGAAAAACTTGACTAAAAACTTAAACGGTTTGTACTTTTTTATTCATAAAAGCTAAAAAAACAGATGGTTCGTTATTTTTTCGCTTGGAAAAAGTGAAAATTAGAATTATTTATAATGTTTTCCGTTCATATTATATTTAATCGTGAATAAATAATCGAATACTATATAACCGTAAATGAATGATCAGAATATATATTAAGAAATTTACAAAGTTATAAAAAATTAAAATAAATAAATTTAATGAATTTTAAAAAATAGTCTCTAAAGATAATAATAATATAATTAAATAAACTTTAAATAAATAAATACTAATAATAATTAAAAACTAAAAACTTAGTATGAATTCCACGACAAAATTTGAAGCGTAAGTTGGATTTTTTTTTTTTTTGTGTTTATTAAATCTTAGAATAACTTAAAAAAATAAAATAAATTGGGTTTTAATTTGATATATTACTGTTATTGATAAAAACAATTTTACTATTAATGATAAAAATGGAAAAATTCGTTACTATTTTTGGTCATTTACCCAAATTTTAAACACAAAAGTTGCATACGTACTTACTTGTACGTGTATAAATTTTCATAAATTTACTTTTTTCTTAAAAATATAAGTTAAAGATAAAGAAAATTTAATTTGATATGTTGATTTTATTGATAAAAAAACTATTTAAGTTCTTGATATTATCCGTAAAACATAAAAGTAGTTTATATTATTGGTTAAAAGATAATAGTTATTGTTCTTATCAGTGTTATATCATGTTTTCACGTAAAAAATGATCGATAATTGGTTTCATTAATAATATAAAACAAATAGAATGACTATCAAAAATACAAAAGATTATTACTATTTTGCATATTCCAAATAATTGTTATATTTAATTATTATAATTTACGTTTCTATTATATATTTATTTAACTCATAAAAAAAAATAATGGTTTTTTTAATTAAAATACTTATGCATTTTCAATATTTTAATACATTTCAATATATATATATATATATATATATATATATATATATATATATATAGGGTCAGGTTCAATGAGGAACCACATGTATCGAGAACCAAAAAAGAACCAGTCCTAGCCCTTAGATTAAATGATCATCGGTGCATCACGCGATGCACGTATTTAGTATGCATAAGGGTATTTTGAAAAAATTGATATACTAGTCAAATAAATTCTAATATTATATTAACGAAGATTCATTCAAATAATAAAACAATAAATGCTAAATAAATTAAATTGATACACTTCCTAAATTGCAAAATATAAACAAACACGATGCACCTTCATCCAATTCATCGAATTCATCTTCAAACACGATGCACCTTCATCCAATTCATCTTCAAACACGATGCATTTTGACCATATTCATCCTCTTCTTTGTCCCATCGTCATGCATCACCAAAATTGTGATGCCTTTTCGACCATATTCATCATAATCTTCAAAATTTATAGAAATTAAAAATACCTTCACAATACATCTTCATTGGATTCATCTCAAATATGATACATCTTCATCTAGGATTCATCTTCCATGTTTGTGTTCACCATCTTGGATTGTTCATCTTCACCATCTTCCTGTTCATCATCTCAGATTGTTCATCATCTTCGTGTTCATTATTCATCACGATATGTGCATATTTATACATATTTCTCGTATCATTTTCCTTGCATATTGCGTGGTTTTAAGACCGAAATGCATAAAAAAGATACTGATTTTATTAATATTTGTGTTTCGCTGGTCAAAAGCCGTTAAATCAACATGGGAACAGAAATCGAGGCTAAAGTAACGAGATTTTATGATCCAACCATCTTCCTTGTTCGAAAGCAAAATTTGGCGAAAAGTGATTCTACGCGCCCACTTAGAACTTTCCACGCATTGGCGTGGCTAAGTCCAGTCAGAGCATCCCACACACCTGCGTAGGACATCCCACGCACCCGCGTGGCCAAGTCCAGACATAGCAAGCCACGCACCCATATGACTTACCCTACGCACCCGTGTGCGAGGCCCAGCCCACCAGAATTCGTTTTTAAGACCGTATTTCGCAACAGGCAGAACCAGAACCGATTTGTGTGATTCGAAATCGATTTAGAGACGAAAGTGGCGATATTCAGAGACACATTTCATCGTTTTTCACGTATTTAATCATAGATTAGTTTAGGGTTTCGTTCTTCTTCAAGTTTACAAGCATTCGGTTCGATTTTGGAGTTTGATTTCGCACGGATAGCTACGGATTTGGTATATTCATTCCTTAAACTTTCTGATTTCGTAATGAATGTTATTTATTTGAGTTTGATTTCGGTTTTTAATATGAATAGTGAGTAGTTTTCTTGTTCACCCGCTTGGGATAACGATATCTATGTATTAATTGGTATATTATTGGATTGATTGATGGGTTTTGGTTTATATTTGTCGGATTCTTGATTATTTCATGTTTCCTTGTTAAAAATTAGATTTTCATTAATCTTTTAGCATCGTTTTGCGAAAATAAAGTATTAATTAAATTTGCACTTTTAAAAGGAACAATGATTAAAATGAAAAATTAATAGTCAATTATCTCTTCTAGGCATTATATTGCGATGATGATTTGATAGTTGATTGTTAATCTAGAATTTTATGCGTTTGTTAATTCTTATGCATTATGTTGCGATAATAGGGTTGATAAACCGTAAAGTTTGATTTTTAAAGTAACAAAGTTAATTTGTTGGATTTCGGTATTGATCGATTATCTTTAGGCATTGTGTTGCGATTATAAGATTTATCGGTTAATATTGGAGTTTTAATGAGTTGCATTGTTTTAATCTCACGGTTATAAAAGATAAAATTTTTTAACTTGAAGTAATTAATTAATCGGTAAATTAAAACAAAAACCGGGCTTTATTGAATTTATAATTGGTTATTTGCCGATTTATTATTAGTCAATCAATTCAATCCATCGCCAAGTAATTATAGTTTTCGAATTCCAAGTGGGTGACGCTTTCGTAATATAAGAGTTCGCAAATTTTAATTTATCATAGATCTTTACTTGTTTAAGTTAGTTCCGATTTGATTTTGCTTTTGTTAGTTTGGTTCATATTATATAGTTGTCATTACTTGTTGCGTTCGTTAGTTAAGTTTAATTAGTGTTTGCCGGTATAAGTTTATATTTAAAATTGAAAAAGCCAAAAAAAAGTAGTTTAACTTTTTAATCTAGTGTTACTTAGTTTGCTTTAGTAATTCTGTTAATTAATTTTTAATTATTGCATCTACTTGTTGATTTCCTCAAAGATTCTGAAATACCTAAATATTAGTTTAGGTTGTAGTATTGGAGTCTCCATTCTTTATTTCGTTCTCTGAGTTTGATAAATCCTGAGTGATTCTTAAAGCTATATTGCACACGATTGGTACACTGCAAGTTGTGTAATTTATACTTTAGGTTCATTTATACATTAAAACTTGAGGTGTGTTTTGCACGCGTCCAGTTTTTTGGCGCCGTTGCCGAGGAACGGTGTGAGCTTTAAGAAACAACCAACACCGGTAGTTTAGTTGATCCTTTTTAGGGGCAATCCCCCTGAAAAGTTTAAATTTCTGTCTATCTTCGTTTTTCTTTAAAGGGTGTTCGGTGTATGAGTCGTCGTAATCCTAATATCGTCAGCCCATACTCCGAACATGAGGGAGCATTCCGTAGCCGTCTTCGTGAACAATCGCACCCTTTAGTTGAGGGACTCTCTAGTTTATCTGATTCTACTGACCATACTGTTCCTCATCCGATGGAGGAAGGTCACGTAGACATTTGTGTTCAGTTACCTCTGATTTCTAGTCCTTCACCTTCTTCGTCGTCTTCATCTTCTGATTCAGCATCTTTTACTGAGTCCTCATCTTTCACAATGGGAGATCGGAGGACAATGCTTAAGCTTAACCAACCAGTCACCGATGACTCGGAAGGTGCGATAGTTATTCCTGGATTCGATGTCGTTAGTTTTGACTTAAAGTCGAGTCTGATCGCTTTAGTTCAGAATAATGTGCAATTCTGCATTCTATCTTCTGAGGACCCGTATTCCCACCTGAAGAAATTCAGGAAAGCATGCGGTAGGTATAAAGCGAATCAATTTCCGAGGGAGGTAATTCGACTGATGCTTTTTCCTTACTCTCTTTCAGGACGTGCCATGATGTGGTCTGAGTCCCTTCCCTCGAACTCGATTCGTACTTGGGACGATATGGAGTCCAAGTTTCTCCTCAAATTCTGCCCTCCTTCTCGGACTACTAAGCTTATGAGTGACATTCTCTCATTTAAGCAGAAACCTGATGAGTCATTGTATGATGCATGGGAGAGATATAAGGAGTCCATCATGAAATGCCCGAAATCATAACATGACACTTAATCACCGTGTCAAGGTGTTCTATGAGAATGTTCACCCAATGTATCACTCTCTAATTGACTCAGCTTGTAATGGGTCGGTGTATAAGAGGACACCCGAAGAGGCTTTTGACATAATCGATAACCTGGTCTTAAGCCAAACTCAGACACCAAGTGAATATTTTGGGTGGGGAGCTTCTGATTCAAAGCAAGCTGCTGCTATAGCTTCCCTTACAGCTAAGATTGATCTCCTCACGCAGACTAGTCAGCCACAGTCATCTCCAGTTGCTGTACACGCAGTACAGCAAGGGTGTGAGCACTGTGGTGGACCCCATTCAGGTTATGAGTGCCAAGCTAGTTTTTCTTACCCAAATCCAGAGCAGGTATATTACTCGTCAGGAGATTATGGAGGAGGCATGGCTAGATATGCCCAACCTACTCCGAATTTTTCTCGAGCTCAGAACCAACCACCTCTTGGTTTTCGCTCATCCTCGTCCTCTGGTGATGCAGAGACCCCAATTTAACCCTCACCAAGGGTATAACCACGGATATCATCTAGGAAAATCTTCTTCCTTCTCTCAGTTTAATTCTAATCCCAATCAGTTCCATACTGTCCACTTCCCTAATCAGAACCATCAGTCTCAGCCCGTGCAACCTGCAAAGTCATACCTCAAGGAGATGATGATGAAGTTTATCGCTAATCAAGAGGCATTGTCTAGAAATCAGCAAGCAGCTATTCAGGCCCTTGAAACACAAGTGGGACAGCTAGCACAATCGATGAATGTTAGGAATGCTGGTTAACTTTTTATCAACAATGAGCCCAATTCAAGAGGTAATCTGAAAGACAATGGTCTTGTTCAAGTCAATGCTATTACTGTGCATGATGATGAGCACCCCGAGGATGTTCCTTCTTCTACTTCTTCCTCATCTCCATGATTGAAGAAGGAACCAGAGGCTTTCATGGACGAGATGCATCTGAACGCTTCAGGAAGTACCGCACATGTTCCCCCTCCTTTATACATCCAAGGTAAGGCTGACCCTGGTAGTTTCACTATCCCATTTTATGTAAAAGGGGCTGTATTCAATAATGCTTTAGCCAATCTAGGCTCTAGCATTAATGTTATTGCTCATGATATTTTCCAATAGCTTGATTTGGGACCCCTTAAGCCTTCTTTGGTAGCCGTGCAGCTAGCAGATAGTTCCTTGAGACAGCCTGTAGGGATTTGTGAGGGACTTAGATTAAAGGTTAATAGATTTGAGTTTGTTGTTGATTTAGTGGTGCTAGATATGGATAGCTCGAGTGGAAACCCCCTCATTTTGTGTAGACCCTTTCTTACATATGCTAGAGCATTGGTAGATGTCCTGTCTATGGAGTTGACCATTAAAGTGAGAGATGAAGCGATTACATTCCGTATGGCGAAAGCTAATCCATTATATCATGTCTACTTATGCGCCATGTGTTGAATTAGATCATATGCAGATTGTTCATGCTACAAATGAGTTTGATGCTGATAGAGATTTGCGGGAGATTGCTTTCTTGCTTGGAGTAGATTGGCAGATACACATTGATGAGACTAATATTCCAACTGATGAGGATATGTTTTCTTTGTTTGAAGCACCATCACCATCTACTCCTTTTGATACTGATCATGATAAGCTTAATATTCTTAAATCTGATTATGTTATTGTTTCTGTTGGACAGATTCCTTCAAGCTCGGTGAAGAACAAAGGGAAGTCAAAGAAACCAAGACATCGGAAGAAGAAGGTAGAGAAGATCACAGAAAAACCGACTTGTCAATTTTTGAAGTTTTATTTTAATCATGAGGATCCGGTTGGTGAGTACATTGCTTTCTCGTATCATTTTCCTTCACCATCTACGTGTTCATCATCTCGGATTGTTCATCATCTTCGTGTTCATTATTTATCATGATATGTGCATATTTATACATATTTCTCGTATCATTTTCCTTGCATATTGCGTGGTTTTAAGACCGAAATGCATAAAAAAGATACTGATTTTGTTAATATTTGTGTTTCACTAGTCAGAATCCGTTAAATCAACATGGGAATAGAAATCGACGCTTAAGTAACGAGATTTTATGATCCATCCATCTTCCTTGATCGAAAGCAAAATTTGGCGAAAAGTGATTCCACACGCCCGCTTAGAACTTTCCACACACTGGCGTGGCTAAGTCCAGTCAGAGCATCCCACGCACCTGCGTAGGACATCCCAAGCACCTGCATTTCCACCTTCAGTAAGAGTAAGCCACGCACCCGTGTGATTTATCATACGCACCCGCATGGAGGTTGAGTCAGCTTGGTCCACTCAAAGCGTCTACGCACCCGCGTAGGACATCCCACGCACCCGCGTGGCCAAGTCCACGCACCCTGTGACTTACCCTACGCACCCGTGTGCGAGGCCCAGCCCACCAGAATTCGTTTTTAAGACCCTATTTTGCAACAGGCAGCACCAGAATCAATTTGTGCGATTCAGAACCGATTTAGAGACGATAGTGGCGATATTCAGAGACATATTTCTTTGTTTTTCACGTATTTAATCATAGATTAGTTTAGGGTTTCATTCGTCTTCAAGTTTACATGCATTCGGTTCGATTTTGGAGTTTGATTTCGCACGGATAGCTACGGATTTGGTATCTTCTTCCTTAAGCTTTCTAATTTCGTAATGATTGTTATTTATTTGAGTTTGATTTCGGTTTTTAATATGAATAGTGAGTAGTTTTCTTGTTTACCCGCTTGGGATAACGATATCTATGTATTAATTGGTATATTATTGGATTGATTGATGGGTTTTGGTTTATATTTGTCGGATTCTTGATTATTTCATGTTTCCTTGTTAAAAATCAGATTTTTATTAATCTTTTAGCATTGTTTTGCGATAATAAAGTATTAATTAAATTTGCATTTTTTAAAGGAACAATGCTTTAAATGAAAAATTAATAGTCAATTATCTCTTCTAAGAATTGTATTGTGATAATGATTTGATAGTTGATTGTTAATCTAGAATTTTATGCGTTTGTTAATTCTTATGCATTGTGTTGCGATAATAAGGTTGATAAACCGTTAAGTTTGATTTTTAAATTAACGAAGTTAATTTGTTGGATTTCGGTATTGATCGATTATCTTTAGGCATTGTGTTGCGATTATAAGATTTATTGGTTAATATTGAAGTTTTAATGAGTTGCTTTGTTTTAATCACACGGTTATAAAAGATAAAATATTTTAACTTGAAGTAATTAATTAATCGGTAAATTAAACCAAAATCCGGACTTAATTGAATTTTAATTGGTTATTTTCCGATTTATTATTAGTCAATCAATTCAATCCATCGCCAATTAATTATAGTTTTCTAATTCCAAGTGGGTGACGCTTTCGTAGTATAAGAGTTCACAAATTTTAATTTATCATAGATCTTTACTTGTTTAAGTTGGTTCCAATTTGATTTTGCTTTTGTTAGTTTGGTTCGTATTATATAGTTGTCATTACTTGTTGCGTTCATTAGTTAAGTTTAATTAGTGTTTGCCGGTATAAGTTTATTTTTAAAATTAAAGAAGCGAAAAAAAAAATTAGTTTAACTTTTTAATCTAGTGTTACTTAGTTTGTTTTAGTTATTCTATTAATTAATTTTTAATTATTGCCTCTAGTTGTTAATTCCCTCAAAGAGTCCCAAAAAGCTAAATATTGGTTTAGGTTGTAGTATTGGAGTCTCCATTCTTTATTCCGTTCCCTGAGTTCGATAAATCCTGGGTGATTATTAAAGCTATATTGCTCACGATTGGTACACTGCCAGTTGTGTAATTTATACTTTGGGTTCATTTAGACATTAAAACCCGAGGTGTGTTTTGCACGCATCACATCATATCGAAGACATAACATTCATCACAACATGTTCATCGTCATCATCATCATCATCTTGGCGGTCATCACACACACGATACACATCGTCTTCATCATCGCGTGTTTATCCTTTATCCTCAACGACATGTGTGCATAGATTCTATTGGTGTGACGGTGGTGCCAACCAAGATAAATATAAGTTAGATGCAGTGGCGGCTGGTGTGGCGGTGGCCTAGAGAAGGACGCCAGAACTTGTGAGTGAGAGAGAGAGAGAGAGAGAGAGAGAGAGAGAGAGTGAGTGAGTGAGAGGGTGAAGGAGGTCAAAGTGTGTGTGAGAGAGAGAAAGGAGGAGAAAGATGAAGTATATTAGGAATTATAGTTATGAGTTGATTTGCTTCCTTATTCCTAATTATCTTTAAAAAAATTAAATTTTTTTTTTCAAAATTAATGGTAAATATATTTAGCATCCTTAAAATGCCCATAATGCATTTTGGGTTCTTAAAGGTTCTCAATGCATCGAGGTTCCCCACCGAACCCCTCTCTCTCTCTCTCTCTCTCTCTCTCTCTCTATATATATATATATATATATATATATATATATATATATATATATATATATATATATATATATATATATATATATATATATATATGATTTAGTAAGCACCATTTATATATTAAGACCATGAGCACCTATCAAAATTTGACATATCAACATCATTTAAAGTTTTTGCATGTTACATATGGACTTATTTTAATGATTTAAATTCAATGAACCCAATGAAACTTATTCATATTTGATTCGTTGAATGTAATGAATGCAATGATGCTTTTACTGTCTTACATATGAAAGTATGAGAATGTAATGAAACTAATGAATTTTATCTATATTAAAGCTAACGAATGTAATGAACCGTTTGAAAGCTTAAATCTATTGGTTTAAATGTTATATATACAAAAAAAATTGTATACATAAAAGCTTATTTCAATTAGTGCTCACGGTGCTTACTATATAAATAATGCTCACAGGATCTCATCCATATATATATATGTATATATATATATATATATATATATATATATATATATATATATATATATATAGAAAGAATAAAGTTCCTCAGTGTACCCATCACATGAAAGGGTGTTTTCGTAATAACAACCATCATTCACATCACTTATAAATTGATCATTCATATCGCTTATAAATTCATCATTCACATCACTTATAAAATGATCATTCACATCACATAATTTTTCATTCACTGTACTTAATTGATCATTCATAACACTTATTTGATCATTCACAAGAATAATTTGACTATTTTTAATTTCTTTTACACTTATCTGATCATTAATTATTTGACTATTTACACTTCTTCTACACTCATCTGATCATTTACATTACTTAATTGACCATTCACAATATTTTTTTTACCATTCACAACACTTAATTGACCATTCACAATACTTAATTGACCATTTACATTACTCAATTAATCATTCATAACACTTACTTGATCATTCATATCACTTATTTGATCATTCATAAGAATTATTTAACTATTTATAATTCTTCTACACTTATTTGATCATTCACAACACTTAGTTGACCATTCACAATTTTTCAACACTTATTTGACCATTCACAAGAATTATTTAACCATTCACAGTATTTATTTGATCATTCACAATAGTTATTTGATCATTCACATAAATTATTTGACCATTCACAGTATTTATTTCATCATTCACAATAATTATTTGACTATTTACACTTCTTCTACACTTATTTGATCACTCACAATGCTTATTATCATTCACAAGAATTATTTGAATATTCACACTTCTTCTACACTTATTTGATCATTCACAACACTTATTTGACTATTTACACTTCTTCTACACTTATTTGATCATTTACAATACTTATTTGATCATTACAATAATTATTTGAACCATTCACAACTCTTATTTAATCAATTAAGTGTTGTGAATGATCATTTTATAAGTATTTTGGATGGTCAAATAATTCATGTGAATGTAAGGGCTGCTCTCTACAGATATTATCTTGACGCGACACCTTCCAACGAGTGTGGAATCCTCGTTAGTGGCTTGACGGATAGACCACGCACACCGAAACACGGAGACTAGCACGGTGATAGACGAGCAACTGATCGTCCCAACACGATGATTCTCTCCACACGAAACTCTCTGATTGCTAGCAAGTTCGAGATCACCCTTTTGCTTAATCTCTCTGAAAATCTGCAAAAGTCTTTCACCCGGATGGTCTTTTTGCTCTCAAGTTCGACAGAACCTATGAGCCGGCAAAGATCCCTAATTTCACAATGAAAAGTTCAATATATAGACGACAAGTTCGAGAAGATGCTCCTCTCGAACTTGTCTTTGAACTTGTTTTTTTGAACTTGTCTTTGAACTTGTCTTCGAACTTGTTCCTTTGAACTTGTCTTCGAACTTGTTCCTTTGAACTTGTGAACTGTTCCTTTGAACTTGTCTTCGAACTTGTTACTTTGAACTTGTCTTTGAACTTGTTCCTTTGAACTTGTTCCTTTGAACTTATTCTAGAACTTGTCTTTGAACTTATTCTAGAACTTATTCTAGAACTTCTTATGATAGTTTAGAACTTACCATGCAAATGTAAACATCATACACAATCATGATATCAATAACAAAACTAGATTGCTGTCGTCACACCGGATGTACCAACGGACTCCCCCTTGACGATAGCTTCTAGTTGTTGTTCATTGATCGTAATAGAGTATCAGATTCAGACACTATGAATATCGGAACTAGACAGCTGTTGTCACATCAGGTGTATCAACAGACTACCCCTTGACGATAGCTTCTAGTACATATTCATTGATCGAAATCACATTTTCTTCTTTGTTATCCATGACTGCCTCTTCAAATTCGCTGTCCTCACCGGTTTGTAGACTAACTTAGTCCATTTCCTAACAGTCGATATATTCTTATTTCAACCACAGCTCTTCTACCAACTCTTAGATTAACTTCTCAAATCTTCTAGAACGACCCTCCCTTCTGATAGTTTTTACAAACTCCTCAGCATAAGAATCGTCTTCCTAGATTTAATAGGTCCTTCCAAGTTAAATCAATCACTTCACACTTCAGAATCTGATTCATCATTTAGTGCAGATTTCAGCATCTCTAGATCTATCACGTTCTGATCATCATTCATACCACCTTCATCGAGTGACTTCCGATCAGGTATATCTTTAGGAATAAACACTCAATCCTCAAGATCCTCCTGTTCTAAGTCATCTTCGAAGACGAACCTCATTTCATCTTCATCTAACTCTGACAATGCTCCGATCAGACCTTATCTTCAGTTACTTTAGTCGCCTCTGAATCCTTGTCTTTTCCCTTGTCAGCGGCTATGAACACCGACTCCCCCTGAGGATCAGCAAGCTGAGCAAATTGTTGTCTTGAAAGATCTTCCAGCTCACTGTTCAGGTCATCTTCTTTGACTTGTCTACAATTTCTCCCCCTGAGATTGACGATCTTTCAACAACTCCTCCAGTATAGCCTCCAGATTTGCAATCTGCTGCTGCTGATCGTCTCTATCTGATCCAACTGGGTATTAAGATGTTGAAGATCATGAATCACCTTTGTCAGTTGAAGAATCTGTAATTCTGTAAAAACTCCAATTCTCACACTGTATAGACTTAATCAACACATGAAACAAGTCATAATATGTTAGTAGAAAATTAAAAACCAGTATTCAACGATAAAAATGTAATGAAACTCTCCTTACTTACATTCTTTGATGGTTTAGAACGTAAACCAAACACTAGAATTAAGTTCGAGAGAAACAGTCGTTACCTTCGATAAACAGTCACAACACTTCAGATTTGAAAAACTTTGTACAATTTTCAACTTTTTCAACTTAAGTGAAAAATTTGAAAATACTTGAATAAAATTCAACTTTTTCAACTTTTTCGTGTAACGGAATTTTACAAACTAAACATTCACACTAAGCAACAGATTTTCATGCAATATTTGTTTATTCAACCAAAAATGCATCCTAGTAACTTTGACCTTTTTCCTACTTAGAATAAAATAAAATAAAATAAAAAAAATAAATATAAAAATAAAAATAAAATAAAAATAAAGGAAAATAAAGTTTGAATAAAATTTAAACTTAAGCTACTCTAAACTACTTTTAAAAATGTACAATCTAAACAAACAGAATATTTTTGGCGAGAAAGTCAAAGAAGGTTCAATCAGATAGCGGTGTCAATACGCACTTTCAGTATTACACTTTCACACTTAGGAATTTTTGATTCCTTGATTGTTTGTCGTGACACACATTTCTAGGCGATTGTCGGTATTATTTTCCCTTTAAACATTTTACACTTAGGGATATCCCTTTGCCTTTTTATTTATCAAGAAACTACCTTACGTGTCCCATACTTAAACATACTTCTATGATCAAGGCATACACACAATGATTATAACTTTTCGGTATTGCAAATTTTCTTTAAAAGGCAAACGTCGGACATAGTTCTGTATTTACATACAACAGAGTGTCTTAGTTTGTCTTAAAGTTTATTTAAAGCTAGCAAGACAGCGGTGACAGGTCTGTACTGACGTACAACAAAGAGACTTATCTTGCTAACTCGAGTCAAACCAGAGGTAACAGGGGTACTTACGTACAACAAAGTGACTTGTTTTGACTCTCTCCTTACTATCAAAATTATTCTTTTTTTCTTTTCTTTAAGATGTATCTGATGTGGCTATACATCCCCCAGAAAATTTGCATACCTCATTTAGAATCATCGTCTGTATGTCTCTAACATAGAAATTAAGACCATTTGGTCATACATCTAAGTTAGTTACACATATGACTTTTTCTTGAATATTTATAGCTTTTGAGATTCCCTTTGTGTATTATGCCTACCAACACATCGAACTAGAAAATGTATATCACTTAGAGTTTAAAGTACATTATGCGTGAAAGCTTAACACTTAGAGATTTTATTGACTGTGCTAATTTTCGTCACTTTGAACCTATGTATCTAAGACTTAACTCTATTTTCTGATATTCTCTTTTTTTTGAGCTTTTTATGGTTTTCTTTTTTATTGCTTTTCATAAAAAAGAATAAGCTAATAAAGTAACCTACTAACTTACTATAAAAGGAAACAAATTCTAATTAACTACTAACTTTCTATGAAAAGTAAGAAAATATACTAAGGTCAAGTTACTCTGGATTACGCATACCATTTAGTTGAACTAACAACTCAAAGCGTGACTTATCAAATGCTTTAGTGAAAAGATTCGCATAGTTGTTATTACCAACATTGTTTTATCAATTACCTCACTTTACCCTTTTCCCGTAAGACTTCTCCACTTGGTCGAAGGACCCAATCAACATGCCTGTTGTTTCGTCCTTTGTAACCCTGTCCTGTGTCGAGAGCAACCACTATCCATAAACCATTGGTTATTAGGACCTGTAGTTAACTCCTGCAGACTAAACAAGAAAAGTTAGTTATCACGGGGAACCCAAGCCATGGCTGACTTGGTAATACCATCCTCATCCACAAACTTGAACTCTGTCAAATACCCATCTCTCCTTTTACGTGAATTGAGTTTTTGATTGAGAACCTGTTGTGGAGTTGAGTGATTAACATCCATTCTCGACCTTTGGGTTGGTCTTTGCGGTTCAGCCCTTGAATAATTTCTGTTATAGTACATCTCAGATTGATAGTTCTGGGCTCTACCTGGTGCCTTATGTCTATTAGGAGAATTAGACCTAACTAGAGTGTGACTCCTCTTAGGTGAATTATTCCTAATGACCGATTGGGGACCAGACGTTGATTGACTAGGGGATCTATTCGGTGAATTATTCCTAAGTCCGTCATTTTGTCTGAGAGACACCGGTGATTGTCGACTACCTAGACGTGACATCACAATTGAGTTCTTCTTAGAAATTTGAGAACTACTCCAGCTCGTATCACTAGGCATTGTTTTTAAGGTTTGCTGCTCTTGTTTCCCTATGTTTAGTGAAGACTCTGACTTTTTGTAGGGACAACCTGAAGCAACATGTCCTTTCTCATGACACTTAAAGCAAGACATCTTGTCAATAGATTTCTTATAGGCACTCTTTGACCTAGGTGTCTTACTAATGCCCTGATTGTTTGTATCAACAGCTTGGTTTAACTCCCCTTTGTTATTATTACTTACAGTCTTTTCTTCTTCTAGTTTTGGCTTACAACTAGACTGAACACACTATATAGTTTGCCTGACCTGAGGAGTAGTTGAAGATACTTTAAAAGACTCGGATACCTTGACTACCTCTGATTTAACCATATCATTGGTCTCATCCTGAGGAGTAGGTATATGGTTGCTATTTGCCTCAGCAACCTTAGTCCTAGACTCAACTAATTCCATATCTCTAAAAGAGATCTCTTTGGTCAGTGACTCTATATGCTCATAAATTAGTTCATTCCTGACACTTTGTTCAATTAATTTGTCATTCAGAACTATTAAATCTTGAGCATCATTTCTCAGTTTGGCCTGAAGGTCTTCCTTAATGTCTAATAAATTAGCATTATACCAGATTTTAAGGATTGAATTTGAGCAGTCATAGATGAATGTGTTTCTAGCACTAAATTCAATTTATCATTCAAAGTAGTACATAAAGCACATAAATCATGAAAAGTAGAAAAGTTCAGAGTTACCTTTTTCCGACCAGATTCGACGTTGATCATCTGAGCGGCAAACTCCAAAGTATTCAGCTCCTCAGTAATTTCCAGCACCAAAGGATCTGAATCAGACTGCTGCGTGTCCTCTTTCTTTTCCTTTTCTGCTCCCATATCCGTTTTTGTCACTTCCGCCATGAAAGCCCTAGTATTTGTCTCTGTATGTGTATTCCAATCATATGTGCCATCTAACTGTTTGTTAGACTCCACATTAGTAAGTAAACCAGCTACTGAACCCTGATTCCCTGATCTCTGATTCCCTGAACTGGTTGAATACTGACGTCCCGAGTTCTGATGATTATCCATCTTAGGTCTTTGACACTCTCTTGCAAAGTGTCCCAACCCCTGACAGTTATAACACCTAACTTTTGACTTACCGAATCCTACATTGTTCACACTTCGATTTCTTCCCGTTCTTTTCATGAACGTCTTCAATCTTTGTGTGACCATAGCCAATTGCCATTGTAGGTCCATTTGTTCCAAGTCATCCGGATCCACCTGATCATAATCTTCTTCCCATAGAGCTGGATCAATTATTTTCCCTTGAATATAGTTCCCGTAAGCTGCTACAAACGATGCTAGAAGCTTTAGTTGCTCCTCTGCAGTTTTAGCACTCATTGGCATTTTTGTGTATCCCTGAGACGATGACCCTGAAGTAGATGCCTGTGGCTGATCATCCGGATTTGAAAAACCCAGAAACGCCCTATCATAAGATACTTCTGCTTCTCTTGATATGCCTTCTTGTTCTCCAGAATAAAATGCTGTGGCTGTTTGTAGTTCATTCGCGACTGAAGGTTTGGACTTCCCAAAATACATGTCTGGATCTTGTACTTGGTCATATTCCCGTTCCTTATTGAGTAACTGAAATTTGTAAGCCCTCAGCGTACCAATGACTCAGTCTAGAGGTAGAGTCTCAAATTTCTCTTCATCATGCTTTATCAGTGCGACATACATCTCCCATTTTGCTGGTGAAACATCTAGAAGTTTCTCAGTATTCTCTAATTTTACGATACTCGATGTCGTGATTGTCTAACTCTGTCAACAAGTGATAGAACCTGGTAATGGTCTCATCCAGCTTTTCGTTTTTCAAAGCCTTGAAAATAGTGAACTGCTGCGTGAGCATCTCCGTTCTACCTTTTCGAACCCTCGGATTTCCCTCACACCTTTTCTCAAGTGCATCCCACAACTCTTTCGCTGTGCGTTGATTTCTGAATGTGTGCAAGATCTGCTGAGGTAATGCCATTCGAATAATCGAGAATGCTCGGTTCTCGGCCTCATATAGTTTCTTCTCATCCTCCATCATTTGATATGATAAGACTCTTTGACGGCCTTCAACTTCTGTTGTAGGTGGGATATATCCTTCGTCAATACATATCCATATCCTCATATCATTGAATCGAGCAAAGTCGGCGAACCTATCCTTCCACCAATAATAGTCTTCCAACTTCATCAGCTTGGGTGGTGAATTCACCTTACCGACTTCATGGTCCATTTCAATAAACTTTTGTAGACTTGTCATTTTTTCTTAATCTTTTTGAATTAAAACTTAATTAATTTAATTTGAGATTAATTTAAGTCAACCCTTTCGAACTTGTATAAATTCGAATTTGATTAATATTAAATTCGTTTGAAATTAAATTCGAAATTAAGTTTGAAATCAAACAAAATCGAAAAGATGACAATTTCGAATTTAATGCTAAGTTCGAATATGATAAATTCGAAGGAAGCCAAATTCGAATAATGTTGGTACACCCTGTGTGACGATAACAGTCTAAGTCGTATTAGCATTTTGTCTAAGTCATGTTACAAAGTATTGAATACTAACTAGTGTTTGATATATGTGTTTATGTGTGTTTGAAGTTATTGATTGTATGTTTGGACTTGATGTAATGTATTACAAGAAGTTCAAACATAAAATCCAAAGATTAATTCAAACATAAGTTAAATCATATACTCAAATAGAAGTTGGTCATGTGAAATTCGAATAGGGGATAAATTCGAATTTGATATAGGAGGTAAATTCGAATGTGTCATGTAGACAAACTCGAATGGGCCTTGGGCCTGGATTCGAGTTTGTCCAATGACAAACTCGAATACACCTCTATAATTAGGGGTTAACTCGAATCATTAAAGGACTTTTTGCAGAATTCGTGTGAGTAATTAGTAAAAGGCGATCTCGAGTTTATCAGCTGATATTGTGTTCGTTCGGAGAGAATCATCGCGGGTTCGTTCGTAGTCGACCGTACAACGTTGTGGTAGTCTCCGTGTTTCGTGTGAGTGTTATTTCCGTTAAGCCGCTAACGAGGATTCCACACTCGTTAGTGTGTGTCGCGTCTAGATAGATCTGTGTAATGCAAGACCTTACAAGTGGTATCAGAGCCTACGGGGTGTTCTTCATGTTCTTCGTGTTCATAAAGATACATCCTAGGTTTGTTGATGCTTTTGGACGGTTAATCTCACTTGTTTTTGGATTTTTCGAGCTTATCAAATTGGAATCCGGGAAATACTTTGTTGTAGTTCACATTTTTGATCAAAATCAATATTTTTACTTGTAAAAATATGGATTTAATCTGAAAAACGTGAAAAACTCGAGGTATTAGCCGTTTCTAGAATTTTCGGCGCTCGACTTTGTTAAGGAGAAATTAGGGTTTTCCTCATTTTTGAGTTTGACCAAAATACGCTCCTTTCGAGTTTCCTAAAAAGTGGTTTCGAGTTTGGACATCTCGAATTTACTTTAGGCTTCGACTTTGCACCAAAGTCGAATAGGGGGGATTCGAGTTTATCTGAGTTTCGAGTTTGAGTAGTCTTCGACTTTACCTGGACATTCGACTTTAGAGACCTTCGAATTTGTCATTAATTTCAAATTTGATTGGATTAAAGAACTTAACTCGAATTTAATCCCAAATAGGTTTAAATTTAATTAGTTTCGAATTTACCTAAATTCGAGAGAATAAATTTAAATTCATTTCGAATTCAATTAATTAAGTTAAAATTCAATTATCTTTGAAACAATGACAAGTCTACAACGGTTTCTTGAGATGGATCACGAGGTTGATAATGCAAATACTCCGCCAAAGTTGATGAAACTTGAAGATTATTACTGGTGGAAGGATCGGTTTGCCGACTTCACGCGCTTTAATGATAGCGCATGTGGATCTGTATTGACGAGGGATACATTCCACCAACAGCTGAGGTAGAAGGACGACAAAAGGTTGTTCCATATTCTAAAATGAAGGATGAAGACAAAAAGCTGTTTGAAGTAGAGAACCGTGCATACACTATCATCAGAATGGCGTTACCTCAGGATATATTACACATTTTTCGAAATCAGAAGACAACGAAAGAGCTGTGGGAGGCTTTGGAAAAAAGGTGTGAGGGTAACCCGAGGGTTAGAAGGAAACGTATGGAGATGCTCAAGCAGCAGTTTGCGATCTTGAAAGCACTGAAGGATGAAAAGCTGGATAATACTATCACACGATTCTATCATCTGCTGATATTGAGTATAGTGACACTGAGAAGAATAATAAGCTTCTGGATGCTTTACCGGCCAAATGGGCGATGTACGTGGCCTTGATTAAGCATGATGAGGATAAATACTATACTCTGACTCTAGAGAATGTGGTGGGAACGCTGAGGGCGTATCATTTTGAGTTACTGAAGGCCGAAACGGATTATGAACAAGTTCAAAATCCAGCAATGTATCTTGGAAAGTCAAAACCTTCGGTGGCCGCTGAGATGAAGACAACTACAACTTTCTTCTCGGGAGAAACATCGTCACCAGCTGAGCCAGAGGAGGCACAGAGTAGGGTCTTCTTAGAGTTTAGTAGACCAGAAGAACAGCAGCTTCAGGCTACACTGGCATCTACATCTCAGGGATATTCTAAGATGCCTATGAGCGTTAAATCGGCTGAAGACCATCTTAATCTGTTGGCTTCATTCGTGGCCGCATACGGAAATTGCGTTCAGGGTAAAATCAACGATCCTGCACTCTGGGATGAGGATTACGATCAGGTAGACCCTGATGACCTTGAAGAGATGGATCTCCAATGACAACTGGCCATGGTAACTCAACAGGTTAAGAGGTTCATTACGGACTGGAAGAAATCTGAATATGAGTAACAACAGGATTGGCTTCGATAAGTCCACGGTAAAATGCTACAACTGTCAAGGATTAGGACACTTCGCTAGAGAATGTCAGAGACCGAAGGTAGAGAATTACCAAGGACAGAATCAGAATCATGGACAGTATCAGAACCAATCACAACAACGATATCTTCCGAGTACTTCAACCAGTCAAGCAAATATAGCTGGTCTGTTATCTAATGTCACATCAGACAGACAGCTAGACGGTACTTATGACTAGAGTACACATCCAGAAACGAACGCTAGAGCCTTTATGGCTGAAGTGACTGACACTGGATGTGACGGGGCAGAGCAGAACACAGAGGACAACAGTCGCACTGAAATCAGATGATCAGACGATTTTGGAGTTTGCCACTCAGATGGCCAACGTGGAATCAGATCATTCAAAGGTAAGTCTGCACTTTTCTCTTTTCCATGAATTGTGTGTTTTATGTGCTACTTCTAACGATAGGTTAATTTAGTACTAGAATCACATCAAACCATATCTGCTCAAAATGAAACATTAAAAACAGATAATGCTAGCCTGATGGATATAAAGCAAGATCTTAGGGATAACCTTAAGGCTGATGCGCAGGATGTTATAGTTCTAAAGGACAAACTGAGCGAACAGTGTGTTAGGTTAGAACTTATGTATGAACATGTTGAGGCATTAACCAAGGAGCTGAAAACCAGAGACATAGAGCTAGCTGAGTCTAAGGTAAAGGTAGCTGACGTAAATAGTAAACTTGAAAAGTTTAGGAACTCATCTCTTAACCTAGGGAAAATTTTAGATGCACAACGACAATCTAAAAAGACGGTAGGTCTAGGATATCATGAGAGTCCTCCACCGTTCAATGACAACTATGTCCCTCAACCTCAGGAGAAAACTGAGAAATCAGTAGACTTAGAGGAAATACCTGAACCAGTGTCTGAACCTGTAAAGGAAAATTTCCCTAAGGTGGCTGATACCAATGTTAAGATTAAGAAAGTTAAATTTGTGCCATCCTCTAGTGACACACCTGTAGGAAAACACAAAATTGACTTTAATGATCAGGATGATGAACCAGTCACTATAGATGCACCAAAAGAACCAGACACTAGTTAAGCCTTCTACAAGTGTTGCGAGCACTAGTAGTTCTCAGAATAACGAGAAAACTGTGCAAGCTACACCAAAAACTGCTGTGAAACAAATACCGGTAAAAGGTGGACCAAAAGAAGTGATTAGGACTAATTCACCAAATCGAGTCACTAATCAATCTAGGTCTGGACCACAACAACAATATAGGAGCACAACACCTAGCAGAGCTTACACTCCGGTTAGGTCACACACTCCTGTTAGACATCACACACCGGGTAGAGCTCAGGGATATCAGTCTCAAATGCATTATAATCGTAATTATTCAAGAGCTCCACAACAAATGCCTACACAAAGGCAAAGAGTGAATTTAAATCACTCGGCACCACAACAAACTCCAGTTCAAAGACCCAAGTCACCTGAAAGGAGAGATGGGTATTTGAAAGAGTTTCAGTATGTGGACGAGAATGGTATTACCAAGTCAGTTATGGCTTGGGTTCCCCGTGATAACTAACCTATCTTCTTTCATGTGCAGGAGATAACCACAGGTCTAAACAACAAATGGTTCGTCGACAGTGGATGCTCCAGGCACATGACAGGGGAAAGAAGTCTACTTACAGACTTCAAGGGAGGGAATCGGGGATTTGTATCATTCGCGGGCAATAAGGGAGGAAACCTCACGGGTACTGGAGTGGTCGCTAATGGGACGATCAAGTTGGATCAAGTTTCTCACGTTGATAAACTGGTTCACAATCTCATTAATGTATCTCAAATCTGTGATAAGAAGAATTCAGTGCTGTTCACTGTTACTGAGGCGTTGGTGCTAAAACCGGGTTTCAAGATACCTGAAGAGTGGATTCTGATGAAGACACCAAGGAAGAATGACTTGTACATGCTCGATATGAACAAGCCGGAAACTTCGATGGGTCCAATCTGTCTGTTATCTAAAGCTTCGGAGACTGAGTCGGTTTTATGGCACAGACGTATGGCACATTTGCACCTGAGGAAAATGAACTATATAACGAAAAATTGATTGGTGCAAGGTGTGCCTATGAAGAGTTTTCAGTTCGAGGATAAGTGTCTACCATGCAAGAACGGCAAACAACATAAGAAGGCACACAAGTCCAAGACTCAGAACTCCATCTCTACCACATTCGATTTGTTGCATATGGACCTCTTCGGACCAATCAACAAAAGGAGTATAGGTGGTAGTTGGTATTGTTTAGTTATCACTGACGATTACTCACGATTTTCTTGGGTGTTCTTTCTAGGTACAAAGGACGAGACGACTTCCAAGCTCATTGGGTTCTTAGACCAAGTGGAGAACTCCTATGGAACAAGGGTTAAACGACTTCGTAGAGATAATGGAACAGAGTTTAAAAACACTGTATTTGGTGTATATTGCCTATAGAAGGGCATAGTGCATCAATTTAGTGCACCCTATGAGCCACAACAAAATGGGGTGGCCGAACGAAAGAACAGGACATTGATTGAGGCAGCAAGGACCATGCTTTCGGATTCAAAGCTTCCTACCATGTTTTGGGGGGAGGCAGTGAATACCACATGCCATATTTTAAAACGGGTCCTTACTGTCAAATCTTTGAACAAAACCTGTTATGAAATTTTGAATAAACGGCCACCTAATTTAACTGGCTTCGAACCATTTGGGGTACCATGTTCTTTATCGTGAACAAAACATCAACCTAAGTTTGGTGAAAAGGCTGACGAAGGATACTTCCTAGGTTATGTGTCGAATTCACCAAACAAACGGGTTTTTAACAAAAACAAATGGTACAGTAGAGATTGGGTATAACATTGAAGTCACAAGTTATACACATGAACCCCAAACAGGTCCGGAATGGATATTTGACTATGACAAACTATTTGAGTCATTTAACATTCCTTTGGATGAAAATGCAGGTACCATCGCAAAGGACATGGCGACGTTGAATCTGAATGACGAGGGTCATAGCTTTCCGAGGACCACATTTCAATCAACATCCGAGCCTACTTCAACTGAAGATGGATCTCCAGAAGTCACTGATTCAGAAGCACCTACAAATGAGAATCAGACTCAGATAACAAATTCCAACTCTGAGAAAACTGTCCACGAGGAACGAAATGTGGAATCTGAGGTCGTTCCCCCGTTAGGTGAAATTGGATCAAATTTAGGAGATAATCTGAGAGTTGACGAGATAGAGACATCTAGGATCAACAAAAACCATCCTATAAAAAGCGTCATAGGAAATCCTAATGCGGGTGTGCGGACAAGGAGTAGTTTAAATAACACCACTGTGTTGTTGTCGATGATAAATGACTCCGAGGCCTTTCATGCCTGCCTCTATTCTTGTTTCATCTCGCAAGTAGAGCCAAAAAATGTGCAAATGGCACTAAAAGATAACTCTTGGGTTGAAGCGATGCAGGAAGAACTCTCTCAATTTAGGAAGCTAGAAGTGTGGGAGTTAGTTCCATTACCTCGAGGGGAAATAGCAATAGGAACCAAATGGGTTTTTAAGTGCAAAAGAGACGATCGAGGTATAGTCACTCGCAACAAGGCAAGGTTAGTCGTAACCAAGAGGAGGGAATCGATTACAATGAGGTGTTCGCGCCAGTAGCAAGGTTGGAAGCAATTCGTTTGTTTATGGCTTTTGCTTCCTTCAAGGGCTTTAAGGTTTATCAGCTAGACATTAAGAGTGCTTTCCTCTATGGGAAAGTGAAGGAACTGGTCTATGTGGAACAGCCGCCCGGGTTTACAGATCCGAAATATCCAGACAGAGTATATCGATTAGATAAGGCTCTGTATGGATTGCATCAAGCACCAAGGGCGTGGTACGAGACTCTGTCCAACCATCTGTTAGAAATTGGGTTTGAAAGAGGAAGGATAGACAGTACGCTGTTCGTAAAGCGAAAGGGAAAACACTTCATCTTGGTACAAGTGTACGTCGATGATGTCATCTTTGGATCATTAGACGAGCAAATGTGCAAGGATTTTGAGAAGGTGATGAAGTCAAAATTCGAGATGAGTGCAATCGGTGAGTTGAGTTTCGTTTTGGGTTTGCAAGTTGACCAGAAGAAGGAGGGGATGTTTATCCATCAGACGAAGTATGTCTACGACATATTAGAGCGCTTCGGGATGGAAGGAACAAAACTGACAGCTCATTTCAGCACGCCGATTCAAGTGAATCACAATCTCGGACCGGGTACTGAAAGTGATACCGATGTGTATCCGACCTTATATCGGGCCATAATTGGGTCACTTATGTATTTAACTTCTTCAAGACCTGATATTATGTTTGCTGTTTATATTTGTGCTAGGTTTCAAGCTAATCCGAAAGAGATGCACATGAAAGCTGTGAAGCGGATTCTACGATACCTCAAGTCGAAACTGAAGCTGGGACTTTGGTATCACGCGGAGGGCGATCTGGAATTGGAGTCGGTCATGGATTCTGACTACGGAGGATGCAGCTTGACGCGCAAGTCAACAACTGGAGGTTGTCAGTTCCTAGGAGGGAGACTCGTTTCCTGGCAATGCAAGAAACAGAGTTCGGTAGCCGTGTCAACGTGCGAGGCCGAATACGTTGCTGCTGGTAGTTGTTGTTCACAGGTTCTGTGGATACAACAACAATTGCGGGACTACGGTTTGACTTATACTCATACTCCTATTAGGATAGATAACCAGTCAACAATTGCCATAACTAATAATCCAGTTAAACATAATAAAACAAAGCACATAGACATAAGACATCATTTTATACGTGATTGTGTTGAAAAGAATTTAATCAAGCTGGTAAAAGTGGCAACGGATGATAATAATGCTGATTTATTTACCAAAGCTTTTGATAAGTCACGATTTGAGTATTTGATTCAACTATATGGAATGCGTAACCCAGAGTGAACTGACCTTAGTAGAATTTTATTTCCTTTTGTAGCAATAGTTTTTATTTCTGTTTATAATAAGTTTAGTAAATTAGGATAGTTTCTATTTCTAGTAAGTTAGTAGGTTATATTATTGTCTTGCGTTTGCTTATGAAAAACAAAAGAAAAAAAAGAGAGAAGACCATAAAAAAAAATTCAAAAACAGAAAATATCAGAAAAGGAGTTAAAGTCTTAGATGCATAGGTTCAAAGTGACGAGAATTAGCACAGTTAATACAAACTCTAAGTGTTTAGCTTTCAAACATAATGCACCTAAAATTCTAAGTGTTGTACATTATCTAGTTAGATATGTTGGTAGGCATAATACATATAGGGAGTCTCAAGGCTAATAAAATACTCAAGAAAAAGTCAAACGTGTCACTAACTTAGATGTATGACCAATCGGTCTTAATTTTTATGCTAGAGACATACAGACTCTGATTGTAAATGAGGTATGCAAACGTTCTGGGGATGTATAGCAACATCAGATACATCTAAAAATGGAAAGAACAAAAAAAATCGTATACTAAGTTGAGAGTCAAAACAAGTAACTCTGTTGTACGTAAGTACAGACCTGTTGCCTCTGTTTTGATTCGAGTTAGCAAGATATGTCGCTTTGTTGTACGTCGGTACAGACCTGTAACCGCTGTCTTGTTAGCTTTAAAAATAAACCTTAAGACAAACTAAGACACTTTGTTGTATGTAAATACAGACCTGTGTCCGATGTTTGCCTTTTAAAGACAGTTTGCCAATACCAAAAAGTTAAAATCATTGTGTGTATGCCTTGATCATAAAAGTATGTCTATGTATGAGTCACGTAAGATAATTTCATGAAAAATAAAAAGGCCAAGGGATATTCCGAAATGTAACATGTTTAAAGGGAAAATAATACCAACAATCGGCTAGAAATGTATGTCACGACAACCAATCAAAGGAATAAAAAAATTCCTAAGTGTGAAAGTTTAAGTACTGAAAGTGCGTATTTGACACCGCTATCTGATTGAACATTTCTTTGACTATACTCGTCAAAAATATTCTGTTATAGTATAGGTTGTAAATTTTTTAAATAATGGAGTTTAGTCTAACTTTAATTTTTGTTCACAATTTTAACTCTATTTATTTTAATTTATTTTATTTTATTTTTAATTTTCTTTTTATTTTAATTTATTTTTACTTTGGAAAAAGGTCAAAATTTACTGAGGGTGCATTCCCAGTTAAATAAAAATAAACATTGCGTGAACATCTTGTGCTTAGTGTAAAAGATTTGGCATAGTTTATTCCGTTACACGAAAAGGTTGAAAAAGTTGAAAAAGTTGAACTTATTTCAAAGATTTTTGAAATTTTCAGAACTTTCAAAGTTAAATTCGAATTCAAGCATAATTCGAATATACATTCGAATTTGGCAGGGCTTCGAATTTGACAGTAAACTCGAGAAAGGATTCAAACTCGAAGAAGGTTGGTATAAATAGGTCAACAGTGATAGTCATAAATCACCTACCTTCGAGTTTGACCCTTGAAGTTTATCACCAACGATCTCGAGTTTATTCCTTCGAATTTGCCGATTTTCGAGTTTCACACTGTTTGACAACTTTTGTCCATTTGTGTTCGAGATTACCAACAATTCTAGGTATAATCAATAGTATTGTACGAGATTTAAGTGGTTTTATACTCCATTTGAGCCAAAAATTAACGGATTTTGAAGTTTTATTGGTGGAAAGTTTGTTTTTCAAAATTCCAAACTTTGAACCGGTGAAAAGTCAAATTGATAATAAATATCTTTGATTAGAACCTATTAGGGCTAATAGATGTGATTTTCTACGTCTAAAAAGGTTAACATCTTCGAATATTGGGATCCAAATGACCGACACATTCAAGTTTGTTCTTGAATAGATTCGAGTTTGTCACTAAACTCGAATAAGTTATTAAACTCGAATGAGTGCTTCGAATTTGTTGTTCGAATTTGTTGCTCGAATCTATTGTTCGAATTTGTCTTTATATTCGAATTATTTGATTAAAATTTAAATTAAACTTGTAGAAATTCATAAGTGTTGGATTTTGTACTTATACAAGTTCAAAATAAAACAAAATTTGAATTTAAACAAGTTTATTTCTTTTTAATAATTCTAATATCTTATATGCGTTATTGTGCAGACATGGCTGATAGAATTTTTGTTCCCAAGCATAACATGGTTATCTCTCCTGACCATGCAATTCCAGAGGCTCAAGCCTTCCGCCAGATGGTGGATTTTCTGATTGGATCAAGGATTGCATATGCTCTATCCCATAACATTCAGATAGTCATCCCTTACGTTCATCAGTTTTGGGATCACTTGCAAGTGGACTGTACTGTTACTCCGACAGTACTAAGGACGAGGGTCGCTGGACACCCTCTGGTGTTTTCCGCCGATATGCTACGTCAAGTTTTGCTACTTGGATCTCAGGAACAGGAGAATGGGCCGATTGACTTCCCGTTATCACTCAGGCAGGTGGCTTTTGTTAGAATGGGGTATAGCCTGGACGTAACGAAGTCTTCTTACATGAAAAGTGGGCTTATCGGACAATGGCGATATTTGGCGCATGTCTTCATGGTATGTTTTGCTGCGAAGAAAGCTGGCTTCGATTACATTGTATCGAAGATTCAGTCCGGAATGTTTTTTTCTGAGTTTGTTCAACAAATTACAGCTCCAGACAAAGAAAGATTTCTACTATATCCGCGATTCGTGATGATGCTGATCAGACAATTCCTGCCAAACCTGCCACAGCTGAACGAAATTCAAAGCGTTGCTGTCATAGACAAACACATTTTTGTAGACTGCTCAGCTCATAGAGGAAGAATGGCTAGGCCATTGGATGCACCACTTTTTGGTGCAGTAATCAATCCTGATTTTGTAGTCCCTGAAAGTGCCAACTGGGCAGGGGATGTACAGGTTCCGCAGCAATAGCAGCATCAGCAACAACCACAACCGAGGCCTCAGCAACAGAGGAGGAGGCAAAGGCCATCTGCGAGACAAATTCAAGCTGATAGGCCTTCTACAAGCCAAGCTCAAGAGCCGGAAGAGGCTGGTCCTTCAAGTGCACCATCTGTATCTGATCCGACACTTCAAACGTTGGAAGAGATTTGGGCAGCCGGTCCCAATGCTAATGAGGAAATCACTGCTAAACTCGTTGGAGATCTATTGGAACCTCCAGAAGGAGAAGTTGATGTTTTTAAACAGAAAGATGAGTATCAACCTGAGCCAGAAGGTGAAGCCGTTTCAACTTCTGAGTCTGAGTCAGAAGAAACTGAGGAGATTGAGGTTGAGGCCCCAAATACTGTGACTGCAGATCTGTCCATTCAAATAGGGACATATGGATCACGATTAGTTGTGATTGATGAAGAGGTTAGAAGGAAAAGAGCTTCAGGGGAGTCAGATGAATCAGATTATGAAGAAGAGGAAGTAGTACCTTTGGTACCTCGACAAAGGGCCAAAAGGCACAGGTTTATGCAGGGAGCTTCGTCTGCCTGTGCTTCCGAGTCTGAGATTCCATTCGCTCAACCATCTGTTCAACCACCAATCACGCCGTCACCAATTACATCAATTCCATCCACTTCATCCACCTTCACAGACAACCAGCGTTTCTCAGAGCTGAGAAGCAAGGTAGACTTCCAGACAGTCCAAATATTTCAACTCACAAAAGCAGTCAGCGAGCTTCAGGAGCATAATGCAAAGATTGATCAAGAAAATCTTGAATTGAAGACATTTGTCGCTGATCAGGCTGCTGAGATCAGAACTATAAGGTCCCTCCTCGAGCAGCTAATGAAAAATCTTAAGGCTCAGGGGGAGACGAGTTGTAAGGATAGTGAGGAGCCAAGAAGGGAAAATGATGATGAAGATGAAGGCGATGATCCCAATGCGCAGAAAGAGAATGAGGCAACAGATTTTCCTGCTGCTCTATATGCTGAAACTCAGGGGGAGCCTGTTCAAGGAGGAGAAGGAGGAGAAGCAAGCTCCTCGAAGGTGGTCGCGGGCGATATGAATGAAATCATTGAAGCTTTAATGGATATCGAGGAAGAGCCATTAGATTTTGAATTTGATTTTGAAGATGATGTAGAGGATCTGGAAGAAGGAGAGTTTGTGCCAGAAGATGTAGCTAATTGGAAATCTGATGAGGAGGTTGTGGTAGATGAAGATGACAATGTAGATGAAGTAATCATATAGTCACAACCTATCACAGAACAATATGAACATAACGATCAACATGTAATCGATATAGATGATATCAAACTGGCTTCTGTAAATGATTCAGAATTGGAGGAGACTGAAAGAGAGCCAAGCAGAGTTGAACTGTTAAACCTTTGGTTCCGTAAGGAAGAAAAGAAAGCATAGCCAAAGATGAAGAAGAAGATGAGAATTTCAGGGGCAGAAAATCTCTCAGGTGGTATTATCAGCTGGTTCTTCGATAGAAAACTGCAGCTATTCATTCTGAAGAGGAGAGATGGACTCCAGTACGTGAGGCGTAAGCTTAAAGTATTTAACACATTGCCGAAGGTTGAAGTGAAGGAGTTAGCCTGGAAAGAATTGATCAACATTGGAAATGACCCTTATGCTGAGTTAATCGCAAAGATAATCAGAAGAGAGGGTAAAACTGGAAAGTTTGAGAGACTCAAGCCGAGATCAGGGAAGAGAGTTGAGGAAGAGTCAAGGATAGATCCTCATACTGGAAAGCCATGGGCAAAAATGGTTTACAAACCTGTCAAGTGCTTGAAAAAGGTGCCAATGAAGTCGATGCCACAGAACGTTTTAAGCAACATGAAATGGTGGTATGTCGACAATGATATAGCCGAAGCAGTCATGGAGGATACACAGGACAAAGTTATTTTGAGAGTGTATGATCCACTGCATTTAATAAACCTATCGAAGGACGATCTGAAGAAGCTACATGATCAACATATCTTCTTTCATGAAGGATGGAGATCTGAAGCCAGAAAGTTCCAGAACATAGTCAGAGTATGTATAGATGCAGGTATATACGCAGGAAGTAGTATATATAGGTCTAGTACTTAATCAAAATGTAAATAGTTAGAAGCTATCGTCAAGGGGGAGTCTGTTGGTACACCCTGTGTGACGATAGCAGTCTAAGTCGTATTAGCATTTTGTCTAAGTCATGTTACAAAGTATTGAATACTAACTAGTGTTTGATATATGTGTTTATGTGTGTTTGAAAGTTATTGATTGTATGTTTGAACTTGATGTAATGTATTACAAGAAGTTCAAACATAAAATCCAAAGATTAATTCAAACATAAGTTAAATCATATACTCAAATAGAAGTTGGTCATGTGAAATTCGAATAGGGGATAAATTCAAATTTGATATAGGAGGTAAATTCGAATGTGTCATGTTGATAAACTCGAATGGGCCTTGGGCCTGGATTCGAGTTTGCCCAATGACGTTGTGGTAGTCTCCGTGTTTTGGTGTGAGTGTTATTTCCGTTAAGCCGCTAACGATGATTCCACACTCGTTAGTGTGTGTCGCGTCTAGATAGATCTGTGTAGTGCAAGACCTTACAAATAAAAGTCAAATTCGAATGAACCCTAAAAATTAATTCGAAAGGAACGTATTTTCTGACAAATTTGAATTTCTGACAAAATTCGAACAAACCTTAATACCTCCTTATCTTCGAGCGCCGTAAGTTCGAAAAACGGCCAAAAGTTCGATTTTTTCAACTTTTAAATTAAACCAAAGTTTTTAGGATTAAAAACTATGATTTCAACCAAAATGATTAACTATTATGAACTTTTCCCCGTAATCTTTCTTGTATAACTCGAAAATATATCCAAAAACGTGATTTGACCGTCCAAAAACGTCAAGAAACCACAGATGTTACTTGTGAACACGAAGAACACCACGAACACCCTAATTGCTCTGATACCACTTGTAAGGTCTGCTCTCTACGGATCATATCTTGACGCGACACCTTCCAACGAGTGTGGAATCCTCGTTAGTGGCTTGACGGATAGACCACGCACACCGAAACACGGAGACTAGCATGGTGATAGACGAGCAACTGATCGTCCCAACACGATGATTCTCTCCACACGAAACTCTCTGATTGCTAGCAAGTTTGAGATCGCCCTTTTGCTTAATCTCTCTGAAAATCTGCAAAAGTCTTTCACCCGGATGGTATTTTTGCTCTCAAGTTCGACAGAACCTCTGAGCCGTCAAAGATCCCTAATTTCACAATGAAAAGTTCAATATATAGACGACAAGTTCGAGAAGACGCTCTTCTCGAACTTGTCTTTGAACTTGTTCTTTTGAACTTGTTCCATTGAACTTGTCTTCGAACTTGTTCCTTTGAACTTATTCTAGAACTTGTCTTTGAACTTATTCTAGAACTTATTTCTAGAACTTATTTCTAGAAGTTATTCTAGAAGTTATTCTAGAACTTTTTATGATAGTCTAGAACTTACCATGCAAATGTAAACATCATACACAATGATGATATCAATAACAAAACTAGATTACTGTCATCACACCGGATGTACCAACAAACTCCCCCTTGACGATAGCTTCTAGTTGTTGTTCATTGATCGTAATAAACTATCAGATTCAGACACTATGAATATCGAAATTAGACAGCTATTGTCACATCGGGTGTATCAACAGTGAATGATCAAATAATTGTTGTGAATGATCAAATAAATATTGTGAATGATCAAATAATTCTCGTGAATGATCAAATAAATGTTGTGAATGATCAAATAAGTGTAGAAGACGTGTAAATAGTCAAAGATATTGTGAATGATGAAATAAATTCTGTGAATGGTCGTCAAATAATTAATGTGAATGATCAAGTAAATGTTGTGAATGATCAAATAAATACTACGAATGGTCAAATAAATCTTGTGAATGATCAATAAGTGTTGTAAATGATCAAATGAGTGTAGAAGACATGTGAATGGTCAAATAAGTATTGTGAATGATCAAATAAGTGTATAAGAAGTTTGAATGGTCAAATAATTCTTGTGAATGATCAAATAAGTGTTATGGATGATAAAATAAGTGTAGAAGAAGTGGAAATAGTCAAATAGTTATTGTGAATGATCAGATAAATATTGTGAATGGTCAAATAACTATTGTGAATGATCAAATAACTACTGTGAATGTTCAAATAATTCTTATGAATGATCAAATAAGAGTTGAAAAATTGTGAATGGTCAAATAAGTGTTGTGAATGATCAAATAAGTGTAGAGGAATTGTAAATAGTTAAATAATTCTTGTAAATGTGTAAATTCATATTTCTTGCAATTTATATCAATATAAACACATTCATATGAACAATTAACATAATCACAGAATATCAAATGCTTTAATAGATGAGAGAGATATTACATTGGAGTTTCATTTCTTGACTTGCACAGCGAACTTCTAATCCGTATCATATGCAAGCTTTTCTATTTTTCACACATATTCCAATTAGTACACACTCATGTATATTTATACTTAATTACAACTATTGAGTATTTACATAATGAACCCTGAACTTTTACAACTTAATTGTTTTCAAATCTATATAATTTGTACCCAACAATCTCGCCCTTAGAGATGAAAACTATTTTCAATTAAATTCTGTTCAGGTACTTTTTCTTGATTCTTTTCTTGAATCTTCTTCTTTCCTTTGATCTTTTCTGAGACTTCAAATCTATGTCTCTCTTCTCTTTAATCTCTGAATCTTCAGATAAAATTTCTTCTTTATTGTTTCTCTCTAATCTTCACATCTCTTCTTTTCTAATCTTCTCTTTTCTTGTAAGCACACTCCCCCTTGAATAGCTTTCCTCTATCTCTCCCTTTATCAAGTGTCTTGATATGTTATCGCATTTGTCTTCAGTTGACTTCAATCTACTCAACCGTTGTCTCTGAACTCTAGATTTTCTCCCCCTCATGATGATCATAAGAAATATGAACATCAATCAAAATCTTCAGAGACATTGATTCATTGAAGTTTACAGTAAATGAAATACAACTATAATTTTAATTTCAAAATATTACAAATTGAATTTTTCCCCCTCAAACTGATATCATCTCCCCCTATAAAAAACAAATCCATCTCACTCCCCCTCAAAATTTCACTCCCCCTCGAATTGATACTATATATTTTCAGAACAAAAACAAAGCTTTTCAACTTTCGGGAAAATGAAACACATTCATTTTATGAAATAATGAGTCTAGATGCACATACGATTCCTGTTTGCACAATTGACATAATCTATGTGACCTAGTTTCAGCGCTGGCGTGATGTTAACACTGGTAGGATTTCCAAATAGTCATCGTGAAATCCTTTATCATGAAAGAATCACTTTTATTTTTTCGGCTTACTCACTTTGGATTAGCAGTTTATAGTTATGCAGACTGTTAGACTCGATGTGTCCTAAAAGTGTATATAATCAGCTCTAGACATAATGTGCATCAAATGAAGTGGGAGACCGGAGCAAATGTCTTCCTTGTTTCAATATCAATAATATCCAAATGATATATCGATAGAAATACGGTATAACTCCATGATTATTGAAACAGAAATCTTTTGAGAGATAACTGAGTAGTTAGTGGGGTTAAGTGCATGTGTCACTAGGTCCATGACGTCTTTTTCAATATCAAGTCGCTAGGGCTTGATAGATTATGTGGTTTACCCAGCAAACACAGTGTAGGTAGGATGTTCTTTTCTTTAAATCCTTTCTCAACTCTCAGCTCTCGGCATTTTTCAACAAAGCTCCCTCCTTCTCACTTTTGAGTAATAAATTTAGTCAGCTTTATAACGAAAGCATGATCTGATGCATCACCATCTCCTTTCAATATATCTATCTCGTTTACATTTTACCTCTGCTCAACCCTGTCAGTATCTCGTGATAACTGACACTTCTCAACTAATAGACCTAAAGAACCCTAACCCACACAAACTACAGTTGGTTTGCTTCTTGGGTAGGTTTTCCGGTTCTGGTTAGACCATAGAAGCGATATTTATGCCTATCACACAAATTAGGTGCAAAATCGGAGTCAACAGAAAGATTTTCAGCTTTGAAGCTCAAGGGATATCGGAGAGAGTATATTAAGATAATATGGGATATATCAGAATGAAATAGAAAATCTGATATATGATATGAAAAGAATTAGCACTTGGGAGATAACGGGAGAATCCAGTATAAATTGGAAGCATTGTAACAAAGAGAATCTCAGAAGAAATGAGATTATGAACATAAAAGAGATTAGATCAATTAATCTCAATGAGAGATTCAGAGAATCAGAAGATTATGAAAATATTTTGCTTTTAAGCTCAAAAAAGTTTTTATGTGTGCATAAGATTTGTTCGTGAAAATTTCACACAGTTTTTGAAAAAATGTCTTCATCAATGTTCGTCTGAAACTCCCCCTGGAAATAAGCGCACTAAGTTAGTCAACTCAAAGAGAATTAATCAGGAGCAAAAAATTACAAAAATAAAACTCCCTCTTATTCAATGCAACATTGGAGTTGAATTCAGGGCAGGAATTCCAGAAAGATTTGTCTTTCAGACTCGGGTTCTAATATAAAGTGATTAGAAGCCATTTGTCGCGGAAGCTCGGGTTTCAGTCTGAAAGAACTGAAAGCCTTTAGCTTGGGTTCTGTACTGAAAAGAACAAAATCTAATTTCAGTGAAGATCAGGTTCTACTCTGATGTGAGTAGAAGCCTCTTGAGATGAAGTCCGGGTTCTAGTCTGATATGACTAAAAACCATATGATTGAATTGAAGAACGCGTTTTAGTATGAAGTGATCTGAAAGCCTCTTTAAACCTGCACAGTCAAGATGTCTTTGGTATCCAAACTGATTTGGATCCAGACTTGTTAGCACTATTGGGTACCCATTTCAAAACGGGGTTTGGTATCCACTTGTAGTTGGGTTTAGGTACCCACTTGTACTTGGACTTAGGTACCCATTTCCTGGAATAACTATCAGCTTCTCTCTCAAAAGCAGAAAACAAATTTCTTTGAGTATGAGAAAATTGAATATCTGAGTTTCTAAAGAAACTTGAATTTGAATTATCAGAGTTTTGCGAACTTTTCTTTCTGAAAACTGTCCGGTTCTTGCCAGTTTCTGATAATACTTGGTATTTCTTTGTAACAATGTTTTCTGACTAGAATAACCAGTATTTTTAGAAACTTTAAGAAAATTTAACTTCGAAGATTCACCGGTGTAAATCTTGACCGGAAGTTGTTCAATAACTTTATATTTGCCTCTGTGTATCTTTAATAGATACTTGAGTTTAAGATCTGAAGAAGAATCAAATTTAGAAAATTCAGCTGGATTCTTTTCACTTTTTGTAGATAAATCAGATTGATCGACTTTAGATTTTGAACAAACTGAAGGATATTTAACCTCTGATTTATTTGAAGAAGGAGAATCATTAATTTGTTTGGTAAGATGAAATATCTGATCTTCTAATCCTTTGATAATGACCAAATAAGAATTTCTGTCATTATCAAATGATTGGAAATCAGTTTTAAAAGATTGTGCTTTGATTAAAAACATCTTTCTTTTATTTTCAAACAATTTAGATTTAGCTTTAAAATCTTGTTCTTTCGGTAAGAACTCATGTCTTTCCTTCTCAAGTGAATCTTTAGTTAAAGACAACTCGTTTTCAAGAGCAAAAAATTCTTCAGATTTGTTTAAAACACAACTTAGATCAGTATGATTTGTCTTGAAAAGTAATTCTTCAAGATCTTTAACTTTCTTGTAAAGATCAGATCTTTCAGGTAAAAGATATTTCAGTTGAGTTGCATTCTGAAAATTTGCTCGTTTCGAATCGTCAAGTTCTTTTGATAATTCAGATACTTTCAATTTAAGAGCAGTACTCTCAGAATTTTGTTTGACTTTTAAGCTCTAAATTTCTTCTTTCAGTATTGATACATCACGTAAAGCAAGAGCTTTATCAGTATTTAACTGAACAAGAATGTCGTAATTGTTGTTACGAATCTTTTCAGATTCAGTAAGTTTTTCAATCAGCTCAGACTTTGAAAAGTTTTCTTATTCCATTATGAATTGCAGAAAAATGAACTTCCAAGATCTTTTATGGACTTATGAAAATTTGAATGAATCTTGATTGAAGGAAAATGAATCTTGAATGATTAATTTGATAAAAATCAGCTCTGATTTGACTTTTTGACGTTGAAATTTTAGATTTTCTGCAGAAAAATGCCCGTAACTTCTTTTCTGGAGTGGAATTGGGCCTCGAAACTTTTTTTCTCGTTTCAAGCTTCGATTTGACGTATGGTAGGCCTTCTAACGATGTTCCAGTCAAAAGTTATGATCAATTTAAGCAGCAAAGATCAAATAGTCAAACTCGAATAATAAAGGAACCAAGCTCGAAATATAAAGCATAAAACTCTGTCAAAGAAGAAACAAACTCGAATGGTTAAGGGTTAAACTCGAATGATTAACAAGAAAACTCGGTTGACAAAGCTTGAAACTTGATTAAAGAAAGAGGAAACTCGAATAAAACAAGTATGAAACTCGAATGACTCTATGTCAAACTCGGTTGACACTATTATCAAACTCGGGTATAACTTGATCAAACTCGGTCAAAGTTGGATAAAACTCGGTCAAAGCTTGATCAAACTCGATCAAAGTTTGATAAAACTCGATCAATTAAGTAGCAAACTCGATTCTTTGTTTATACAACTCGGTTAACACTATGAATTCAGTGTTGCCCGAGTTTGATCAGAAACTAATAAAAATCAAGTTCAAAAACACAATTTTTCAACAATCGAATTATAATATGATGCTTATCACAATGGATTCGACTTTAAATCCTCCACCTTTGATTCAATTTCCAGAGCATTTCATCCACAAAATCAAAAACCATAATTGATTTTCTAATTTTCGAAAAAAATGGAATGTAAGAGTGTTCAAAATTTTTCAAAATCAGAATCAAAATTCACTCAAATCTCTGCCATATTTGGCTCTGATACCAATTGTAAATTCATATTTCTTGCAATTTATATCAATATAAACACATTCATATGAACAATTAACATAATCACAGAATATCGAATGCTTTAATACATGAGAGAGATATTACATTGGAGTTTTTTTTCTTGACTTGCACAACAAACTTCTAATCCGTATCATATGCAAGCTTTTCTATTTTTCTCACATATTCCAATTAGTAATCACTCATGTACATTTATACTCAATTACAACTATTGAGTATTTACATAATGAACCCTAAACTTTTACAAACTAATTGTTTTCAACTCTATATAATTTGTACCCAACAAAATGATCAAATATGTGGTGTGAATGATCAATTAAGTAATGTGAATGATCAATTAAGTAATATGAATGATCATTTTATAAGTGTTGTTAATGGTCACTGTAATTACGAATATACCCTTCCATCTAAAAAAAAGGACGCACATGAAATTTCTACTTTTGATCATAGCCCTTGTTTTTTTTAATCGTGTGGCTTTGGAAGGGTACCTTTGATACACTCAATTCTCATGGGTACTTTTATGAACCCATATATATATATATATATATATATATATATATATATATATATGTATGTATGTATGTAGACACACACACATATAGGGCTGGGTTTATTGAGAACCTTAAAACTCATGAAAACCTAATAATTCATTAGAGTCCTTATATCAAAAAATTCTATGACTGAAAATAGGCAAATGACATTGTTGTAATTTTTTAGACTTTTTATAGTAGGAATCTTGAAAAGATGTGCAAAGAAGATTCATTTAGACATTATCATGTATTCTATGTAGATTATCATGTATTCTATAAGAGTAGCGTGTATTCTATGTAGAATATCGGATAGGCTATATAGAATATCACATACAAACTGAAACAGATAAAAGAAGATTCATTTAGACATTTTATCAAACATTTGGTATGCAACTTATACAAACTACAGCAAAAGCACAGTTTTAAACAAACAACATATAAATATTGTGAATCATATACAAAAATCTTTCTAATAAAAAATATATATCTAAGTATAACATTCCAGATCTAAACTATTCTACATAGAGTGTTATTGATTCTGTAGAGATACAACAATAACAAATTAACTAGTACAACAATAATAATATTTTACACAAATATAAAGTAGCTACAATCAATTCAGCATAAAATAGTATTTATTCTAATATAAGTATCATATATTTTATATTATAAAAGTATAGGTTCATTTAGCCCTAAAATAATGTATAATTAAATATAATAATAGTCTAGGTTCATTTTATAAATAGGAATAGTTTACTTTGTGTGAAATCTTAATTTCCTAGACTCAGAGGGGAATGTTTGGACAACTTCGGATATCAGCATCTTGTGTCTTTTAGTGCTTACAGTGACCATAACTTTTGACTCGAGTATCGATACATGGTCCATAATATATCAAATCAAAATATGAACCGAGATCTACACGTCAAACTAAGTTGAGCCCGTTTTAGAAAATTTTGGGCCCCAATTCGAATCCTGGAAGAAGTTACAACAACTATTCTGAATAGAACCTGAAAAATTCAACATTCAAAACTCACTTCTGATCCAAGTCTCACCAAGTTACCACCTTAGATACATCTGCAGATATTCAAATTTGGATATCTGTTCTCAGAAAATTTTCTGATCTTTCAACCTCGGATTAATTACAAAATTCAGCTCCTTTGCCCATCAAATTTCATATAAGGACTTTTAGATTTCTTCCAAAAGAAAGCATATTCGGATCACCACATCAACTTTGGATCACCCACAATCCTAACTTCGGATCAACCCTCATCAAGTTCACAGGACAAGTTTTGAACTCTGGCTTCAACCCAAACTTCAAATACATGTACATCCGAACTTCGGATTCATCAGCATCCGAACTATAGATTCATCAGCATTAGAACTTGTGAAGTTTCTAAGTTTTCTCAAGTTTCCAATCTATAAGATCAACTTCTTGCACTCTACAATCATGAACCAAGTATGTTGCTTACGTGAGAAGACTGTCGAGGGGGAGAAAGTTGATAAATCTCCAGTTTGTCTCATGAACCACTCTAAACAGGTACAAAGTTCATCATCTTCTTATGATTTCTCTAGATATACAATCCATATCTGATTTTAAATCTTGTGATGATTTTCATGAACTGCATGCTCAAATACGCGAATTAAGGAATGAATTGATTGCTGAAAAAGAATAATCCACAATTTATAAAAATAACTGGTTGAATGAGCATAATCTTGTAAAAAACTTTCTTCTTTTAAAAGTCATGACTGATGACAAGAACACTTACCTGAAGAGTCATATTGATACAACCACTTAAGAAAAGAGCTCTTTGAAGTTGAAACAATCTGTTCTAACAAAAGAATTTGAGTCGTTACATTTTGAGAATGGAGAAAATGAGAGAAAATTTATAATGATTGAAAAAGAGAGGATAAGTTTGTAATCCGGAATCAAAGGCCTGGATGATAAATTCCTAAAAAGGAGACAAACAGATCAAACTATTCATTTCAAACAACCAACAGAAAGTAGGTTTTATCAACATAAAAAAGGAATTGGTTTTAAAAATCCTATGCTTTTGAAAAAGGGTCAATTTGTTTTACTTACTTTATATGATGGGAGATACATGGGATATGGGTATGAAGCAGTCTTTCATCGATCGACGGAAGATGCTTTAGTCCAGGAGGAGGTTAGAAGAAAATATACTAAAAACAAGCAAATTCCTTTTGTCTATGAAATGTTGAATGTTAGTTACCCTTGCAAAGTGCCAACTGTTGAGGATGACTTCTTAGATAGTTAATGAATGGCAACGATGAATGCTAAACATGTTAAACTCATTCCACACCCTTACATTCCAACTACTGTTCTGGTACACAAGATTCGTCATCTGGAGGAGGAGTTGAGGATAGCTCGTGAGGAAGTTACTGCCAGTCAGGATGCTCTTCTTGTGAGTGAGGAAAGGTTTCGTAAAGAACATTTTGAACAAGGCGAGTTGATCTACTATAAAGAGCGATATAGTGTTATTTTAAATATTTTAAACTCCGGCTTTGATTTTTCAAAACTTACTCCTCTTGTGAACCTTCATATTTCTTAAAAAGCTTCATCTTCTAATAAAAGGTAAAACATAAGTTGAAGTTCCTGTCAAAGTTTACAAAGGCGAGTGTTCTAAATCTTCAAAACCCCCGGTTTCCAAAAGGACTAAGAGTTCCTCAAAGTCATCAAAGAAACCCTCTCGTCCTGGAACTTCTTCTCACTCTAGGCATTCTCAACGTAGCAACTCAGATGTTTTGTTCCTACTGGTCATGTAAGGAGGATTCCTAAACCTATTGATTTTCAAAGTTTATTTGTCAAAAAGACAGTGATGCTAGAATCTTTAGTGAGAATTGGAAAGAGTGTTAGTGTGTTAGGAAGGATGTTGCTTGTAATATTTTGAAATACTCTTTTTTGCAATCTGTTTTTATGTCTAAAAAGATTTCGGCGCGCTCTTCCGGAGATGACTAAGTTTGTAACTGAGCTACGCAGATTTGGCTATAAGAACAAAAGAAATGAAGCAAGCCTAAGTTATACCAAATACCACTGGCATTGTACCAGTCATAGATAGTACAGCTTGAAGCTGACCTCGGGAATTATCAAACACAGGGAACGACAGATGGAAACGAGATACCGATACTAAAAAGTTTGCTAATATCTAGTCACTTAGGAGGTAAAATGATAGATTACCTACAAACAAAACTAAACTAAACTACGAAATGCATGAATGCACCTAAGAGAGAAATTAAACTAAAACGCTTAAACTAAAATGATAGATTAAAAAAGACTATGATGATCTAACTATCAAAAGCAAATAAGGGAGATAAAGATCAAATAATAAAAGCAACACCCACTTGGAATTGTTCTTTAGGATTTAAGAAAAGGACTAAGTGAATAAACACTTAGGATATTTTAGTTGAAAACAGAAAACAAGTTAGGACTAAATCCAGTCGTTTTAATATTTAAAGCACAAATGTATGTCAATCAAGCGCGTACAAGACAATTAATGAACACATCCCACTAATTTTAGGAATCAAGTATGAAGTTCTCCAGTATTCTCCAACCCCATAAAACTAGCGTAAACATGCACTTTACAAAAGAATCAACCAATTAAACTAGCTTTTAAAACCAAAACTTTCTACACATCAAGCGCTCGAAATCGATTTCAAACATTCATTTTAATCGAACAAATGCAAATCATATTTATGGAACTTAAAGATTAAACTAACCCTATGATCATAATAATGCTAAGGATCAATTTCATGAAACTTAATACCGAATTTGTTAATTCCAACGCATGAATTAATTCATACACAATTGAGACATACAATTTTCCAACTAAAACATCAAAATCTCTTCATAATTCCACCAAGAAACAAAATCCAAGTGAGTGCTAATGAAACTACTCACTAATCATGTTAAGAATAATAAAATAAATGAAATCTAAACTAAAAAAAACCATATCAGAAAGTTTAAAGGAAAGATTGTACCAAAACCGTAGCAAAAATGACGAATTTGAAGAAAAAATCGTAACCGAATGCTTGAATCACCAAGGAATACCAAATGCTTTAGCGAATCTAACCCTAACTATTCTAGAAAAACGAAAACCCTACTTACACCTACTAATCTCACCTTAAAGTGTGTGAAAAAGGCGACTATGCTAAGAAAAATACGAAGTTGCCCTAAAAAGACTCGTTGTTGTCCTTTTAGTCAGATCTGACGTGTCGTGATCACGATAAAAGTCATGGTCACGAGCCTGAGTCATGGTCACGAGCTGTCTGGCTAAGGCAAACTCATTCCAGCTTCAAGGGAGGCTAGCTAAGTCCGTGAAATATAAATATGAAGCAAATCAAAACCATTTCCACGTATATCGAAGCTAAAACCACCAAAATATAAGACAAAATGATACGAAAAATATATATAACTGACATTATATCAGTAACTTACCCTGAAAGATGAAAATGCCGCCAATCTAAGAAAACAAAACTGCATGCATCATCACCGACTCATAAATTGGAAAAACCACCGCCAGAGGTTAAGCCTAAGGCATTTCCGAATTCACCCAAGCCAAAAGGTAGTTGCATCACGTAAGACTCTTTCAAAACTTGGACCCATATACAAATGGGTGCCAAAAGGTTTCAGCATCTAAACATGTGTCAAATGTTAAATGGATTCCTACTGTTGTGTTGTTATATGACAATGGAAATCTAGTACCTAACACGAAAGGACCCATTCTTCAATGGGTACCTAAAGTGGTTTAATATGACGCAGATGGTTTCCAGATCACTTCAGACTGGAACCCGTATTTCATAGTGATGGCTTCCGGTCCAATCAGACTAGGACCCGAACATCAGTGTAAGATTTTTTGAATGCTCTTATTCATTTAAAAAAACAAAAAAAATTGATTCTCTGTGATGCTTCTGATCTCATTCTTTTTTAGATTCTCTCCAATATTCTGAATTCTACCAAATCATCCTGATTTCCCACTTATATCATCCCACTTCATGCACAATCTGATTCATTTGAAATTCTAATAGTCTAGTTCTTCTAAATAGTCTCTCAACTTCCCCAATATACCTTCATTAATCTCTCATCTCATTCATCCCCTAAAACACCCCATGAGCTTAAATTGTGGAGCTTAACTGGTACATCTTTCAAGATATCCTGCAGACTCTGATGATGCACAACGAGTGTGATAAGGCATATGTATATATCGCTCTTATGGTCTAAACCATATCATGAAGACCTCCTAAGGGGCAAACCACTCTTTAGTTTGTGTGGGTGAGGGTCTTTAGGTCAACTAGTTGATGAGTGTTAGTTATCATGGGTCTAATAGGGTCAAGCAGAGATAAAATGAAAATAAAAATGTGAGGGGTTATTGTAAGGAGATTGGGTGCATCATGATTCAAAGTGAGTCAGAGGGAGTATGGTTGGAAATCGCTAAAACTTAGGAGTGAGAAAGGATTAAAGGAAAATGAAAAGTCTACCGACACCATGTCAGTCTGTTGGGTTTCCTACATCTGTTACTAAATTCCACGTGTTGGAATTAGGTATTGAACAAGACCTCATAGACCCAGTGACGCATGCATTGAACCCCCTAGCTACTAAGTTGTCTCTTAAAAGTCTTCTGTTTAAATTTCACGAAGTTATAACATATACTCTATCGACATATCACTTGGATATTATTGATATTGAAACAAGGAAGACATCTTTTCCGATCTCTGACTTCATTTAATGCACAACGTCTTGAGCTTAATGTAATACACTTTTTATGACAAATAGATTCTAAAGTCTGTGTGACTATAAACAAATTATCTACCGAGACAACGCCGGAACAAATATGAGTGATTCTTTCTTGATAAAGAGTTTCACAATAATTATTTGGAAATCCTACTAGTGTTAATGTCATGTCAGCGCTGAACGTAGGTCACATAGACTATGTCTATTATGTCAATAGGGATTCCATGTGAACCAGGATTTGTGATTTACAAATGAATTCGTTTCATTTTCTTTTATTCAGGTTGAAAAACCAGGATTTTTTTGTCATTTTTGTGAGAGGGGGTGAATGTGTATGAAGGGATAGATTGTTAATTTTAAGGGGTTAGATAAAAACTTTGATGTATTGTTTTGTTGAGGGGGAGAGTTGAACAACTGTGTAATCTTGATTATTATGAGTAGTTGAGTGAGACTATTTCTCTGTCTGTAATGTTCTGAAATGTAATATTCTTTATAAATCTGTAATCATTTGCTATGATGAAGAAAGAAGAAATAAAGACACTGAGATTGTTCATTCTAAGGGGAGCCAAAATCTGAAAGATCTAATGGGAGACTCATCAAAAGAAGAAGATCAATGATATACTGTTAGGGACAAAAAGGCCTCAGCCAAACCTGCTTTACATCTTAAGGGGAGATTTTTAATCAAACCTGTTTGATGCACATAAAGGTATACATTAAGGCCTGTTAATGCCTTATTGAAACCTGAAAAGTGATTTGCAATATAAGTCAAAGCTGTTTACCCTGTTGCATTCATTGCAACTAAGGCAGATTGCCCAAGCTGTTCATTCTGTTGAACATGCTGGACATAAACTGTCTATGCTGCTCTATTCTGTTGAGCAGCTTGGACAAATTCTAAGTGTTCTGTTCTTTGTAAACAGAACCTGTTCTTTGTGAACAGGCTAAACACTTTATGGAATATGTTTTCATGTCCTCATGTATTGTTTTAGACTACAAGATCAGTTACAAAGTCAAAGACAAAGTGGAAAAACAGAAGCTGCCTACGCTGCTCTGTTACATGAAGACAAAGAGATATCTGAAATGGGCGACAGATCATATCTTATATCAAAATGACCTTAATAGAAGATGAAAGTTGCAAAGTTGACATTCCTCTTTTAGTTAAAGGCCTCTGCAACAGAGACAAAAGGAAAAAGGCAAAGATTCTGCCACATGAAGACAAGTCTGCTCTATCAGAATGTGCAGAAAAGTTGTTTTATCTTTTTGGAAAGACATCCCACTATCTCCCTATCCAATAAGGAAGCTTCACTGAGATTCTCAGTTAGCGTATAAAAGGAAGCTTCTAAGGATTGTGAGAGAACCAAGAGTGAGAATGTGTAATGACGCATAATTGTAAATATTTAATTATAAACTAAATGGAAGATTGTTAGCCCTAAAGTAGTGTATAATTAAATATAATAAAGGTAGGTTCATTTTGTAAATATGAATAGTTTACTTTGTGTGAAATCTTAATTTCCTAGACTTAGAGGGGAGTGTTTGGACAAACCCCCAAATTTAGCCATAGGTATAAATAGAATTATTGTGCTAGGTTTTTGAAAGGCAAGAATATTATGTGTGTGTTTTTTAGTGTGAAAGTTTGAGTGCCCAAATTCTCTTAATCTTCGTATTCTTAATAGAATTTGTATGGTTGATTGTATTTCAGTGCAAAATAGACTGGGAATCAAGTTATCACAATTTGTGAGAGATATGAAGGAGAGAAGAAAGAGACAATCATGACTTCCAGATCACGACAACGATAAAGAGTAAGATAAAGAAGAAAATATATTGGCGAGGACTAGTGGTAGCGGCAGCGATGAAGTTTGTTGGGAAATATTCTAAGTATATCAAGCTGTTAGTTAGATTTCTCAAACTGTTAGTAGTATTTATGTGTAATTACAAAGTTCAAGCTGTTAGTTAAATAAGTTCGAGCTGCTAGTTCAAAAGTTCAAGCTGCCAGAGTTAAAAATTTAAGCTGCTCAACAGATTAACAACAGAAAGTGCTGAAATTCAGGAAGTGATATATATTTCAAGATTTGAATATCTTCCAAGCATATCTACTACCAGAGAAATCAGAGTTCATCAAGGAAACAAATCAGAAGGCTATATATATATAGATAGACTAGGTCTTTCTATTGTAAGTCTGTACGTGAAAGTTTTGTAATTCTGTGCTTCATTGTAATTGTTTTCTGATAAAGTTTCTCAAGCCTCTAAGGTTGTAAAACCCTAAGAACAGTCTGTGTTCTTCGTCTAATCAAACAGATTAGAGGTGGTTGTAATCAGTGATTTTGGCAATAAAGGAATTGATTTTAGTTATATTTATCTATTATTTATTCTGAAAGTTTTCTTAAAACAATTAATTGTTATTCCGCAAACTTCTGAATTGGACTTTGATTCAATACAAGGTTATTGGTTTACACTCTGATTTATTAAAACCAGTTAATCTTAGGTGATTTTGATCTTGACAAGTGGTATCAGAGCCACAGGTTTTTGTTTGTTATTCTTTGTTTTCAAAGTCAGAAACTTTCTTTGTTTTAAAATTTTATTTTTCTGCAATGGAGTTTGAAAATAGCAGTAGTGGATCTGGGCAAGGACTCAAAGTGCCTATGCTCAAACCCACTGAGTTCGACATGTGGAAACTCAGGATTCAACAGCACATTCAATTTATTGATTATGCCATATGGGAAGTTGTTGAAAATCCTCCTGCAGTTGATCCTGAACTAGATGCTGAGGGCAAACCTATAAAAACACCTCCAAAAACTGAAATTGAAAGAAAGGCTAGAATGAATGAAGTGAAAGCTCTTACTCTTTTACAAATAGCCATTCCTAATGCTTATCAACATCAGTTTAAAAAGTTCTATACTGCTCATTCTCTTTGGATTGCTTTAGAGAAAAGATTTGCTGGCAATGCTAGCACCAAAAGGAATCAAAAGGATCTTTTAAAACAGCAGTATGAAAACTTTTCTGGTGGCAAGAATGAAAACCTTACTCAGATTTTTGATAGGTTTAATAAGCTAATAGGTGATTTGGAGAGTGCTAAAGTCAGTCTGGATCAAGATGAAGTAAACAGAAAATTCCTCAGATCTCTTGGTGAAGAATGGACAGTCTATGCTGCCCAATAGAGAACCAAAGACACTCTAGATGAAATAGAGTTGGATGATCTTTACAACAGCCTGAGAGTTTTTGAATCTGAGATTGAAAATAAAAAGAAATCCTTTTCTTACAATCACAACACTGCTCTGCTGTCATCAGCATTAACTGATAAATCAAACTGTTGTGATTCTTTTTAAGGTGCTGATGGTTACTCTTCTGAAGTTCATTATGAAGCATTTGTTGCAAGTGATGGACTGTTTGCTCTAAATGCTGAAGATCTGGAACAAATCCATCCAGATGATTTAGAAGAGATGAACTTAAAATGGCAGCATGCTATGTTGACTATGAGGGCCAAAAGATTTCTGAAAAGAACTGGCAGGCCTAACTTTCAAGCCAGAACAGAAGGCAAGCCAGCATTTGATAAATCAAAGGTTGAGTGCCTTAAATGCCACAAGCTTGGCCACTTTGCTAGAGAATGCAGATCCCAAGGTCAGCAGCCACCAAGACCCCAGCAAACCAATCAAACTTCATCCTCACAAGATCTTGTCTCTCAAGAAGACAATGTGTTTGACTGGAGTGATCAGACAGAAGAGGAGTTTCATAATCAAGCTCTTATGACAGAAACATCCACTGTCACTTCCACTGAACTACCATCTGAGGTAAATGCTAAACTCTGTTCTCAAACATGCAAAAATATGGTTAGAAAGTACAAAGATCATAATGAGAGCATGTGCAAAACTCTAGCTAAGATGGAAGAGAGGAGATATGAGTATATGCAGGCTATAGAAAATCTTGAAAAACAGATCAATGACTATAAGGACAATGAGATTTAGATGGGACATGATATAACATATCATGAGTGGAAGAAAAAGGAACTGAATAAGAAAATAGAGACCCTAAATAAGAAACTAGATGAGGCTGAACAGAAGGTGTTAGAAGCTAACAAGAAAATAGAATCTATTAATATAGATTTAGGTAGCTTCAAGCTGGCCAATCAAAAGCTAGAACACCTAATGGAGGTCAAATTTAAAGATAGGGTAAAATCTCAACTCAATCCCAAGGAAGGTATAGGATACAAAGCTACTCCACCCCCATACAACAACAAATACATTCATCCCATTAGTGAAGTTGCTGATAGGCTTGTGAATGAACCATTAGATGACACAATGAAAACTGTAGATCCTATCCTTGAAGACAGGCCTGAATCTAAAGAAGAACTTATTCCAAATGAAGGCTGTGAGTGTAAAGAAGTTGAGAGAAACTCCAAACCAATGAGTGCACCTATAGAACCTCCTACTTCCAGTTTCATCAAAACCCATAGTGTGAAAGGAAAAGAGAATATTAGTGTATGCAATAATGCTTCACATGTTTCTGTACCTTCTAACTGTAACATTGCATCTTCCTCAAAAACTAATAACAGGGGTAAGACTGCTCCAATATGCACATGCCAAAAGCATGGTGTCCAAAAGTTTCCCACACAGCAGCAGGTGAGGGGAAATCAAAGGAACAGGAACCAGTTATGGTCTCACAAAACTGGTTTTCCAATCAAAACAATCAAAAGATGTTTCCATTGTGGCAGGAAAAATCATTTGGCCAGGCATTGTTTATATAAACCATCTGTTACAAAACAGACTGTGGTTCAAAAACAGGCGATTGTTCAAAACTCAAAAGTTTCAAAGGCCAAAACACCTGTCACACCAGTTCCAAAGAAGACAGTTGATCACAGGTACTTAAAAGTCAACAAAAGACAGCCTACACACCAAAAACAAGTTTTAGCAAAATCCAAAGCAAACATAAAAAAGGTATGGTGTGTTAAAGGCAAAAACATAGATCAAACTGCTGATGCAAGTGTTGGGACTGTTAAGTCAAAAGTTGGAACTGGTAGTGCAAATTCTGAAGCTGTTAGCACTAAGAACCCAGTTCAAACTGCTAAGTCTAAAACTAGAACTGGTAGTGGATCTTCTGAGACTGTTAATGAAAAGGTTGGAAAGAACACCTGGATACCTCATGTCATAACTAAATACTCTTCACAAAATCCACCAGTGGATCTCACTAAGTTTAAAAAGACACAAATAGTGTTTAGTTATGTCAATGCACAAGGACAACCCAAAACCAATTTGGTTTGGGTTTACTCCACTAGTAACTAAGCTTTTTCTGTGCAGGGCAACCACAGGATCCAACATAAGACAAAATGGCATATGGACAGTGGATGCTCTAGGCACATGACAAGCAATTCTGAATGCTTGTCAAACTTCAAAAGCTTTGAAGGAGGGTTTCTTGCATTTGGAGGTAATTCCAAGGGAGGTAAGGTAACAGGTAAGGGTACTGTTAAAGCAGGCAACATGTTATTCAATGATGTTTTGTATGTTGAACAGCTGAAGTACAATTTATTAAGTGTGTCTCAAATCTGTGATAAACAAAATATAGTTTTGTTCACAGACTCTGAGTGCATTGTCCTTTCAAAAGATTTTAAAATACCTGAAAATCTTGTTTTACTTAGAACACCAAGAAAGGACAATGTCTACTGTTTAGACACAGATCTGTTATCCAAATAAAATACTTTAAGCTGTTTGATATCCAAAGCATCATCAATTGAGTCTGCTCTTTGGCATAGAAGGATGTGTCGCATGAACTTCAAATCTATAAAAGTTTTAGTCAAAAAGAACTTGGTAAGAGGTTTACCACAAAAGGAGTTCATATGTGATGATCATTGTGTAGCATGTCTCAAAGGCAAGCAACACAAAACTTCTCATAAGGCCAAAGAAGTAAATTCAATCTCATCTGCTCTTCATCTTATTAATATGGATCTTTTTGGTCCAACATTTGTTTTGAGTTTGAATAAAAGAGCTTACTGTTTAGTAATTGTTGATGGTTTCACCAGATTTACATGGGTTTACTTTCTTAGGACTAAGGATGAAACTGCTGAGCTAGTCAAATCCTTTATTCTTAAGATTGAAAACCAATCAAATTTAAAAGATAAGGTGATCAGGTCAGACAATGGAACTGAATTTAAAAATAATATTCTAAACAGTTTCTGTGAGTCTAAAGGCATTGCAAGGCAATATAGTGCACCTTGAACACCACAACAAAATGGTGTAGCTGAAAGGAAGAATAGAACGTTAATAGAGGCTGCTAGAACCATGCTAGCTAATTCCAAACTGCCAATGACCTTCTGGGCAGAGGCAGTAAATACATGTTGTTATGTGCTAAATAGGGTTCAAATTGTTCAGTCACAATGGAAAACTCCATATGAGTTATTCCATCACAGGATTCCCTTAGTAGCCTTTCTAAAACCTTTTGGTTGTTCATGCACTATTCTTTATACTAAAACTCACTTAGGAAAGTTTGAAAGTAAGGCTGAAGAAGGTTTCTTTGTAGGTTACTCTATTCAAAGCAAAGCCTATGGGGTGTATAATAGTGTGTCTAAAACCATTGATGAAAGTGCCAATGTTGAGTTTAATGAAAATACTTCAAATATCAAAGGCACTGGTCCTGATTGGTTGTTTGATTTAGATTCACTAACAAATTCTCTGAGCTTTGTTGAGTATACTGCAGGAACTGCTGAAACAGTGTTGAAACTGTCAGCCCAAATTCTCATGCTGGTAACACAAATGTTCAAGCTGTTGGCACAAAGTTTCCAATAATTGCAGGTTCTGCTTCATGGGATGAGTATACTGTACTGCCACTTCTATCTTGTGACCCACCAGGGGTCCTGGTTGATCAACAAGACACAAATACAGAGTGTGAAGTGTCAATCCCAAGCCCTGAAGTAATAGCTCTATCCAATAGGGAAACAGTCCCATCTTCTGATCAAACTGTTACTGGAGCAGGATCCTCAAGTGGTGCTGAAGGTGATGATACAAATCTGGGAACATCATTTCAGAGAGAAAGAGAACCCACACTCAGGGTTCACAAGTATCATCCTCTTAACCAGATAATGGGAGATCCACGCACTCCTGTGCAGACAAGGACAATGGTTCACATGGAGTCCACTGATGCTGAATCAGCAGTCCCTGAATTCAGTCTAGCTGCCTTTGAACATGCATGCTTCATGTCACAATTGGAGCCAAAGAAGGCATCTGAGGCTCTGAAAGATCCATCTTGGATTGAGGCAATGCAAGAAGAACTTTTTCAATTCAAGATTCAGAATGTATGGACTCTAGTTGACTTACCTAAAGGTAAGAGGGCAATTGGTACAAGATGGGTTTTCAGAAACAAGAAGGATGAGAGAGGTGTAGTGATCAAGAACAAAGCAAGGTTGGTAGCTCAAGGCTATACTCAAGAAGAAGGAATAGATTAGGATGATGTCTTTGCTCCAGTAGCAAGGATAGAAGCCATCCAACTGTTCCTAGCTTATGCCAGCTTCAAAGGGTTCAAAGTGTACCAAATGGATGTGAAATCTGCATTCTTGTATGGTACAATCGAAGAAGAGGTTTATGTGTGTGTCAACCCCCTGGATTTGAGGACAGAGTCTACAAGTTAGACAAAGCCCTCTATGGACTCCACCAAGCTCCAAGAGCATGGTATGACACTTTGTCTTCATATCTTCTACAAAATGGATTCAAGAGAGGTACTCTGGACAAGACATTATTCACAAAGTCCATCAAATCAGAGATTCTTCTTGTTCGGATCCATGTTGATGATATCATCTTTGGATCAACAAATGACATTCTGTGTAAGGAGCTTGAAACCTTGATGCACAAGAAGTTTCAAATGAGTTCAATGGGAGAACTAACTTTTTTTCTAGGATTGCAGGTCAAGCAGAAACCCACTGGACTTTTTATAAGTCAATCAAAGTATGTAAATGACATCCTGAAAAAATTTGGATACAAGGACACCAAAGTGGCCAGCACACCAATGGACACTCATAAGCAGCTTGATGCAGATAAAGAAGGAGTGGATGTGGATATTCACTTATACAGATCATTGATAGGTTCACTAATGTATCTAGACATGATATAATGTTTGATGTTTGTGTTTGTGCCAGGTTTCAATGTGCTCCAAAGGACTCACATTTGTTTGCTGTTAAGAGAATATTTAGATACCTCAAGGGCCAACCAAAATTGGGACTATGGTATCCTAAGGACTCTCCTCTGAACTAACAACCAATTCTGATAGTGACTATGGAGGTTGCAACATAGACAGAAAATCCACAACTAGTGGATGTCAATATCTAGGAGCAAGACTGGTCTCTTGGCAGTGCAAAAAGCACACCACTGTTTCCACTTCATCTACTGAAGCAGAATATGTTGCAGCTGCCAGCTGCTGTTCCCAAGTAATGTGGATTCAGAACCAACTGAGAGACTATGGTATGAGCTTTTTATCTACTCCTATTTATATTGACAATTCAAGTGCATTAAGCATTGTACAAAATCCAGTGAAATTTCCCAAAACCAAGCACAAAGACATTAGATTTCATTTTATAAGGGACTGTAATGAGAAAAATATAAACCAAGTTACCAAAATTCATACAGATGATCAGTTAGCTGATCTATTTACAAAACCATTTGATGTAGGGAGATCACCTTTCTAGTATCCAATATTGGTATGGTAAATATGGATTAATTTGTTCTTCATTATTCTCCCTTATTTCATGAGGAAAATACTTATTCGATGTGCTTAGTTAAGGGGGAGACACTGTTTCATTAGAAGATGCTTCATTTTCAACTAACAGCTTGAGACTATTCTCAAGCTTCTAGTTCATTTTCTTGGACTGTTAGTTGTTTCACTTCCTCTGTCAAAGTGTGCGGGGTAATTTAGTAATTCCTCATAAGATTGTGCGCGGGACTAGATATTTTTGAAAAGCCAAAACCTTTAAAGTCCTAGTTTAGTTCGATTGCAACTACCAGTTACAAATATATCTTCCACAATCTTTTCATCTTCTCTCTGAGCGATTTACACACAGTCGTTCCAAACCCTAAATCACTGTCTTGATTTCAAATGGAGTTTGTCAAAGAACATAACTGCCTACCCTACTCTCTCAAACATGCTGAACTGCAACCATTCCATGACTTGATGGACTTCCTTCGTGGTTCCCATATCCATCATGCTCTCATCATTAATCCCACCATATACGTCGCCCATTTAGAGCAGTTCTGGAAATCAGCCATTGTCAATACCACTAATGGAGTCACCTCTTTTGTATCAAACATTGATGGTAATCCCATTACCATCACCGAGGAGTCTATACGCCAGCATCTGCATCTTCAAGATGCCACTGGTATAACTGATCTATCCCTTACTGCTTTACATGAAGGACTTTTTGCTATTGGGTATAGGGGTCCTACTGATTCTTTTACCTTCTTCAAAGCACATTTTGCCCCTAAATGGAAATATCTTATGCATATTATTCAGCAGTGTATAAGCCCTAAAAGAACTGGTTGGTCTGAATTTTCTTCAAATATTACCACTGCCTTAGTGTGCTTATCAACAGGCTAACAGTTCAGTTTTTCAAATATAATTTTTCAGGGGATGTTAAGGCATCATGCCCTAAAGAATGGGAAATTTTTTATGTATCCACGATTTTTGGCAGAAATAATTGCAAAGTCTTGCAATAATATTAAAATACATAAAAGGATACATGTTTCTCATAGGCACTCTTTACCTTCTATCAAAAGGCTTTTGAAACAAAGTGCCAATTTTCACAATGTGGATGTCTCATTGCCTTCTGCAATGCAGGACATCAATCCAAGAAACAGAGGAGAGGTACCTGAGCAGGCTCAGCCATCCATTACTACTTCACCCCCAGAACCCCAACCCACTCCTCATGATACAAACACTTCCTCTGCTCCTTTTATTATACATACATCCCCAGCCCTCTCACTACAAATGTATAAAAGACAAAGGGTTGTAGAAGCTCCTTCCTCTTCAGTCCAACTACCAGAGCCAAATAGCCCTGTGCAGGGGGACACTCCTGCACACAATATCGAAAGGGAACCCATTGAGGATACTCCCACCCTCAATTTGGAGGTGGACATCCCATCAGAGGATGTTCATATGGGTTTTGTGGCTGGTACTACTGATGTCTCTACACAAGAGGCACAAAACAGTATCAACATATCTAAGACCACACCCATGGCAACAGAGGGTGTGCAAGCACCTTCTAGAAGTCCCCAGTACCAAGAACAAAGGGGTCCAGATGTTTCTACTTCTGGAATTCCTGCCAGTGATAAATCTCAAATACCACTATCATTTGAAGATGTTGAGGCTAGTCTGCAACTAATGGCTTTAACGGTTCAACAGCTGAAACCTGTTGTAGCTATTTTGGAACATTACAAGTCCATTATTGCTGCACCGGGAGCTCAAATAACAGCTTTGCAACATTTAACAACAGCCTAACAACAAAGACTGGATTAGTTTCACCTTGGGTTCACACTTTGTGGTAACAAGATCATACAGCTTGAGAAGTTAGTTCGATCCCTGTTTGCAAAGGTTTTTGGTTCCCCTGGCCAAACCAATGCATCCAAAAAGGGGGAGAATCAGAAGATCCCTCATCTAGTCTAAACAACTTCAACTTCCCCACCAACAGCTTCAGTTTCTAGGCTGACAGTCCCAACAGTTTATCAAGCTGTTAATCTAGAAGCTCAAGCTGCTCCCACCAGAACAAGTGGAGTAGTCATCAGAGAAGGTCCTCAAGCTCCTGCCCCAGCAGTCCCACCCACAGCATCAGCTTCCAAAGACAAGGGCAAGGGTATTCTGATTGAGACTCGAAAGATCAAATTCATCTCTAAAGAAGCCCAATGATGCTGAACTGGCAAGGAAATTAGCAGAAGAACAAGATGAAATCCTAGACCAGCAAACCCTTGAACCAATGGGAGATGATGAAACCTTAGGAGATTACCTAAGAGGGTTTGTGGTCAAGGGTAGTCAAAAGAAGAGGAAAAGGCCAGTAGGGCCTTCAAAGGCAGAACACTTAAGATTTTTTATTATTTTCTCTGCTACAGCTGGAATATCAAAAGTAATTGCTCTGTCATGGTCAACTGAATAGCTTCAGGCTTTGTATGAAAAAGAAAAAGAGAAAGAAAAAGCATCCACAGCCTCCTAACATGTCCAAGGTCCACAAGAATCAGTTCAAACTGTTGCTAATGATCCTCCTGAAACCATTCAACAAGCAAAGTTTGATCAGGTTAAGAGAGTGTTGTTTGAACAACAGCTGCAAAAGGCTATGGAAATTGAAAAGGTCCTGGATCAGTATGATTTCTCTAAACTGTAAGGTCTTGCTACTACAGATCTATCTCAACGTGACACCTGCCAACGAGTGCGGAATCCTCGTTAGCGGCTTGACGTATATAACACTCACACGGAACACGGAGACTACCACAACGATGTACGATCGACGACGAACGAACCTACGTGATGATTCTCTCCGAACTAACACACTATCAGCTGATAAACTCGAGATCGCCATTTGCTAATTACTCACACGAAATCTGCAAAAGTCCTCTAATCATTCGAGTTAATCCCTAATTATAGAGGTCCATTCGAGTTTGTCATTGGACAAACTCGAATCCAGGCCCAAGGCCCATTCGAGTTTGTCTACATGACACATTCGAATTTACCTCCCATGTTAAATTCGAATGTATCCTAAATTCGAATTTCTCATGTTCAACTTCTATTTGAATATATGATTTAACTCATGTTTGAATTAATCTTTGGACTTTACGTTTGAACTTCTTGTAACTCATTACATCAAGCTCAAACACACAATCAATAAACACATATATCAAACACTAGTTAGTATTCAATACTTTGTAACATGACTTAGACAAAATGCTAATACGACTTAGACTTCTATCGTCACACAGGGTGTACCAACAGACTCCCCCTTGACGATAGCTTCTAACTATTTACATTTTGATTAAGTACTAGACCTATATATACTACTTCCTGCGTATATACCTGCATCTATACATACTCTGACTATCTTGTGGAACTTTCTGGCTTCAGATCCCCATCCTTCATGAAAGAAGATATGCTGATCATGTAGCTTCTTCAGATCGTCCTTCGATAGGTTTATTAAATGCAGTGGATCATACACTCTCAAAATAACTTTGTCCTGTGTATCCTCCATGACTGCTTCGGCTGTATCATTGTCGACATACCACCGCTTCATGTTGCTTAAAACGTTCTGTGGCATCGACTTAATTGGCACCTTTTTCAAGCACTTGACAGGTTTGTAAACCATTTTTGCCCATGGCTTTCCAGTGTGAGGATCTATCCTTGACTCATCCTCAACTCTCTTCCCTGATCTCGGCTTTAGTCTCTCAAACTTTCCAGTTCTACCCTCTCTTCTGATTATCTTTGCGATTACCTCAGCATACGGGTCATTTCCAATGTTGATCAATTCTTTCCAGTCTAACTCCTTCACTTCTACCTTCGGCAATGTGTTAAATACTTTAAGCTTACGCCTCAAGTACTGAAGTCCATCTCTCCTCTTCAGAATGAATAGCTGTAGTTCTATGTCGAAGAACCAGCTGATAATACCACCTGAGAGATTTTCTGCCCCCGGAATTCTCATCTTCTTCTTCATCTTTGGCTCTGCTTTCTTTTATTCCTTACGGAACCAAAGGTTTAATAGTTCAGCTCTGCTTGGCTCTCTTTCAGCCTCCTCCAGTTCTGAATTATTTACAGAAGCCAGTTTGATATCATCTATATCGATTACATGTTGATCGTTATGTTCATATTGTTCTGTGATAGGTTGTGACTGAATGATTATTTCATCTACATTATCATCTTCATCTACCACAACCTCCTCATCAGATTTCCAATCAGCTACATCTTCTGGCACAAACTCTCCTTCTTCCAGATCCTCTACATCATCTTCAAAATCAAATTCAAAATCTAATGGCTCTTCCTCGATATCCATTAAAGATTCAATTATTTCATTCATATCGCCCGCGACCACCTTCGAGGAGCTTGCTTCTCCTCCTTCTCCTCCTTGAACAGGCTCCCCCTGAGTTTCAACATATAGAGCAGCAGGAAAATCTGCTGGCTCATTCTCTTTCTGTGCATTGGGATCATCGCCTTCATCTTCATCATCATTTTCCCTTCTTGGCTCCTCACTATCCTTACAACTCGTCTCCCCCTGAGCCTTGAGATTTTTCGTTAGCTGCTCGAGGAGGGACCTCATAGTTTTGATCTCAGCAACCTGATCAGCGACAAATCTCTTCAATTCAAGATTTTCTTGATCAATCTTTGCATTATGCTCCTGAAGCTCGCTGACTGCTTTTGTGAGTTGAAATATTTGGACTGTCTGGAAGTCTACCTTGCTTCTCAGCTCTGAGAAACGCTGGTTGTCTGTGAAGGTGGATGAAGTGGATGGAATTGATGTAATTAGTGACGACGTGATTGGTGGTTGAACAATTGGTTGAGCGGATGGAATCTCAGACTCGAAAGCAGAGGCAGACGAAGCTCCCTGCATAAACCTGTGTCGTTTGGCCCTTTGTCGAGGTACCAAAGGTACTACTCCCTCTTCTTCATAATCTGAGTCATCTGACTCCCTTGAAGCTCTTTTCCTTCTTACCTCTTCTTTAACCACTACTAATCTTGAGCCATACGTCCCTATGTAAATGGACGGAGCTATGGTCACAGTGTCTGGTGCCTCAACCTCAATCTCCTCAATTTCTTCTGACTCAGAATCAGAAGTTGAAACAGCTTCGCCTTCTGGCTCAGGTTGATATTCATCTATATGTTTAAAAACATCAACTTTCTCCTTCTGGAGGCTCCAAAAGATCTCCAACGAGTTCAGCAGTGATTTCCTCATTAGCATTCGGACCGGCTGCCCAAATCTCTTCCAACGTTTGAAGTGTCGGATCAGATACAGATGGTGCACTTGAAGGACCAGCCTCTTCCGGCTCTTGAGCTTGGCTTGTAGAAGGCCTATTAGCCTGAATTTGTCTCGCAGATGGCCTTTGCCTCCTCCTCTGTTGCTGAGGCCTCGGTTGTGGCTGTTGCTGATGCTGCTGTTGCTGCGGAACCTGTACATCCCCTGCCCAGTTGGCACCTTCAGGGACTACAAAATCAGGATTTATCACTGCACCAAAAAGAGGTGCATCTACTGGCCTAGCCAGTCTTCCTCTATGAGCTGAGTTGTCTGTAAAAAATGCGTTTGTCTATGACAGCAACGCTTTGAATTTTGTTCAGCTGTGGCAGGTTTGGCAGGAAATGTCTGATCAGCATCATCACGAATCGCGGATATAGTAGAAATCTTTCTATGTCTGGAGCTGTTATTTGTTGAACAAACTCAGAAAAGAACATCTCAGAGAAGCTAAACCGTTGATTGTACACCAATGCTATCATTCCGGACTGAATCTTCGATACAATGTAATCGAAGCCAGCTTTCTTCGCTAGCAAAACATACCATGAAGACATGCGCCAAATATCGCCATTGTCCGATAAACCCACTTTTCATGTAAGAAGACTTCGTTACGTCCAGGCTATACCCCATTCTAACAAAAGCGGCCTGCCTGATTGACAACGGGAAGTCAATCGGCCCATTCTCTTGATCCTATGATCCCAGCTGTAACACTTGACGTAGCATATCGGCAGAAAACACTAGAGGGTGTCTACCGATCCTCGTTCTCAATACTGTTGGAGTAACAATACAGTCCACTTGAAAATGATCCCAAAACTGACGCACGTAAGGGATAACGATTTGAATATTATGAGACAGCGCATAGGAAATCCTTGATCCCACCAAAAAATCCACCATCTGGCGGTAGGCTTGAGCCTCTGGAATTGCATGGTCCGGAGATATGACCATATTATGCTTAGGCACGAAAATTCTATCTGCCATGTCTGCGCAATAAAGCAAATAAAATATTAGAATTATTAAATAGACATAAACTTGTTTAAATTCAAATTTGTTTTATTTTGAACTTGTGTAAGTATAAAATCCAACACCTATGAATTTCCACAAGTTTAATTAAATGGTAAACCAATAATTCGAATATAATTGTAAAGTCGAATGACAAGTTCGAAACAACCATGTCTTCGAATTTAGTATATGCTTCGAGTTTAATGACAAACTCGAAGCCAAATTCGAAGTATGATCAAATTCGAAGGAATGAACAAACTCGAACATGTCGGTTTGAATAACAACAAAAATCCAAGATTTTAACCATTTTAGACTTAGAAAATTACATTCATCAGTCCTAATAGGTTATAATCAAAGATATTTGTGGTCAATTTGATGTTTCACTGGTTCAAAGTATGTCATTTTGAAATCCAAACTTTCCACCAATAAAACTTCAAAATTCATTGATTTTGCCTCAAATTAAGTCTAAAACCACCTAAATCTTGTATAATACACTTGATTATACCCAGATTTGCTAGTAGAATCGAACACAAATGGACAAAAGTCGACAAATAGTGTGAAACTCGAAAACGGCAAATTCGAAGGAGTAAACTCGAGATCGCAGGTGATAAACTTGAAGGGTCAAAGTCGAAGATATGTAATTAATGACCATCACTGTTGACCTATTTATACCAACCGTCTTCGAGTTTGATACCTTTCTCGAGTTTACTGTCAAACTCGAGGCCCTGCCAAATTCGAATGTATATTCGAATTTAGCTTAAACTCGAATTGAATCTGAAAATTTTTTAAAATTTCGAAAATCTTTGAAATACATTCAACTTTTTCAACTTTTTCAACCTTTTCGTGTAACGGACTAAACTATGCCAAATCTTCTACCCTAAGCACAGAATTTTCACGCAATGTTTATTTTATTCAACTAGGAATGCACCCTCAGTAAATTTTGACCTTTTTCCTAAAAATTAAAAATTAAATTAAAGTTAAAATTTTGAACAAAAAAACAAAAAAATAAACTTTAGCCTAATCTATATTATTTTAAAAATTTACAACCTAGACTTAACATTAAACAGAATATTTTTGATGAGTATAATCAAAGAAAAGTTCAATCAGATAGCGGTGTCAAATACGCACTTTCAGTACTTAAACTTTCACACTTAGGAATTTTTGATTCCTTTGATTGTTTGTCGTGACATACATTTCTAGCCGATTGTTGGTATTATTTTCCCTTTAAACATGTTACATTTCGGAATATCCCTTGGCCTTTTTATTTATCATGAAATTATCTTACGTGACTCATACATAGACATACTTTTATGATCAAGGCATACAAACAATGATTTTAACTTTTTGGTATTTGCAAACTTTCTTTAAAAGGCAAACATCAGACACAGGTCTGTATTTACATACAACAAAGTGTCTTAGTTTGTCTTAAGGTTTATTTTTAAAGCTAGCAAGATAGCGGTGACAGGTCTGTACCGACGTACAACAAAGAGACTTATCTTGCTAACTTGAATCAAAACAGAGGCAACAGGTCTGTACTTACGTACAACAGAGTTACTTGTTTTGACTCTCAACCCAGTATGATTTTTTGATTCTTTCCATTTTAAGATGTATCTGATGTTGCTATACATCCCCAGAAAGTTTGCATACCTCATTTATAATCATGGTCTGTATGTCTCTAACATAAAAATTAAGACCTATTGGTCATACATCTAAGTTAGTGACACGTTTGACTTTTTCTTGAATATTTTATTAGCCTTGAGACTCCCTATATGTATTGCATACCAACACATCATACTAGATAATGTATTACACTTAAAATATTAGGTGCATTGTGTGTGAAAGCTAAACACTTAGAGCTCGTATTAACTATGCTAATTTTCGTCACTTTGAACCTATGTATCTAAGACTTAACTCTTTTTCTGATATTCACTTTTTTTTTTGAATTTTTGTATGGTTTTCTCTCTTTTTTCTTTTGTTTTTCATAAATAATAGTAAGAAAATAAAATAACCTACTAAGTTACTACAAAAGGAAACTATCCTAAACTACTAAACTTACTATAAAAAGAAAGAAAGACTACTGCTATAAAAGGAAATAAAACTCTACTAAGGTCAACTCACTCTGGATTACGCATTTCGTTTAGTTGAATCAAATATTCAAAACGTGACTTATCAAAAGCTTTGGTAAATAAATCAGCATTATTATCATCCGTTGCCACTTTTACCAGCTTAGTTCTTTTCAGCACAATCACGTATAAAATGATGTCTTATGTCTACGTGCTTAGTTTTATTATGTTTAACTGGATTAATAGTTATAGCAATTGTTGACTGGTAATCTATCCTAATAAGAGTATGAGTATAAGTCAAACCGTAATCCCGCAATTGTTGTTGTATCCACAGAACCTGTGAACAGCAACTACCAGCAGCAACGTATTCGGCCTCGCATGTTGACACGGTTACCGAAGTCTGTTTCTTGCATTGCCAGGAAACCAGTCTCCCTCCTAGGAACTGACAACCTCCAGTTGTTGACTTGCGCGTCAAGCTGCATCCTCCGTAGACTGAATCCGTGAACGCCTCCAATTCTAGATCGCCCTCCGCATGATACCAAAGTCCCAGCTTCGGTTTCGACTTGAGGTATTGTAGAATTCGCTTCACAGCTTTCATGTGCATTTCTTTCGGATTAGCTTGAAACCTAGCACAAATACAAACAGCAAACATAATGTCAGGTCTTGAAGCAGTTAAATACATAAGTGACCCAATCATGGCCCGATATAACGTCGGATCCACATCGGTATCACTTTCAGTATCCGGTCCGAGATTATGATTCACTTGAACCGGTGTGCTGAAATAAGCTATCAGTTTGGTCCCTTCCGTCCCGAAGCGATCTAATATGTCGTAGACATACTTCGTCTGATGGATAAACATCCCATCCTTCTTTTGGTCAACTTGCAAACCCAAGAAGAAATTCAACTCACCCATTGCACTCATCTCGAATTTTGACTTCATTACCTTCTCAAAATCCTCGCACATTTGCTCGTCTGATGATCCAAAGATGATATCATCGACGTACACTTGTACCAAGATGAAGTGTTCTCCCTTTCGCTTTACGAACAGCGTACTGTCTATCCTTCCTCTCTCAAACCCATTTTCTAACAGAATGGTTGGACAGAGTCTCGTACCATGCCCTTGGTGCTTGATGTAATCCATACAGAGCCTTATCTAATCGATATACTCTGTCTGGATATTTCGGATCTGTAAACCCGGGCGGCTGTTCTACATACACCAGTTCCTTCACTCTCCCATAGAGGAAAGCACTCTTAACATCTAGCTGATAAACCTTAAATCCCTTGAAGGAAGCAAAAGCCAGAAACAAACGAATTGCTTCCAGACTTGCTACTGGCGCGAACACCTCATTGTAATCGATTCCCTCCTCTTGGTTGAAACCCTTTACAACTAACCTTGCCTTGTTGCGAGTGACTATACCCCGATCGTCTCTTTTGCACTTAAAAACTCATTTGGTTCCTATTGTTATTTCTCCTCGAGGTAATGGAACTAACTCCCACACTTCTAGTTTCCTAAATTGTGACAGTTCTTCCTGCATCGCTTCAACCCAAGAGTTATCTTTTAGTGCCATTTGCACGTTTTTCGGCTCTACTTGCGAGATGAAACAAGAATAGAGGCAGGTATGAAAGGCTTCAGAGTCATTTATCGTCGGCAACAACACAGTGTTGTTATTTAAACTACTCTTAGTCCTGACACCTGCATTAGGATTTCCTATGATGCTTTCTAAGGATGGTTCTTGTTGATCCTAGAAGTCTCTATCTCGTCAACTCTCAGATTATCTCCTTTGATCCTATTTCACCTAACGGGGGAACGAACTCAGATTCCACATTTTCTTCCTCGTGGACAGTTTCCTCAGAGTTGGAATTTGTTGTCTGAGTCTGATTCTCATTTGTAGGTGCTTCTGAATCAGTGACTTCTGGAGATCCATCTTCAGTTGAAGTAGGCTCGGATGTTGATTGAAATGTGGTCCTCGGAAAAGTATGACCTTCGTCATTCAGATTCAACAATGCCAAGTCCTTATCGGTAGTACCTGCATTTTCATCCAAAGGAATGTTAAATGACTCAAATAGTTTGTCATAGTCAAATATCCATTCCGGACCTGTTTGGGGTTCATGTGTATAACTTGTGACTTCAATGTTATACACAATCTCTACTGTACCATTAGTTTTGTTAAAAACCCGTTTGTTTGGTGAGTCGCACATAACCTTGGAAGTATCCTTCGTCAGCCTTTTCACCAAACTTAGGTTGATGTTTTGTTCTTAATAATGTACATGGTACCCCAAAAGGTTTGAAGCCAGTTAAATTAGGTGGCCGTTTATTCAAAATTTCATAACACGTTTTGTTCAAAGATTTGACAGTAAGGACCCGGTTTAAAATATGGCATGCGGTATTCACTGCATGCCCCCAAAACATGGTAGGAAGCTTTGAATCCGAAAGCATGGTCCTTGCTGCCTCAATCAATGTCCTGTTCTTTCGTTCGGCCACCCCATTTTGTTGTGGCTCATAGGGTGCACTTAATTGATGCACTATGCCCTTTGATAGGCAATATACACCAATTACAGTGTTTTTAAACTCTGTTCCATTATCACTACGAAGTCATTTAACCCTTGTTCCATAGGAATTCTCCACTTGGTCTAAGAACCCGATGAGCTTGGAAGCCGTCTCGTCCTTTGTACCTAGAAAGAAAACCCAAGAAAAACATGAGTAATCGTCAGTAATAACTAAACAGTACCAGCTACCACCTATACTCCTTTTGTTGATTGGTCCGAAGAGGTCCATATGCAACAAATCAAATGTGGCAGCGATGGAGTTCTGAGTCTTGGACTTGTGCGCCTTCTTATGTTGTTTGCCCTTCTTGCATGGTAGACACTTATCCTCGAACTGAAAACTCTTCATAGGCACACCTTGCACTAATTCATGTTTCGTAATATAGTTCATCTTTCTGAGGTGCAAGTGTGCCATGCGTCTGTGCCACAAAACCGAATCGGTTTCTGAAGCTTTAGATAACAAACAGATTGGTCCCATCGAAGATTCAGGCTTGTTCATGTCGAGCATGTACAAGTCATTCTTCCTTGGAGCCCTCATCAATATCCACTCTTCAGGAATCTTGAACCCCGGTTTTAGCACCAACGCCGCAGTATCAGTGAACAATACTGAATTCTTTTTATCACAGATTTGAGATACACTAATGAGATTGTGAACCAGTTTATCAACTTGATAAAATTGATCCAACTTGATCGTCCCATTAGTGACCACTCCGGTACCAGTGATGTTTCCTCCCTTATTGCCCGCGAATGATACAAATCCCCGATTCCCTCCCTTGAAGTCTGCGAGTAGACTTCTTTCCCCTGTCATGTGCCTGGAGCAACCACTGTCGACGAACCATTTGTTGTTTGGACCTGTAGTTATCTCCTGCACATGAAAGAAAAGAGGTTAGTTATCACGGGGAACCCAAGCCATAACTGACTTGGTAATATCATTCTCGTCCACATACTGAAACTCTTTCAAATACCCATCTCTCCTTTTAGGTGACTTGGGTCTTTGAACTGGAGTTTGATGTGGTTCCGAGTGATTTAAATTCACTCTTTGCCTTTGTGTTGGCATTTGCTGTGGAGCTCTTGAATAATTACGATTATAATTCATTTCAGACTGATATCCCTGAGCTCTACCCGGTGTTTGATGTCTAACAGGAGTGTGTGACCTAACCAGAGTGTAAGCTCTGCTAGGTGTTGTGCTCCTGTATTGTTGTTGCGGTCTAGACCTAGATTGATTAATGACTCGATTTGGTGAATTAATCCTAATCACTTCTTTTGGGCCACCTTTCACCGGTGTCTGTTTCACAGCATATTTCGGTGTAGCTTGCACTGTTTTCTCGGTACTCTGAGAACTACTAGTGCTCGTAACACTTGCAGAAGGCTTAACATGTTTTGACTTCCCTGTCTTAGGGGTGTTGTCTATTTTCCAATGCGGACAACTAGAAGCAACGTGCCCCCTTTCGTGACATCTAAAGCAAGACATTTTGTCAATTGACTTTTTGTGTGTGCCCTTTGACTTAGGTGTCTCACTAGTGTCTGGTTCTTTTGGTGCAACTATAGTGACTGTTTCATCATCCTGATCATTAAAGTCAATTTTGTGTTTTCCTACAGGTGTGTCACTAGAGGATGGCACAAATTTAACTTTCTTAATCTTGATATTAGTATCAGTCGCCTTAGGTGCATCTTCCTTTACAGGTTCAGAGACTGGTTCAGGTAGTTCCTCTAAGTCTACTGATTTCTCAGTTTTCTCCTGAGGCTGAGGAACATAGTTGTCATCGAACGGTAGAGGACTTTCATGATATCCTAGACCTACTGGCTTTTTAGATTGACGTTGTGCATCTAAAACTTTCCCTAGATTTAGAGATGAGTTCCTAAACTTTTCAAGTTTACTATGTGCCTCAGCTACCTTCACCTTAGACTCAGCTAGCTCTATGTCTTTGGTTTTCAGCTCCTTGGTTAATGCTTCAACATGTTCGTACATGAGTTCTAACCTAACACACTGTTCGCTCAGTTTGTCCTTTGGAACTATAACATCATGTGTATCAGCCTTAAGCTTATCCCTAAGATCTTGCTTTATATCCAGAAGGCTAGCATTATCTGATTTTAATGTTTCATTTTGAGCAGAGATTGTTTGGTGTGAGTCTAGCACGAACTGTAACCTATCGTTAGATGTAGCACATAAAACACACAATTCATGAAAAAGAGAAAAGTTCAGACTTACCTTGGTATGATCTGCTTCTACGTTTGCCATCTGAGCGGCAAACTCCAGAACTGTCTGATCATCTGACTTCACTACCTACATCGGACTGCGTTCATTCTTACTGCTATCCCCTGTGTTTTCCTCTGCCCTTTCACTTCCAGTCTCAGTCACTTCAGCCATAAAGGCTCTAGAGTTCGATTCTGGATGTGTACTCCATTCATAAGTTCCGTCTAGCTGTCTGTCTGATGTGACATTAGATAACAGACCAGCTATATTAGCTTGACTGGTTGAAGTACTCGGAAGATATCGTTGTTGTGATTGGTTCTGATACTGTCCATGATTCTGATTTTGTCCTTGGTAATTCTCTACCTTCGGTCTCTAACATTCTCTAGCGAAGTGTCCTAATCCTTGACAGCTGTAGCATTTTACCTTGGACTTATCGAAGCCAATCCTGTTGTTACTCATACTCAGATTTCTTCCTGTCCGTTTGATGAACCTCTTAACTCTCTGAGTTACCATGGCCAGTTGCCATTGTAGATCCATCTCTTCTAGATCGTCAGGGTCTACCTGATCATAATCTTCATCCCATAGCGCAGGATCGTTGATTTTACCTTGAACACAATTGCCGTAGGCGGCCAAGAATGAAGCCAACAGATTCAGATGGTCTTCAGCCGATTTTGCGCTCATAGGCATCTTAGAATAACCCTGAGCTGTAGGTGCCGGTGTAGCCTGATGCTGCGTTTCTTCTGGTCTAGTAAACCCTAAGAAAGCTCTACTCTGTGCGTCCTCTGGCTCAGGCGGTGACGATGTTTCTCCCGAGAAGAAGGTTGTTGCTGTCTTCATTTCGGGTGCTACTGAAGGTTTTGATTTTCCGAAATACATTGCTGGATTTTGAACTTGTTCATAATCCGTTTCTGCCTTCAGTAACTCAAAATTATACTCCCTCAGCGTTCCCACCACATTCTCCAGCGTCAGAGTATAGTATTTATCCTCATCATGCTTAATCAAGGCCACGTACATCGCCCATTTGGCCGGTAAAGCATCCAGAAGTTTATTATCCTTCTCAGTGTCACTATACTCAATATCATGACTGTCTAACTCAGTCAGTAGATGATAGAAACGTGTGATAGTGTCATCCAGCTTTTCATCCTTCAATGCTTTGAAGATCGCAAACTGCTGCTTGAGCATCTCCATACGTTTCCTTCTAACCCTCGGGTTACCCTCACACCTTTTTTCCAAAGCCTCCCACAGCTCTTTTGCTGTCTTCTGATTTCAAAAAGTGTGTAATATATCCTGAGGTAACGTCATTCTGATGATAGCGTATGCACGGTTCTCTGCTTCAAACAGCTTTTTGTCTTCATCCTTCATTTTAGAATATGGAACAACCTTTTGTCGTCCTTCTACCTCAGCTGTTGGTGGAATGTATCCCTCGTCAATACAGATCCACATGTGCATATCATTAAAGCGCGTGAAGTCGGCAAACCGATCCTTCCACCAGTAATAATCTTCAAGTTTCATCAACTTTGGCGGAGTATTTGCTTTACCGACCTCGTGATCCATCTCCAGAAACCGTTGTAGACTTGTCATTGTTTCAAAGATAATTGAATTTTAACTTAATTAATTGAATTCGAAATGAATTTAAATTTATTCTCTCGAATTTAGGTAAATTCGAAACTAATTAAATTTAAACCTATTTGGGATTAAATTCGAGTTAAGTTCTTTAATCCAATCAATTCGAAATTAATGACAAAGACAAACTCGAATCCAGGCCCAAGGCCCATGCGAGTTTGTCTACATGACACATTCGAATTTACCTCCCATGTTAAATTCGAATGTATCCTAAATTCGAATTTCTCATGTTCAACTTCTATTTGAATATATGATTTAACTCAAGTTTGAATTAATCTTTGGACTATACGTTTGAACTTCTTGTAACTCATTACATCAAGCTCAAACACACAATCAATAAACACATATATCAAACAACTAGTTAGTATTCAATACTTTGTAACATGACTTAGACAAAATGCTAATACGACTTAGACTGCTATCGTCACACAGGGTGTACCAACATAAACCATTACTTACTGGTATGCTAAGTCAATGGATGACATTGATTTAGTGTATCGTTTTGTGATCAAAAGAGAGGCTGGTCCAGAAGAAGAATTTAAAAGCCTAATCCATCTGGTACAGAGACTGACTAGAGATGAGCTGACACAAATGCATCATATTGGAACTGCCAGTCATTCTAGGTCTCAATGTGTTTGGGTTCAACGAAATTTGAAAGATCTCAGAAACATTTTTGACCCAGAGTCTACCAGAGTAGATATAGAAGCTACCAAGGATATGAAGATTGTACAGGTTGATTTATATGCCAAATCAATGACATATAGAATTCAAGCTTGCAAACAGATCCAGCGGGTTGTACAATTTTGAATTTCTCAATCTGCCAAAGGCATGGCTACTCCAAATGAGCTCTATGAAGATTAATTGTGATAAAGAGGAGTTAAAGAGAGATTTCATAAAAGCTATAAGGCAGAAACTTTCACAATTGTAAGTTTTTGGATGCCTTAGTTTGTATATAACAGTTTTACTTTGTTTTATTTCCTTATTTGTATAGAAACTTAAAGTCTTGTGTAAAGAGTTTAAGTTAGGGGGGAGATTGTTAGGAAATATTCTAAGTATGTCAAGCTATTAGTTAGATTTCTCAAACTATTAGTAGTATTTCTGTGTAATTACAAAGTTCAAGCTGTTAGTTAAATAAGTTCGAGCTGCTAGTTCAAAAGTTCAAGCTGCTAGAGTTAAAAGTTCAAGCTGCTCAACAGATTAACAACAGAAAGTGCTGAAATTCAGGAAGTGATATATATTTCAAGATTTGAATATCTTCCAAGCATATCTACTACCAGAGAAATCAGAGTTCATCAAGGAAACAAATCAAAAGGCTATATATATAGATAGACTAGGTCTTTCTATTGTAAGTCTGTACGTGAAAGTTTTGTAATTCTGTGCTTCTTGTAATTGTTTTCTGATAAAGTTTCTCAAGCCTCTAAGGTTGTAAAACCCTAAGAACAGTCTGTGTTCTTCGTCTAATCAAACAGATTAGAGGTGATTGTAATCAGTGATTTTTGCAATATAAAGGAATTGATTTTAATTATATTTATCTGTTATTTATTCTGAAAGTTTTCTTAAAACAATTAAGTGTTATTCCGCAAACTTCTTAATTGGACTTTGATTCAATACAAGGTTATTGGTTTACACTCTGATTTATTAAAACCAGTTAATCTTAAATGATTTTGATCTTGACAAAGTTTTTGGTGTTGAGAGAGAGAGAGAGAGAGAGGGAGAGGGAGAGAGCATACAACTTTTTTAGTGTTACAAATGAACAAGAAAGAGAGAAATAGAATATATACATATATATATATATATATAGGAAAGATAAATTTTTGTTTTTCCAAAACTACCCCTTGGTTTTCGAGTTCTCATGAAACTTTGGGTGGAGTCACAACTTAGAGTGGATTCCTAGAGTCCTCTTTTGTTTGACTTCTAGTTAATGAGAAAACTTCAAAAATTTATTATATTTTAAAAAAGATGGTGTTTGGTACAACAAGGGTATTATGAGTATTATGTTTTTATTTTTGTCATCAATTCAATTACAATTTTTCTATTTTTATATTCGATTCCATTTATACATGTATCCCACCATATTCTTCACTGATTCTCTTCCTTAACATCATCTTTCATCCAATTGACAGTATATACTTGCCATCTCCCCATTTTTTACGGCGACGCAGAAGGAATTTCAATGGAAAACCAATATGCATCGAAAAACTTTGGAAAACTAATCGTAGCCCTTAGATTAGATGCATATATGATATTAGATTAATGCATCACGATGCACTTAAAAATATATATGCATAGGGGTATTTTGGGTATATCTTTTTTTTTAAAAATTTAAAATTTCATTTATATTAAATTCAAAATTCAAAATTCCATATTGATACATAATTCAAAATTTAAAAACCATACACATCAAAATTCAATAATTACAAAACGCTTATATATCAAAAATCACCCACAAAAGATGACGTTGATGCATCGTCTTCTTCTTCATCGTTCATCATTCGTGTTTGCGGCATTCGTATTCATTTATCCTTCAAACGAGATTGGACATCTTTCGCGTTCATGCATCATTCGAAACCGATTAAAACTCAAAAAATGACGATGCATCACGAACTTCAATAACTTCAAACCTTCAACATCGATTAACACTACCTTCAATAACTTCAAACTTTCAACAACGATTAACACTCACAAAATGACGATGCATCACGACCATTTTCATCGAAAACATTTTGGCAACATCTTCATAAAAAAACGTTTTGTGTCATCTTCATCTTTGTTAATCAATGTTCTGCATCAGAATTATTTTTGTTTCATCGTCGTCAATCGCATTTGTTTTATCATCTTCATTGCGACTTTTATAACGATTTCAAAAAGATAGAGAAGAGGGAGACGACAATGGTGATGAAAATGTAGGTGGTGTTAGTTGTTGCATCGGTGGCGGTGGCGGCGGCGGTGCAGAAGTGGTTACGTTGCAGGTGGTCGTGGCGGTAGCGGCGTAGGAGGTGGTGGCGGGAGTGTCGGCGGTGGCGAAGATGGTGCTTAGCGACTTTTCTACAATGAGGGGTTCAAATTTTGAAGTTAATTTGGTCAAATAAAATTGCTTAATTATAGGAGTTATATATTGATAGATTATTGAAATTTCCTTATTTAAAGAAGATTTAATTTTAGAATAAAATAATTTTAGTTTTCCTAAATTACCCTAAATGAAAAACGTGAGGCATTGAAGGGTCTTGAGGTGCATGAAGGTTTTCCGAAGTTTTCTGATGCACGTTGGTTTTCCATTTAACCCCCTATATATATATATATATATATATATATATATATATATATATATATATATATATATATATATATATATATATATATATATATATATATATATATATATATATATATATAGGAATGATAAATTTGTTTTTCCAAAACTGTACCTTGGTTCTCAAGTTCTCATTAACTTTAGGTGTTTAAAAGAACTCTTCTCTCTCTATATACATAAACTCAGCTTTCATGAAGTCACAACTTAGAGTGGAATCCTAGAGTCCTCCCTTGTTTGCCTTCTAGTTAATGAGAAAACTTCAAAAATTTAGTATATTTTAAAAAAGATGGTGTTTGGTACAACAAGGGTATTTTGGGTATTATGTTTTTATTTTTGTCATCAATTCAATTACAATTTTTCTATTTTTATATCTGATTCCAATTATGCATGTATCCCACAATAATCTTCACTGATTCTCTTCCATAACATCATCTTTCATCCAATTAACAGTATATACTTGCCATCTCCCCATTTTTTACGGCGATGTAGAAGGAATGACATGGTTCAATGAGGTTTCATTATAGTGGTAGGCTGATTCAAAATAAGTGTTTTATGTCACGAGTATAACGTTTTCGAACCCGATTCAAGTAGTATTTCTTGCTCATTTTCAATCATATTATGCATTTTGAATATGTAATGGGTTTTGTTGTTCTTCAGTTTCATATGTCTACGAATCCATATACATGTTCGTTGGCAAAATGATCATGCTATTTGTTCCAATAACATATTAAAAAGTTGTTGTTCAATTGGTTCATTTCGGAAAATGTAATCCTTATTTACGTTTATGCAAGAGTTTTGTTTTTTAAGGGTTTATTTGAACTTGTACACTCGAATAGAGTAGGTTTTATTTATGCACAGTCCTATACTTGTTAATGTTGATCGATAACCATAACTATCTACTTGTTTATCGGCCCTGAGACAACCTCCATGATTAGTGATATAATAATTGATAACACCAGGATCAACATACAACCCAATAATTAACATGCAATTAAATTAATAAGCTTAAAGCGGTTTTCAGTAGCTCCACACTAAAGCAAGAAATTGGATATGTCAACAAATATTTCTTTACAAACTATTGTGAAAACGGGCAGTGCAAGCCCCATAACAAGTGAAAACCATGCAGTGCAAGCATGGGGTTTGGCAGTTCAAAATGCTGATCGGGGATGTGTCGAGCATGACCACGAAAGTGAATGGGATGATCAGTGCCCGACAGTGGCCTGCTGCCAGCCCCAGTCCAGGTAGCATCAGATTGTGAAGTAATCATCAAGCAGTGCAAGCATGAATTATAAGATGCACTTTCAGATGAACGCTGGCTACATGTTTGTCACATGTCAAGTACAAGTGTGAATCATAACAATGATACATATGTGAGTGCCAATTGATGTATATTGAACAAAAGGAAGATGCCATTGAAAAGTAAATGAATGCAAAGACAATAAATGTTCGAATAGTAATCTATTACTCACAGTGGTTTTACTCAGTGTAAATTGGCTCTGAATCAATGTGTGTTAGACAACACCACAAAGATCTTGTTATGTCAGTGTAATAGTAAATCAGTGTTAGTATCTGCTTAAAAACTTAATTTTGAAATTTAAGTTGAAAAGACCAGAAATTCGGATGTGGTCCGAATTTCAAATGAACCCGATATTCGGAGCCCTGAGGTCCCATCCTTTGTGTTTTCTTTGAACATCCATCTGAAATTCGATTATACTCCATCCGAAATTCGGATGACCCTATGTCCGAAATTCGTGTCTTTGACTTAGTAATTGCAAGTTTTTTATCCGAGATTCATACGGTCCGAGATTCGTATGGTCCGAAGATCATGTAGTCCGAAATTCGGATGATCCGAGATGTGTTCATCAAATCCGAATTTCACACTTGTACATTTCTAATATTTTCCAGATTTCACTTTTGGTAATTTATGCCCGTTTTGTCCATTTTTCTTAACTGTCGATGAACACACACACACACACACACACACACACACACACTAGAAACACATAGTGATTTCAAAATCATACTTAGAATTGCAATCAGAATCTGAAATTTGGTATACAACATCACTATCACTCGATTTTAACATATTCACAAGAATATAGAACATACAATAACATTCATAGTCACAACCTGTGATTTGGATTTTTTTTATGAAAACCGAACACCAAACTCAAAAAATCGTAGTGTTTGAGCAAACTTTATCTCAAATTGTTGTTTGCAGTATGTTAGGCACAAAAAGGCCTCAGTCAAACCTGATGTACATCTGAGGGGGAGATTTTTTAATCAAACCTGTTGATGGACTTGAAGGTTGAATTTAAGGCCTGTTATATGCCTTATTGAAACCTGAAAGTGATTTGCAATACCAGCCCAAAGGTGTTTACCATGTTGCATTCGTTGCAACAAAGGCAGTTTGTCCAAGCTGTTTTGTGTGCTGAACAGGCTGGTCATAAACTGTCTACGCTGCTCTGTTTTATTGAGCAGCTTGGGCAGTTTATAAGAGTTCTGTTGAACAGAACCTGTTCTTTGTGAACAGGTTAAACACTTTATGGAATATGTTTCCAAGTCCTCATGTATTGTTTTTTGGCTACAAGATCAGTTTACAAGTCGAAGACAAAGTGGAAAACAGAACTGCACAGCCTTCCCACGCTGTTCTGATTACATGAAGACAAACGGATATTTGAAAAGGGTGACAGACCTTTTCTAATATCAAAATGGCATTAACAAAAGAAGAAAGATGCAAAGTTGACATTCCTCTTTTGGTTAAAGCCTTATGCAACAGTGACAAAAGGAAAAGACAAAGATTCTGCCATGTGAAGACAAAGATGCTTTATCAGACCATGCAGAACTTGTTAAAAGGACCCTGGACATCACTGAAGCTGAGCCTGTCCGCAAGATGGCCAAAACAGCTCAGTCTAAGTCTGCACCCTCAGCCTCTGTGGCTGACGGGGAGCAGGCTCCTCACCCAGGTTCATTTATTGAACCTGAAGCCTCTGTGGCTGGTGCCTCTGTGGCACCTGAGACTATGGAACAGGCCAACCCTTCTGTTTCTGACCCAGTCTCCAAACCTGTTTAGTCTGAACCTCTCACCTCTCCAAAATCCCCCACCTCATCTCACATCTTATACCAACGCAAATCCATAAACAAAAAGAAACTAACAACCCAAACAGCCCAAACTAGCCCCTCTGTTCCCTCTCAACAGGGTTCAGTTGAAAAAGAAGCAACCCCTGCTGCCTCTCCTATTTTGGGAGAAGGATCAGCACAATTGGAGCCTGCTTCACTCCACCCTGTGTCAACCCCAAGTCAGCCTAGACCCTCTGGTTCCTCCCAACAGGAGCCAGTTGTACAAATGGAGACAGCCACGTCAGCTTTTCCAGCCTCCCAACAGGCTGAGAATATTGAAAGACAGGAGTTCTCTCCACTCCATACTGAGTCCACACTGTCCCCACCTCATACTTCTCAACACCCTGAATCTGCACGAGGTGTCCACACTGCTGGCTTAGACCATCCAGTCCTCAGCCTCAATCTTCTGTTCCTCATGATGCAGCTGTTCTACACCAAATAGCTGCTGAAGGACCACTCACTTTAGCTGATGAACCTCAGGGAATAGAACATCCCTTTGGTGAGGCTACTCCCTTTATGCAAACTCCATCAGCAGGTTTCACCACTGCTGATGTTGAAATGCAAATACCAACTCCCCATGATGAGGTACCTTTAAACCAAGGTACTGTAGAGGGAACCACCACTGGCCTTAATGAAGGTGCTGGAAAACAAGCAGTGTCTGAAAGGCTACCATCCTCTACCCATTCTCCTGATGATGCAGTTACAGCCACTGCTGAAGGACCCATCGACCCCTCCAAGCTGGGCCACCTTACTTTTGCCCAGGCTATGGATCTTCTTTCCAAAATACCCTCTCCTTCTTCATCACATCTCCATACACCAGCCTCATCCTCTTCATCACCCTCTACTCAATCCAAACAATCCACCCATACACCTCCATCCCCTAAAGACCTGCCTTTGAAGGATCAGCTTTCCTTGCTGACCAGCTTTCCTTGCTGACCAACAAAGTTGGTTCTTTAGAAACTTCCATGTCTTCTCTACCCTCTGTCATTTCAGACTCTATGTCTGAACAGCTTAGGAGATTCTTTGATATGTTCAAGAGTTCCTTCCCAGCCACTCCACAAACTGACAACTCCTCACAGCTGCTTGCACTCACTGCACAGCTGCAAAATGTCTCCACCTCCCTCTCCTCCATTCTTTCACTCCAACAGGACTTTGTGTCCTCTATGACAGTCGTATCCTAACAGCTGTCATCTCTCCTCACCACTTGCAATTCTACACTTCCTGCCACTTTGTCCAGCTTAAACATCTTAATAGGCTCTCTATCAAATTCTGTGTCATCAAACCTTGCTGATGTGCAGGACTCTCTTGAGTTACATCTTGCACAGCTCCAAACTTTGCTGTTCACAGCTTCTGATAGGGAAAACATTCTTAAGCTGACCACTCTGGCTGATTCCCAATCCTCTTCTCTTCAAACCTGTCTTTCCCAAATTGCAGAGGTAAAGGATAACCTAGCATTCTTAGTGCATAGCCTGGTTGGTTCCAAGCCTGCGGCCAAACCTGCTTCAAAGCCTGCTGAATTTGTTTCTTCAGGCAGACTGGTTGTTGAAGGTGCTGGTCCATCTCCTTCAAAGGGGGAGAAGTTGTCTGCCTCTAAGACTAAGTCTAAGGGGTAGAAAACTTCTTCTCCTAAGGAGACATCAGCTCCTACTGGTCAAACAGCAGGTACATTCGAAACATGTATTGGTACAGCTGAGGGTGCCTCTCATCAACCTGAAGCTGCTCAGCCTACTCAGGCTGAATCTCCAAACCCTGCACAGTCTAAGGGGGAGGAATTCATTTCTGGGGACAGGCCAAGCAGCAGAAGGAGGCACCTCATACTGGAGGAAGAAGAAGAAGAAGACATTCCGGAAGCTGTTATCACTACAACAGCAAAAGGAAAAGAAAATGCAGTATTTGATCCTGAACAGCAGAAAGCAGCAGAGTTAAAGTTTCACAAAGCCAGGGCAAAGGAAATGGGTCTTTCCATGGATAAATACTATGAGTTCAGAGATGAACAGCTTAAAGCCCTGGAAGCACTAAGAGAAGAAGAAGCCTCTGCCAAAGCTGCCAGAACTTTTGCACTTCAAGAGGCAAACAAAATCAAAATGCCCTCTCTGGATGTGCAAAAGAAACTGATGGAAGCTGCTAAGGGATCAGCTGGTGAGAAGGAAGTTGAAAAGGAAGTGGGTGCTCTAGTCTCTATGACCAAACCAAAGCAAGCACCCTCTACAAGAGCCCAATTCCATTTTGACAACCTGGCAAGGAAAAAGTTTCATGATGTTGCTGATAGAAGGCTTGCCAAGGAAGCAATTGTCAAAGCTGTCCCCACATCAAGAAAAGGCAAACAGTGGAAATTGCAAATTACCAGAATGGGTGCAACAGGCCCAGAACTGGAAACTTATGACTACACTGATGTTGCACAGATGGGGTACAGGGAATGGGTTGAGCTAGCAGTTGCCCTGAGTCAGTCTAAGTCAGAAATGGCTAAGACTGTCAGGGCATATGTCAAGAAGCTGATAGAGAGAGTGAAAGATCTTGGCCTGATTTCAAAAGAAGTAAGTGAGGGTGTCTCTGTGACATACCCCAAAATAAAGGCCAGGAGGACAAGAAAGGATTCTGAGCTGGAGGAACTCCTCATCTTTATTGAACAGGGTGATTATGCTCTTGAGATGAAAGGAATTGACTACAGCCTGCCCAGTGGAGTTGAGTTTGAAGAAGGCAAAATCATTGAAGAACCTGAGTTGGGGGCATTTTTTGTAGATCCCCTAACACAAAAGAAGTGTTTTCAGAGAGCTTCAGATCTTTACAAGGTGGATCTGAGACAGCTTGCAGCTTTCAGACTTGCAACTTCATTCAGGCAATCAAGCAGGTGGAGAGCAGCCATCTGGAACCAGCTCAGAGGCTTTTATGAGAGAGGTGAACTTCAAGATCCCAAGTTTTGATCCTCAGAGTTGAAGTTCAAGATCTGGAGGAAACAATGGATGAGCTTGAAAAGATGTTTGAAAGACCACCACCACTGGAGTAAAGTCCATCTACCATCAGGGTAGGTGAAGAATGGAAGTTGTCCATCTTTTGGACAGGCTTGCCGTTATCTGCTCCCAAGATCAACAGTCCAAAGTGTTGAATTTTTTGTTTGTACATTAGTTGTACTTTGTTACATGTGTTGTAACTTTTCTTATTTACATTAGTTGTAATATACATTAGTACATTAGTTGTACTTCTGTAAAAGCATGTGTTGTTTATGTAATCAAAATCAGTATATATAAACTGATCTTTTACTTTGCTTAGATGTTGTAATTTCTTTTCAACAAGATGTATTGTAAAATGTATAGTGATTATTGATTAAATCAGCTTAGACTGATTATTGCAAATAGGGGGAGATTGTTAGGAACAAAAAGGCCTCAGTCAAACCTGCTGTACATCTGAGGGGGAGATTTTCTAATCAAACCTGTTGATGCACTTGAAGGTTGAATTTAAGGCCTGTTATATGCCTTATTGAAACCTGAAAGTGATTTGCAATATCAGCCCAAAGCTGTTTACCATGTTGCATTCGTTGCAACAAAGGCAGTTTGCCCAAGTTGTTTTGTCTGCTGAACAGGCTGGACATAAACTGTCTACGCTGCTCTGTTCTATTGAGCTGCTTGGGCAGTTTATAAGTGTTCTGTTCTTTGTGAACAGAACCTGTTCTTTGTGAACAGGTTAAAACACTTTATGGAATATGTTTCCAAGTCCTCATGTATTGTTTTTTGGCTACAAGATCAGTTTACAAGTCGAAGACAAAGTGGAAAACAGAACTGCATAGCCTTCCCACGCTGTTCTGATTACATGAAGACAAACGGATATTTGAAAAGGGTGACAGACCTTTTCTTATATCAAAATGGCATTAACAAAAGAAGAAAGATGCAAAGTTGACATTACTCTTTTGGTTAAAGCCTTATGCAACAGTGACAAAAGGAAAAGACAAAGATTCTGCCATGTGAAGACAAAGATGCTTTATCAGAGCATGCAGAAAGGTGTTTTGTCTTTTTGGAAAGACTTTCCACTATCTCATCTGTCCAATGAAGAAGCTTCACTGAGATTCACCTTTTGAGTATAAAAGGAAGCTTCTTAGGATTATGAGATATCAAGAGTGTGAAAATCAGAACGTGCATTGAAGTGTGTTATTCCATGCATGCAAGTCTGCTCACATAAAACAATAGAGTGTGTCTAGGTTGTTCTTATGTAAGTTGTCCATCTGAGTCTTGTAAAAACAGTGAGTGCTTCTAAGTGAGTGTATTCATTGTACCTAGTCTGGGTGAGTCTTAGATTAGTTAACCAACTGTTGTATCTGTCATCTCAGCTCGAACCTTTCCGCATTCAAGCTTGTTTGTAATTAACATTGAGAAAAAGATTGTTAAGTTTTAAATAGCTGTATTCACCCCCCCCCCCCCCCTCTACATCTTAGAACTATACACTTGGGAAATCTTTTGGGACCTACACAGTAGTTATAGCTCCTTTTTTGCAACTTGATTCCAAACTTTCAGCCCTTAATGCAACGTTTTTGATGTTCTTGGATTTGGATTTGAAGAAACCAGTGGGTTAGAGAGAGAGCGAGGGAGACGACAGAGAGTAGAGAGAGAGAGAGAGTAAATACTTAAAATGAATGTTTTTGTTCCTTTTATTTATTGCTATTTGCCTTAATTGCACATTACACCCCTCAACTTCGTGTTCTCTTATTTTAATCTCTTTAAATGTCCGAGTCGGTTTCTTATTGTTATGCTTGCTAAAAAAACAACAACGAGGATTTCTCCTCATTATTTTCAATTTTTATTTTGTGAACGGAATTTGCTCAACCGAAATAATAATATCCATTAATACATCAATTGAGTCTCAAATTACAAATTACAGGTACATTTAAATTAAAGATGTTACAAGATGGGCTCCACCACGCCTATACTTCGTCCGCGAAGTCATGCTGCGCTAAACAAACTTGGGTACGTAGTCTTCATGTCATCTTCAGACTCCCAAGTGTGGTTAGCTCCCCTGTGATGCTTCCATTTGATCATCACCATTTTGATTTCTTTGTTTTGGAGTTTTTTGACCTTGGTCTCAAGTATGCACTCCGGCTCATTAACAAACCTTAGTCGTTCGTGATCCTTTATTTCTGAGTGATCAGTCGATGGTTCCCTCTCGGGCACCAGACTTTTTCATAAATAGCCCAAATGGAAGACGGGGCGAACTCCCGATAGTTCTTCCGGTAAGTCCAAGTGATAGGAGTGATTCCCAACTTTCTCAAGTATCCGAAAGGGTCCAACAAACCGAGGAGATAGCTTTCCTTGCTTAACAAATCTTGTGACACCTTTCATCGGAGTTACCTTTAAATAGACCCAATCGTCTTTTTGAAACTCTATAGCTTTATGACGGCGATCGTGATAGTTCTTTTGTCGATCTTGCGCCGTTTTCATGTATTGCCGAATAAGTTGTATCTTTTCGTTGGTCTCTTGTAGAAGAGCTAGCCCGACAATAGGTGTTTCTCCTGTTTCCCTCCAACAAGTTGGAGTCTGACACTTCCTTCCATATAAAAACTTGAATGGTGCCATTTTGATTGTGGAATGGTAACTGTTGTTGTAGGATAATTCAGCCAATGGAAGGTGATCGTCCTAGTTACCACCGAAATCCATGAGACAGGCTCTCAACACGTCTTCTAAAGTCAGAATCGTTCTTTCACTCTGTCCATCAGACTGGGGTCTATATACAGTACTCATTGTGATACAAGTACCAAGACCACTTTGAAGAGCAACCCAGAAGTTTGATGTGAATCTACTATCTCGGTCAGAGACAATAGACTTGGGAACATCGTGCCTTGTAACGATTTCGTTCATGTAGATTTGGGCCAGACGATCCAAAGAGTAGGTTTCTCTACTAGGTATGAAGTGAGCAGACTTGGTTAGGCGATCAACAATGACCCAAATGGAATCATGTTGACGACGAGTTTTGGGTAACTTGGTTATGAAGTCCATAGTGATATGGTCCCACTTCCATTCTGGGATAGGAAGAGGTTGCATACTACCATAGGGGTGTTGGTGCTCTGCTTTGACTAGACGGCAAGTTTGGCATTTCTCGACATATTGACCGACGTCTCTTTTCAACCCCGGCCACCCGGATTCGGCCTTCAAATTGTTGTACATTTTTTTGCTTCCCAGGTGAATAGAGAATTTTGATTGGTGAGCTTCTTTCAAAATTACTTCTCGCATACCACCAGACTTTGGAACCCATATTCTGCCATATATACCCTTCAGTCCGGTTCCGTCATCTTGCATTAGTGGTAGTTGGATTCTGACGTTCTCATTTTTGACATTCTCCTCCTTTAGAGCTTGCAGTTGAGCAGCCCTTACATCATTGATGATAGTGGATGTCAGTATAGTAGATTTCAAGGCATGACAATAAGCTTTGCAGTAAGCTTTCCTACTCAAAGCATCTACCACCACATTTGCCTTTCCAGGATGGTATATAATTTCACAATCGTAATCTTTGATCAGCTCCATAGACCTTTGTTGCCTCATATTCAAGTCCTTCTGACTGAATTCAGATATTCAATTCTCAAATACTTGAAGAAATTTGTTTTCTACTTTTGAAAGAGAAGCTGATTGTTATAATCTGCATTGGGCACCTAAACCCCAGTTTAAGTGGGTACCAAAACTCGTTTTGAAATGGGTACCCAAAAGTACTAACAAGTCTGGATCCAAATCTGTTTGGATACCAAAGACATCTTAACTTTTTGCAGATAATAGGCTCTTGATTACTTCAGATCAAGAGCCAGGCTTCAATTCAACAGTGGTTTTTAGTCATAACAGCCTAGAACCCGTCTTTCAATGCAACAATGGCTTCTAGTTAATCTAGACTAGAACTCATTCGTCAATGCAACAATGGCTTCTGTACTTCTCAGTACAGAACCAGAGCTAAAGGCTTTTAGTTATTTCAGACTGAAACCTAAGCTTCCACGACAAATGGCTTCTAATCACTTCAGATTAGAACCCGAGCCTGAGAGACAAATCTTATTGGAATTCCTGCCGTGAATTCAACTCCGAAGCTGAAATTGACAAAGAGGGAGATTTATTTTTCATACTTTTTTGCTTCTGTTTTATTTTCCATGAGTTGACTAATTTTTTGTGCATATTTCCAGGGGGAGTTTCAGACATTCTTTGATGATGACATGTTTCTAACAAAACTATGCGTGATTTTCATGAAAATATTTGATACACACATAAAAAGATTTTTGAGCTGAAAAGAAAATTTTTCATCTGATTCTCTGAATCTATCTTTGAGATTAATTGATTGTTTCTGAGATTCTATTTGATATTCTCCCATTCTTATACAATTCTCTTATGATCTCCCATGAGCTAATTCTTTCATGAAAATCTGATTCACTTCATATCATATATCAGATTTTCATTTTATTATGATATCTCCCAACTAATCATTCCCCAAATTCATTCTGCATTTCATCTCCTAATTCATCTAAGCTAAATTTTATAATATCCCATGAGCCTTTTCAAAGCTAAAACTAATTCTGCCGACTTCGATTATGCACTAAAATGAGTGATAGGCATATATATCGCTTCTATGATCTAACCAGAACCGGAAGACCTACCCAAGAGGCAAACCACTTATAGTTTGTGTGGGTAAGGGTTCTTTAGGTCTATTAGTTGAGAAGTGTCAGTTATCACGGGATACTGACAGGGTCGAGCATAGATAAAATGCAAATGAGAGGGATATATTGAAAGATTTCTCAAAAGTGAGCTGGAGGGAGCTTAGTTGAAAAATGCTGAGATCTGAGAGTTGATAAAGGATTTGAAGAAAAGAAAATCCTACCTACACATTGTCAGCTGGGTAAACCTCATAATCTATCAAGCCCTAGGTGACTTGATATTGAAAAAGACGTCATGGACCCAGTGACACATGCACTTAACCCCACCAACTACTCAGTTATCTCTCAATAGATTTCTGTTTCAATAATCACGGAGTTATAGCACATTTCTATCGATATATCACTTGGATATTATTGATATTGAAACAAGGATGACAGTTGCTCTGGTCTCTGACTTCATTTGATGCACATTGTATCTAGAGCTAAATTATATACACTTTTAGGACACATCGAGTCTAACAGTCTACGTGACTATAAATTGCTAGTCCAAAGTGACTAAGCCTAAACAAATAAGAGTGATTCTTTCATGATAAAGGATTTCACGATGACTATTTGGAAATCCTACCAGTGTTAACATCATGCCAACGTTGAACGTAGGTCACATAGATTATGTCTATTGTGCAAACAGGAATCCTATGTGGACCTGGACTCGTTATTTCATGAATTTGTTTCATTTTCCCCAAAGTTGAAAAGCTTTGTTTCATTCTAAAAGAGTATTCATTTGAGGGGGAGTGAGATAAATTTGTTTACTTTAGGGGGAGTGGATATCAGTTTGAGGGGGAGAAAGTTAATTTGTAATACTTCTGAAATTGTTCGTGTATTTCATCTACTGTAACTTCAATGCATAAATGTCTCTGAAGGTGATACATGATGTTCATAATCCTTAAGATCATCATGAGGGGGAGAAAAGCTGAATTTTCAGAGACAACTGTTGAGTAGTTTGAAGACAACTGGAGATAATTTCAACAGCATCTCAAGACAATTGATCAACGGAGAGATTCAAAAGATATTCATGATTCAAGGGGGAGTGTGCTTACAAGAAAAGAGAAAGTCAGAGAGTGAGACAACGATTTGAAGATTCAGAAGATCCAGAGATCGAAAAATAGAAGAAGAAATCAAACAAATCAAGAAAAAGTCCATGAAATGAACTTTCATCGAAATATTGATTTCATCTCTAAGGGGGAGATTGTTCGGTACAATATTATGTAGATGTGAAATTAATTTTACTTGTAATAATTGCTTTCATCTCTAAGGGGGAGATTGTTAGGAATAAATATTAAATAGAGATGAAAACAATTATGTTGTAAATATTCAGGGTTAATATTGTAAATATTCAATAGTATAGGGTTTGTTTTGTAAATACACAATAGTTGTATTGTGTATATGAATAGGTGTGTGTGTGTGTGTGTGTGTGTGTGTGTGTGTGTGCTATTGAATATATTGGTGGACAGAATAATAAAATACGGAAGTTTTACATGTTGATAGAAAAGAGGAGTGATTTACAAGATATTCAAGAACTCTCAATGTAATATTTCTTCTCTCATTAATACAAGCATTCGACTTTATGTGTTGTTGGATTATGTTCATATGATTGTTTAGATTGATTGAATTGCATGAAATATTAAATTATCAAATATATACTTCAAGCTCTTGTGATCAGTGTAGAGCTGACATTTGGTTCCATATAAGTAATGCCTCCAAAGTTATAGAGCGAAAGTCACAACAGTTAGCTCTGAATCATGAGTATAGTAATCTTTTTCGTGCGGTTTGAGTTGTCTAGAAGCGTATGCTATGACGTTTCCTCTTTGCATCAGTTTTGCTCCAAGTTCATGCCTGATGCATTAGTGTAAACTATGAAATCCTCGCTTCCCTCAGGCAGGGCTAAAACTGATGCTTCACTTAGTAGCTTCTTCAATTTGTCAAAAGCCATTTGTTGTTCTTCTTTCCAAAAGAAAGTTGTATTCTTGAGAGTAAGCTTGGTAAGCGGAACGACTATCCTGAAAAAGTCTTTGATGAATCGGCGGTAATAACCGGCCAATCCCAGGAACCTGCGAATTTCTGAGGCATTACGAGGTGATTCCCACTTCTGGATAGCCTAGATCTTTGCAGGATCAACAGCAATACCAGGACCAGATATAATGTGTCCTAAGAATTGGATCTGAATTGAACGTTGAGAAGGAACAAGTTAACAAAGAGTTTACAAGTGAGTATAGGGATCAAGAAATTGTTTGGAATGTTGAGACGTACCTACCTCAACCAATAGTCACATTTTGAGAATTTGGCATAAAGTCGCTCTTTGCACAGCAACTCTTGTAATTCTCTTAAATGTGTAGCATGGTCTTCTTTGGTGTTCGAATAGATAAGAATGTTATCGATGAACACGATGACGGATTTGTCGAGCATTGGCAGACAACTCTATTCATGAGATCCATGAAAGCAGCCGGCGCATTCGTAAGACCGAACGGCATCACCAGAAACTCATAGTGTCCGTAACGAGTTCTGAAAGCCGTTTTAGGAATATCGTCTTGGTGGATTTTGAGCTGATGATATCCCGATCGAATATCAATCTTCGAGAAGTAACTAGCACCTTGTAACTAGTCGAAGAGATCATCAATTCGGGGCAAAGGATACTTGTTCTTAATTGTAACCTTGTTGAGTTCTCGGTAATCAATGCACATACGCAATGTGCCCCAAGGAGAAGAACTTGGGTGAATAAAGCCTTTGTCAAGCAGCTCCTGTAACTGTTTCATCATTTCCTGCATTTCGGCAGGAGCTAGTCGATAAGGAGCTTTTGCTATGGGAGCAGTTCCGGTAATAAGGTCAGTACGGAATTCAACTTGACGGTCAGGTGGCAATACCGAGATATCTTCTGGAAAGACATCTGGAAATTTGGAAACAACTTGAACGGTAGAAGGAAGTTTGTTTTTAGCCTTTGCATCAACTGCGTAGGCTAAATAAGCAGAACAACCCTTAGCGTGCTTTCGGGCTTTTGCGATAGTTATAAGGCGTAAGTCACCTTTTTGTCTGTTACCGTAAATTGAGATGTCACGGCCCTCAGGAGTAGTAATCTTGATCATTCTTTTCTTGCACACTATCTGAGCCTCATTCTGCCAAGCCAGTCCATACCCACTATGACATCAAATTCCCCGAACTCCATGGGAATTAAGTCTAAATTGAATACTACGTCTTCTATCAGTAAGGTACAATTCCTATATACTTTGTCTGCCTTAACTAACATATTACTAGCAGTCTCAATGTCAAGTACGAATTGCAAATTTAAAGTAGGCATGTTTAGTTGCCGAGCAAATGAAGTGGAGACAAACGAACGATTGGCTCCGGAATCAAATAGAATGTGTGCAGGAATTGAATTAATTAAGAACGTACCAGTGACCACCTCCGGGTCATCTTTTGCTTCCTTGGCTGTGATCTAAAAAGCCCTTGTTGGAGCCCTCTGAGTTTAATCCCTGCGAGCAGTGGAAGCTCCAGAAGATCTTGTGGTTGATTGCTGAGCACTTTGATCTCTTGGGGGTCTTGGGCAGTCCTTGGCAAAGTGGCCAATTCTATAGCAGTTGTAGCACGCATCGCCTTTTCGTGGACAATGCTCCCAATGATGGCCTTTCTGCCCGCAGTAGAAACAGTACATATCTTGAGTTTTACGCTCCCTAGAGTGCGTTTTTCTGCATCGTCTGCAGTCTCTCAATTCAGTATTGGCCGAAAAGGCCTTTCCTTTCTTTGGGGAGGAGGATGGTTGACTGGACTGGGGAGAGGATTGAGATGATCTAGATTCCCGTTACCTTTTTGGCGGCGACGGTTGAGTCGGACTGCAGTAGTTGACCCCATGACATACCCAGATAGCAACACAATCTGCTCCACATTACGAGCAGCCTCCAACATCCTAGAAAACGTTGTATACCAAACACTACTCATCGTTCGGTGAATCTCATAATCTAAACCAGCCTCGAATCGGCATATCTTCCTTTCCCTAGTATTGACCTGGTGGGGGTGCAAACAAACTTAAACGAGTGAACTCGATAGCGTATTGAGTGACTGTCTTTGTTCCTTGAGTCAGACTTAAAACTTTCGCCTCTAGACGGCGCTTCTCGTCGGTAGGACATTATTGTTGAGAGAATACTTCCTTAAACTCACTCCACGACATGTGCGACACTACCTCCATCGTCAGAACATTGATCATGGCATCCCACCACATGACTGTGTCCCTTGCAAACATTGCAGTTGCAAACCGAACCATGTCCTCTTCAGCGCAGTCGTTGATTCGTTCTTTCTGTCGTTGTAATCCATTCTATTGTCGTCACGGCATCTCCAGTTCCATCGAAAGTAATGGCCCCTTACTCTTGAAGTCTTTAAACCTACATCCCTTAGCTTTGTTAGAAGAACCAGTGTCTTCTTGTCTATCCTCTTGTTCTCCTTGTTGTTGTTGTTCCTTGTTCTTTCTTTTGTCAGCTTTCCGTTTGACCTCAGCCTCATCTCTGACCCTTAACTGAATGGCGAATGTTGAGCTTGCTCAGCCATTCTTTTAGCTTGTAACTCATTATTATGTTCCTTTAGAGTTTGCATCATTTGGAACATCTGTTGTGGAGTCATGTCATCTCTAGACATGTTCTAAAATATAGCAAATAATATTTAGAACATTTAATTCTGAGTCCTAGTGTTTACAGTTATCCTTTATTTGTCCCCATGTGCATGTCAATCCTATCTTAGTTCAGATCATTTCCTAGGAGTCCATTCTAATATCATAACCTAAGTTTGAGTCCAAGTCCTCCTGGACACTTGAAACCTCAAACTAATGCTCTAATACCAAACCTGAGACATTATCCTTGATTAGTGATATAATAATTGGTAACACCAGAATCAACATACAACCCAATAATTAACATGAAATTAAATTAATAAGCTTAAAGTAGTTTTAAGTAGCTCCACACTAAGAAAATTTATATGTCTACAGTGATATAGTCTAATTATTACAACATCTTGATTGAATTTAATAACAACACATCCCAGCGTCAAAGCCATATCGTCCATGTACCAGATAGCTTCTAAGGTCACCGAGAATTGAAATGAAATGCCTAAGAAGAAGGTCAAGCTACACCTTTTCTTTTTCCTGAAAATATTGAAAGTCAACGGGTAAGCTAATGCTTAGTGAGATAACAGATTAAATATTCAAAAAATATTTCTTTACAAACTATTGTGAAAACGGGCAATTCAAGCCCCATTTACAAGTGAAAACCATGCAGTGCAAGCATGGGGTTTGGCTGTTCAAAATGCTGATCGGAGATGTTTCAAACTTGACCAGGAAAGTGAATTGGATGATCAGTCCCCGACAGTGGCCTGTTGTCAGCCCCAGTCCAGGTCGCATCAGATTGTGAAGTAATCATCATGCAGTGCAAGCATGAATAATAAGATGCACTTTCAAATGAACGATGGCTACATGTTTGTCACATGTCAAGTACGAGTGTGCATCATAACAATGAATCATATGTGAGTGCCAATTGATGTATATTGAACAACAAGAACATGCCGTTGAAAAATAAATGAATCTAAAGACAATAACTGTTTGAATAGTAATCTATTACTCACAGTGGTTTTACTCAGTGTAAATTGGCTCTGAATCAATGTGTGTTAGATAACACCACAAAGATCCTATTATGTCAGTGTAATAGTGAATTAGTGTTAATATCTGCTTAAAAACTTAATTTTGAAATTTAAGTTGAAATGACCAGATATTCGGACCACATCCGAATTTCGGATGAACCCGAAATTCGGATGGCCTGAGGTCCGATCCTTAGTGTTTTCTTTGAACATCCATCCGAAATTCGAATGATACTCCATCCGAAATTCGGATGACCCTACGTCCGAAATTCGTGTCTTTGACTTAGTAATTTTGCAAGTTTTTCATCCAAGATTCATACGGTCCGAGATTCGTATGGTCCGAAGCTCATGTAATCTGAAATTCGGATGATCCGAGATGTGTTCATCATATCTGAATTTCACACTTGTACATTTCTAATATTTTCCAGATTTCACTTTTGGTAATTTATGCCTATTTTGTGACTGGAAACTATTGATATGAACTTAATTGTACTCTTTTAACACTTTATAACATAAATTCAATATACCAAAATCAGTCCCTTTTTGTCCATTTTTCTTAACTCTCGATGAACACACACACACACACCAAAAACACATAGTGATTTCAAAATCATACTTAGAATTGGAATCAGAATCTGAAATTTGGTATACAACATCACTATCACTCGATTTTAACATATTCACAAGAATATATAACATGCAATAAGATTCACAGTCACAATCTGTGATTCGTTTTTTTTTTATGGAAATCGAACACCAAACTCCAAAAATCGCAGTGTTTGAGCAAACTTTACCTCAGATTGTTGTTTGTAGTAGTTATAGCTCTTTATTTGCAACTTGATTCCAAACTTTCAGCCCTTAATGCAACGTTTTTGATGTTCTTGGATTTGGATTTGAAGAAACCCGTGGGTTAGAGAGAGAGAGTGAGGGAGACGGCAGAGAGGAGAGAGAGAGTAAATGCTTAAAATGAATGTTTTGTTCCTTTTATTTATTGCTATTTGTCTTAATTGCACTTTACACCCCTCAACTTCGTGTTTTCTTATTTTAATCTCTTTAAATGTCCGAGTCGGTTTCTTATTGTGATGCTTGCTTGAAAAAAAACAACAATGAGGATTTCTCCTCATTATTTTTCATTTTATTATTTTGTGAACGGAATTTGCTCAACCGAAATAATAAATATCCATTAATGCATCAATTGAGTCTCAAACTACAAATTGCAGGTACATTTAAATTAGGGATGTTATAGGCCCAATGTGTAAATTAATTTATGCACAACTTCGATTACAACATGTTCTTCTGACAAGGTACAAGTAACTTGTAACTTGTACATCTTTTTGAATCTGATTTTTTGGGGTAACTTTTGTTAATGTGGTAACGTATGTGTGTAAAACAAAAATCCGGTCAACGATAAGATGTTCAAGATTGTACTACACTAAAACTTTTGTTATTTCAGTTGCATGTTCAAGATTGTAGTACACTAAAACAAACATTCGAGAAACTTAACTTTTGTTCAAAGGATTGTAGTACACTAAAACTGAAATAACAAATTGAAATAACATGTTCAAGATAGTAGTACACTAAAACTTTTGCTCAAATAATTCATTTGTATCATATTGCACAACTCAAGTCTTTATGTGAGGTTTTGCAATATATTTGTATCTTAAGGTTTTTTTTTTTTGAACAAGTATATTTGTTCATTTTGATGGTTGTATTCTGTTAATACACACTAAGAACTTATAATCTACCAAAAATACTTTGTATAATTGTCGTGGTTAAGTAGAACAAGTTCAATTGACTTCACTTGTACAAGTTCAAGTGATTCAGCTTGAACAAGAACAATACTTCTGCCATTTATCAGTGTTTTGAGGGGATTCAAAGACACCTTTTAGTCTTTCCATTCAAACAATTGGAGCCAAACCTGACTTACAGTTCTAAACCACAATAACCTCAGAGTGTTTAAAATGTCTCAATGTACTACAATCTTGAACATGTATAAGTGTTGTTTTGAGGGGGCTTCAAAACCCCATGTATAATTGATTTCACTTGAACAACTTTGTTCAATTATTGTGTTTTATTAGAACAAGTTCAATTGAATTCACTTGAACAAGTTCAATTGATTGCACTTAAACAAGTTTAACTGAATTCACTTGAACAAGATCAAAATTTTCTTCCATTAATCTTTCTTTTGATTTCACTTGAACAAGATCAACTTTTAACTTCTTCTATCCATCAATCTTTCTTCCATTAATCTGTGTTTTAAGGGGCTTCAAAGACCCCATGTATATAACGCAATGGTTTTGAAGTACATTTTTAACATGTTGAACAATTATGTGTGATTGAACAACTATATGTTATTGATCATATTGGTCCTCTAATATGAAATTACAATGTTATTAGACTTGTTCATATGTTTAATAATCCGTACTTGTTCAAAGTGGTTATGAACATTTTAACGTGCATGCAGATTACATATGCTCTACTAATTAAAGTTGAATAGTAAATAACATATTCAAGTTCATATGAGTTGTTCAATATGTTCATTAACCCATAGAACATGTTGAACAACTAATATGTGTTATTATACTTGTTCTACTTCAAATGATGCAAAATGATGCATATTTTAGAACATGTTACCGTGATGTACATGTACATTTAATATGAGACTCTAGGACTCCACTCTAATATTGGATTCCATGAAACTCAACCATATATATATATATATATATATATATATATATATATATATATATATATATATATATATATATATATATATATATATATATATATATATATATATATATATATATATATCTGTGTGTGTGTGTGTGTGATAGTACCTTTACGTGAATGTGTCAAATTTATATATCATCATCTCTGTAATGTTATTTATAACATGTTTATGACTTTTTATAAAACTTTTATAAATGTAACGAGTGAGATCAATGAGGTGTCATATTATACATACATACATATATATATATATATATATATATATATATATATATATATATATATATATGTATGTATATATATATATATGTGTGTGTGTGTGTGTGTGTGTGTGTGGTTCGAAAGAATACCACTCATTATGCAGCGCACCAGAAGGTATCACCTTTAAAACAAATTTTTTTTAAATATTTTTTTATAAACATGTTTTAATTAACATTATAAAAATGATATGTAAATTTTACATACATTCACATCTTCTGAATCCTTAAAAACGTACACTTCCATAAATTTTCGTATATTTGAACATACATTTATGCGATACCCCAATCTAATATGGTATCTAATTGATTTAGAATATATATATATATATATATATCTGTGTGTGTGTGTGTGTGTGTGTATGTGTGTGTGTGTAGGGGAGGATCATTTGAGAATTTAAATAATCTGGAGAAGTGAAGAAGTAATTTGTTCATATACAAATATATACCGTTAGTTATGACTTGTTCTATTTGTTTGATGTATATTTAATCTGGAATTCTTTTGTGGAAATTAACAATCATTATTTATATTCAAATTGTTTACTGAGTTTTTTTATCATTCAATATGATTATAAGATTGTTGGTCTGTTTTTTCAGCATTTTGGTACCCAAATTATTCATATATGAATGTTTAAGAATATATTCATATATTAAAACAAAATATTATTCATATATGAATTCACTGAGAAATATTCATATATGTATATTTTCATTTTGCTAATAATGCACTCATAAACATATTTATATATGCATGTTTCTTGAACAAATAGGCACCTTTATAGTAAATATTCACATATAAATATGTTTTATATCAATAACAATATACTATATTTTATTAAACCAATAAAACCTCAATTACTTGTAACTATTCATATATAAATAAATTAGTTCTTTGCTTCTCTAGATTTTTTGAGTTTCTCAAATGCAACTGTCCACATGTATATATTAAATGCATAAATTTTAGAGTGATTCTCACGTTCTCACAGAATTGAGAAGTTATTATATGATCTCAATCCCATACATACGGACACACACACACATACATACATACCTACATACATATGTGTGTGTGTGTGTATGTATATATATATATATATATATATATATATATATATATATATATGGGTTCTTATGAGAACTTCAATTATGGTGAGAACCTGAGAACTCATTAAAGCTCATTAGATCAAATATATTTATGGCTGAAAATATACAATGACATTGTTGTAACTATTTAGACATTTGATAGTGGACAATCTTCAAAATATGTGCAAACCGTATTTTAGATAGAAAAAAAAAAAAAAAATTTCTCTTTCTCTCACTTCCTTATTTTTTTCTTTTTCTCTCTCTTTCATTAAAATTGGTTTTTTTCATAAAAAACATTTATTTATGAAAACGAATTTTTATGCGTGGAAAAGTATTTTATTGTTAAAATTTAACAAATTCTATATAGAATTGATCTATGCAGATTTGACTATCAAAAATAAAAAAAATGAAGAAATCCTAATTTATACGAAATACCACTGGCAGTGTATCGGTCGTATATAGTACAACTTGAAGCTGACCTCGGGAATTATCGAACATAGGGAACAAGGATAGGAAACGAGATACATATACTTGGATGTTCACTATTATCTAGTCACTTAAGAGGGTTGACAGTGAATCTAATCCTAAATATTATAACTAGCTAGCAGAACTAACTAAAGACATAAAAAAAGGTTAAATGTAAATCTATACTAAGGCAACAGATCAAAGTGTATAATAACTAAGTACCTAAAACGTAGAGATATCAAACTAAACACAAGGCAAATAGCAAATTTAATTAAAGCAACACTCACTTGAGTATGTCTTTTAGGATTAATGAGTGTAAAAAGGTGAATAAACACTTGGGCGCTGTTTGGTTCAACGAATATTCTCTGGAGGAATGAAATCTATCAAAAGAATAAAATTTTGGAAGGAATGACGTTTGTCTGAATCCAAAAGCTGTCACTTGTTTGGTTGGTAGGAAAGGAATGAATTTCAAATTTCAATTCTTGTTGTTTTCTGTTTAGTTTGTATATCTGTCAAAGAAATTGAAACATAATTCTGATAAATGACCAAATTATCATTATTATGATTTTTATAATAATTCTTTTAAAGTTTATAAAATATTATGATGTCATTTATTTATAAAACACATTTACAAGATAATCTTTTTTTAACAATTTTACTAGATAACAAAATATATATTATTTTCTTTTTCTATCTCTTCAATTTACTAGATGTCATTTATAAAACACAAATTTATAAAAAAAAAACATTCAAAATAATAACCATAAGATCAATATCCAAATCATATGATCAAAATATGTATCGAGATCTACTACATTCAAACCAACCAAAGTATCTCGATCTCCAAAATCAAAGTATTTAAGGTGTACTACATGCAAATTCATTCTCCCAATGTATATTTGACAAACCTTTCACGTGTTTCTCCTTGATAACCCTAAAATGATAAAACAACATCCAGTTCACATGTTATCCTTCTTGTTGCCTTAAATTTATCTGATTCAGATAATGATGTTATTTTGTCAATTTCTACACCAACCGAGCTTGTCTTATTTTCCAAATCAACTTCAGCTCGTAGAGAATCATTCATTTTTTCTAACGCTTTTTGAATTTTTTTTCCAATTATTTGACTTGTGCTATTGGTGCCATCAATAAATGTATCGGTTCTAGTTTTTCATTTACTAGTACGTGCAGATGGGACTTCCTCACCCTGAATATCTGTAGTGTTATGGCCATCATTAGTTATATCCATGAGCTCGTCTGAGTGACCTTTCAATTCTTGTGCCATTGCTTCTATGTTTTCTTCATTTGTCGTCTCAGCGGAATCTCGTGCTCTATTTCCTGTCGGCTTATCTTTCCCAAAAACGATACATAAATCTTGATGATGAGGAAATTGTTTGTTTCTCCATTTAGCCGCTCCTTTATGAACCTATAATAAATATAAAGTGTATAATATCAACATACTTAACCATCATCACAAACATCAAATTAAAAAAGAAAGTACATAACGTTCTGCGAGATAAGTATCCCAAACATCCACTTCGGCAAACTACACATTGTTTTACACTGTCGTAGCCAAACCTACTTGTATTTATACCATTTACCATATCATAAATGACTTGCCAATCCTTTTTAAGATGTTTTAATCATCGATTCAATATGAGGTTTACCCAAAATACCTGCGTTAGGATGCATCTCTTTTAATGCTTACTCCAGGTGTTGCAAGTATCCCGACTTAAAGTCATTACCGGCATTAAAAATTCCTCTATTTACCATATTCACCAATGCTTCCACAAGCTTTTCATCTTCAGTCGTGGTCGAAATCTTGTAAGTTCTACCATTGTCTGCCATACCTAAATAACAAAGATAATACATGACAAATATACAATAATGATCACAAATATCATAAACAAAGACATCATCAAGTCAATCATAATTTTTTCGAAATTCTTTATAATACATGACAATCACAAATATACAACCAAACTGTTCATAATGCGTGACAATCATAAAGGACAAGACAAAATCTACTACAAAAGCATCAATTGCCAAATTATCTCTAAATGTAGTTCACTTTCTGATGTTCCAATGGAAGTGATATTCTCATCATCAACGACTCCATCATCTCTGTATCCCTCGTTGGATTCAAAATCATTCTTAATGGGGTCAACTGCTATTTCTTGTCTTATAAAATTATGGAGAAGTGCCATAATGATCTTATTTTTTACATCAACTGAATAATATGAGTTATCCTTTTTATTCCCAATCTTGCCTTATATCATTTCTTGTAGATGAATGTCTCACATTGAATAATTCTTTTGGTGTGGTTGGTTGATGACCATCACAACAATCATTTAAATGATATCATTGACCTCTATAAGGGGTAAGAAAACCTTCTCCATTTGTGTATTCGACATCTACTAAATATAACCTAGAACTATATTGTACTTAATATGCCTTATTGAATGTAATATATAATCAACCTAAAAATATATTAAATAATCAATGCATACCATGTCTTGGAACCTTCAGACCATTTGGAAAATTAAGTGCATCTCGAAGCACTCTACCATTGGCTACGGACCCTACCCATCCCGGTAAGACATAGATAAACTGCATATCTTGTGAACATACTCCTAACACATTTGTGGCGATATAGACATAGATATAGTTCTTTCTTGTTTTGTATCAGAGTTTATCTTTAAGTGGCACTAAACACTTTATGTGTGTTCCATCTAAAGCTCCTTAGCAATTGTACATGTCAAAGAAACGAAACAATCGATATATCATGTCAATTTACATAAATGCGTATGCCAAATACTTATAATTATTATATTATATATACCTTGAACCACTTCCATCTTTGATCTATGGAGTTCTCGAGTACAGGTTCGGGTTTCTTAAGTAAATGTGGATGCAATCTTATCACTGCGTTGCAAACTTGAGAAAAAAATCTACTAATTGTTTCTCCCGAACAATGAAAGCGGAAAATAATGACCCGATTCTTAACATTGTGTGCAACTATGTGAAGAAAAGTCACAACTTGTTCATCAATGTTCATGTTCCTACTTGACGTTAGTCCACCTAATCATCAAGCATGTCACACAACTTCGTAAAACACCTTCGGTTCATCTTAGGTTGTGATATGCACATAGTATCACTCTCGTAAGCATAACGATGCAATATAGAGCATCGGTCCACATTTCACGAAATGCTTTGTATTCGTGGTTTTTCATTCAAGTACTCGACTATCAAAAGACAAACCGTATTGAAAAACCTTGCAACTACTTGCATAATTTGGTTCCAAAATGCAACAATAACTTGATTTATTTTAAGTCTTGATGATGTTAAACTAAGTCAGGCCAATCCTGTAAGATGCAGGGGAAAGAAGCCAAATAACATCAAAATCAAACATAAATATACACAAGAACTCCACAATACACAATATACATACATAAGCATCAAACAATTCTGTTCATGTGCATTATTATATAACAAAACTAAAGATATTGACAAAGATATACATCAAAATTATTATATATCAAACGTAAATAGCTCATCAGGATCGTCATTTGTAGCACTTGGAATTGCAATTGGTTCCTTACTAGTCTCATCAGTGTCTGTATTGCGTTCATTGTCAATATTCTACATACGAACATTGTTAAGGACATCAACCATCTCATCGCGTTCATTGTCAATATTCTACATACGAACATTGTTAAGGACATCAACCATCTCATCCATCATTTGAGATATCTCATGTAGTACTCGCGGCGAATTAAGTTGTTCATCGTGATACTTCCACGTCTTGTAACTAGCAAAACCCCCATCTATGTACGTGAGCCCCAATATCATCAACTGTACCCTCTTTATGGTTATTACACTTTTCACATGGGCAACGACATACTTTATCACCATTCAAGTGGTCCTTACACTTCTCCAGGAATACGATGAGACCATTAAAAAGTTATCGAAATTACGATTTCTACACCTAGTCCAACTCTTATCGATTGTCATAACTGCGTTCACAATATTTAATTATCGAAACTAGGAACTGTAAACTAAAAAACAAATTAACTCAACATTTATTATTTAAGAAAAATTCGGCAGCATTTTCTCTTAACTTCCCAAATATGTGTATGAAACACTTATTCGTAGGAGCAAACAAAAAATGTTTGCCGAATTTTTATCAGATAGTAAACGATTTATAGACATCCATATTTTAAATGAGACAAAACATCAAGATATCAGTCATAAATAGGAGACTTTTCAAAATTAATTTCAAATAAATTAATTTCAGACGGGTGACTTACAGTATAAACACACTCTTATATATATATATATATATAATTCATGAACAAAAAATAAAACAATATATACATATATGTATGTATGCATGTAGTCAAGCTCAAAAAACGTACCAATCTTAAATTTATTTTTTTTTCATAACCATGTTTAAATTGACGTTTACATATGAATTCTAAATCTCACATACATTCACATTTTCTGTATCCTAAATAATTATGTGAAAGTTGATGCACATTTATGTGAATAGTCATTCACACCATTCACATGATTTTTTTTATTCACAATATTTATGATGTTGCTCCTTTTGATAAAAAGTCTTATAACGTTGTCTATATACATGTCAATGCAAAACGATATATGTGAATGATTATTCACAACAGGATACGTTGGAATCTCATGGGTATGCTGATATATATATATATATATATATATATATATATATATATATATGTATAGAGAGAGAGAGAGAGAGGTTCAATTGAAACTTTTATGCACCAATGAACATTTGAGAACTTTTATGCATCGGATAATATAACAATGGTGCATAAAGAGCATTTAAGGAATACAAAATAAATTTGAAATTAAATATATAGAAATTAAAAAAGATGAAAATTAAATCAATATTTATTACATTTTCTTAAATCTCTCTCACTTTCCTTCTCTTCCACCCCATTCTCTCAATCACAAACAAACAAACACACACACACACACACACACACTCTCTCTCTCTCTCTCTCTCTCTCTCTCTCTCTCTCTCTCTCTCTCTTTCTCTTCCTCCTCTTGGTGGTTGTGCGCTACCATCACCACCACGGTTCACTCTCTCTATCTCACTCACCTCTCTCCCTCTTCGTCTCGACCGCTAGAAATCCTCCACAGTTGTGCATCTCTCTGTCCACCACCACCATGGTTGTCCATCCCCTCTCTCTCGGCCTCCATTTCCTCTCTTTTTCTCTCGACGGATCACAACCATCGACCACCACGGCTATTCACCACCACCATCATCTATGGAAAGATGAACACGAATACGATGAACGTGAAGATCATGAACGAAGATGAAAATGAAGATGATGAACAAAATAGATATTGAACGAAGATGATTAACATGAAGACGATGATGAATGAAGATGCATCAAGAAGATGAACATGAACATGAAGATGATGAACAAAATATATGATGAATGAAGATGAACGATGCATACAGGAACGATGAACACGATGCATAGATGAACGATGAACGATGAACACGATGCACAGATGAATTTGTGTATTTTTTGTTAATTATGTCTTTTGAACACGATGCATAGATGAATTTGTGTATTTTTGGTTAAATATGGAAGTATATCAATTGAATTCATTTAGCATCTATTATTTGTTAAAATATTAAATTTAATGAGATATGCACATTTCCCAAAATGCAATTCCTTGTTTGTTTCTACAATGCACAAGATGTATAACATTGTCCAACTATTTACCATTTTGCTATTAATCTAATCCACAAAATTTTTTAATCTAATGGATGATATAGGTTCTTTTGTACCTCGATGCATAAAAGTTCTACATTGAACCTTCCTCTATATATATATATATATATATATATATATATATATATATATATATATATATATATATATATATATATATATATATATATATATATATATATATATATATAGGTTCAAGATCTATGGAAAACTATCTTTGACTGGAAAACTGGAAAACCATATTAAATGCACATGTTCATTACGGTAAAATGTTAAATTTAATGCACAACTACAATATACATATGTTCAAATGTGCATTATTATTGACTATTTCACATAATTTACATGTTCATTATGATAAAATGTTCCATTTCATGCAAAATAACAATATGCACATGTTCAAATGTGCAATATGCACGAACATGTGTATATTACGCATTTTTGCATTAAATTAAACATTTTGTCTTAACGAACATGTAGATGATATGAATTAGTTAATCATAATGCAATTTTGAACATATGTATATTATAATTTTACATGAAATTTAACATTTTATCATAATGAACATGTGCATTTGATATGGTTTTCCAGTTTTCCAGTCTAATATAGTTTTCCATGGATCTCGACCCTATATATATATATACACACACACATACATATACATACATACATACATACATACATACATATAGAGAGAGAGGTGGGCTCAAACCAATGTGCATCAGGAAACCAACATACATAATGCATTATGTGGCCAGTCCTGGATCGAGTCGGTTGAGCGGTTCAACAAGTCTCTTCGGTCCACGACTTTTATGATTCTGCATAAAAATAATATATTGTTGTTAATGATTCCCAGTATATATCAGCACATTAATGTTCAATAAACACTCACAAGAAGAATTCTCACTCAATAATTGTGAAATGATTAAAAGAACAAAAGGAATGTTTGAGAGAATATGAAAATGGCGACTGCACAAAGGAATCTTTTTCTCATAAAATGTCAATCGTATACATTGAGAAACCCTAGGAGCCTATACATAGGCTCCTTTTATTAACTTACAAGGATTGACACAAAAGGCCCTTGAACTTTTCACACAACATAAACTAATCTAAGAAATAAATTACAAGGCTATTTTATCTAAATAATTATTACAAAATAGATCCACAACATCAAAATTTAAAATCTAACAATCTCCCCCTTTTCGATCATTGTGGTGGTCCTGGAACTCGGGCATAATCTGTTGATTCACGGAGCCCAAGGATGACATCAAACTGTCTAATCACTTGTCTCATGTGTAGTCGTTCGTTCAGGTATTTGATGCCGCTGAGGATGTCCTGTATCTCCTATGGTGAGCGTCTAAATTCTGGATCTGGTTGAGCATCAAATTCTTGTACTCTTCGTGTAAGCTCGGCTCTAACGATTCTGATAGTACCATCGGAGTAACAATGAAGATCCTCGAAGCGCATGAATCTTTTATGCCCTCTCTGGTTCACAAAAATAACTCCCGGGCCTCCTCTGAATATGTCTCTGTAAGCAAAATGATGGTCAAGAAGAAAGCTATCTTGCTCAGCGGCTCGTAGTCCTACTTTGACTAGTGCGCTCTCTATCACCATTTGAAAATCTCTTAGGCACATGATAATTTAGCGGCGGTTCATACTTGGAATAAGCGCACCTACGGCGGTCATGTGAGACAGACGTTTTTTAATTCTATGTTTCAGTCGGTTGTGTAAAAATTCAACGTCGTCCACATTTATAAAGTCCAAGTCATTTCATAGAACTCCTCCACTGTGCCATCTTCTCTCTCTACCTGAAAGGCAGGATAGTATACTTTTGCTCTTCTGCACATTATGATGTTGAAAAGCTTCTTTATTTTAGACTTTGAAACTTTGGACCTCCTCTCCCTGAGCATTAACTGGTTGTATTCGGCCTGTTTAGCTTTCGATACGTTTGTAAGTTCCATGAGTAAGCGCCTGCTGTATGACCTTGGCTTCTTCCTGAATACCATCTTGAATCATTCTTCCAGAAAAGGATTCTGGAACTGCTCCGGAGGAAACTTTTGCAAGAATTCTTTAAGGCCCTGAACGGGGGGTTCGTCTATCTCAGATGATTTGGCTTCAAGTAATTTGAAGATTTTCCCCCTTCGTTCTTGTCTCAACTGCTCTTTTAACTCAGGTGGCAGAGTATGTACCTCACCTTTCGAATACCAACCCACCTAATAAAGATCACTTCTGTCATAAACACCGGGCTGTTCAGGAGGCTCATCAAATCTGTCTACACGCCTGGTTTCTGAGGGTCCTGGTTCTAAGATTTGCACTTGGGGTACAGGTTGGACTATGGGAGGACTTTGAGGTCTAGGAGGGCTTTGGACTAGCTGGGATTCTTTTAGAGATGAGGGAGCTTGGATGGAGGATAGAATTTCTTGTTGTGGAACGGGAGGCAGGGAGTTTAGGAATTCGAAAGAGGATGATGATGTTTGTCGTGAGTCGGGCTCAGGGTTTGGGATGATTAAGGGTTGGTTGTCATCAGTATCGGAGTCAGAGTCAGACACCAATATGATTTCAACCTTTTCGTGAATGGGTTCGAACTCAACCACGGCTGACATCGGATCCAATGGAGCTGGACTTTCAAACATGGGCTCGTCTTCTATCATCATGTACTCCTGAGCCTCATACCTCTTATCCCCGGACCCCTGTATATCTGTTCTTTCTTATACAGCTCCCCCTTCAATCAACATAAGGTCCTCAGACTGAGTCTTTTGACGCTTCTCCCCCTCATGGCGATCAGGGTCGTCCTGATCGTCATGTTTTCTCTTTTGGGACTCAGCCTGGGGACGACACTGGAGCTCGATAACCGCAGACCCAAGATGGTCCATACGTGAGTTGAGTTACTCTTGAACTTGAAGTATTAATCGGTTTTGCGCGTCTATCTTGTCTGATAACTCCTGAATCATCATTTGGACTGATCGCGTCCCTGGTGGAGGCAAATCCTCAGAGGCGACACCCTTACCCTTAATTAATGAGAGAAGGATGGTATGTCGTTCCTCGGCAGCCTCCTTGTGGGCATCCAGGGTAGCCTGGGTAACAACACCGGCAGCACGTACAGCCGTCGTTAGCATCTCAATGTTGATTTGGAGATGGCCTGAAGTGGATGGCATAGATGAAGCCACTCCAGGTCATCCTTCCGTCATCTCTGGCTCCACTATTGGATGCGTAGATCTGGAAGTTTGAGGAGCCGCCACAGAGGCGGCTCGTTGATGGGACGCCACGAAGGCATCGTGCGATGTGTGTGGGGGTGGGGAGTGAGCTGTGGGTGAAAGATGTTCGGTCACATGGGGCGGATTGTGACCTCGTTCAACACCACGACTCTCTGAATGAGAGGGTGATGGCGTGTGTGGTAGATCCCCATGCAATGAAGTAGCACCCTGTTGAGAGGATGCTAAGTGGGTGGTTGGGGTGAATTCGACCATTGGACTGATGATCTGAATGTGGGTTGTCCGGCTGATGGGGCTGTGATCACCCTCGGATGTTATCTCAAACCCTCTTACAACAGAGACGGTTCTTTCAGAATCCGCCGTCTCTGCTACCTCACCTTCTCCTCCCTCCCGTACACTCACAATCTCCCGCTCACCTAAACCCTATGTTTGTTCAACTTCCACCGCTTCTCCCTCTTCCTCACTAGCTCGTATCACACATTCGGACTGGGTAGGCTCAGTCGGATCTGACCGAGCCTCATCCGGATAGAACTCTCTCAAATATTCCCTTACCCTCTCAGATTGCACTGCCCTTTGAAGAAGGGACAGTGGGATTGTCATTACCGGTACAGTAACAGCCCCTTTCGGTAGATTGAGCTTTTGGATGGCAACCGTCGGGTATACATCGGCCTCTGGACGTTCATGTATATCGTCGTCGTTGTCCATGGCATATTGAGTTATCAGTTGTAGGAACCGTTGGAGAGGGATGTATTTACGTCCACGTTTTGTGCTCCTCTCCAGGTTTACCCGTCTTAATTCCTTGAAGAGGAATGCAACATAATTGTAATGTCTGTCATACGCGAAGGCTGCGAACATTGCCAGGACTTGAATTGATGCTGAATCGTGTCCAGCATGCTCGGCGGTGAAGCATTTATTAATGACATTGAAAAGAATTCTCCAGTGAGCTTGAAGATTATTGATCCTGAAGTCCGATGGCTTGGTAAGCGGACCATCGTAGCCCAAGGCTTGGATTTCATTTAGGGTTTCGAGGGGGGGGGGAGGAATTGATGCAAACTGTAGGCGGTGCATGGAATAGGCTTCAGCGGGTAGGCGTATGGCTGCGGTGGTTATGTTGACTGGGACACAGCCTATAGTGGAGGTGAAGTACGGTTCGGCATCGGCTACGAATTTTAAACGATGCCAGAATTGTTGTAGGTAGATTTGGGGTACAGAAATGGTTGTGGAAAGTGAATAGAAGATTGGGTGGCTTTGAAGCATGTCAAAGGCAATTGTTTCGGTTTCGCGGCATAAGATGGATACATTAAGCTGCCAATTGTATGGCATGAACTCAACGTATTCACCTTAGGGAAGAATGGAGTCTTTGGGTAATTGGGCGTTGTTGTTAGGAATAGGGGAATGGGGTACGGTAATTGCAACTGCGGGTTCCATGATTCCTGTAAAGGTGCATCAAAGTTAGAACAAAAGACTTTAGATGATAAGACATTGATACTAAGTCCGGATAAGTGTGAAATAGAAACTGCTCGATCTGTTTAAAGCATTGGGTCTTTATTAGTAGAATGGAAAAATTACTGAATAAAGTCCAAAGTCAATCGTTAAGAGACCAATGTTAGGACATGCATTTTCAGTCAAACACTGATCCTAACTTTAACCAATGGTGCACCGGACTGAAAATCATTTTGGGTTTTTGATTTATAATGAAAATGCAAAAATGGAAAAATTTTAAAAATATGTTCAGTGTTGGATTTCGGATGGGCCGAATTCGGATGAACAGTACAACCGAATTCGGATCTAGCCGAAATCCGGATGATGCATGAAATTGACAAGGTACGGTCCAAATTCGGATGGGGTCCTGAATTCGGATGAAGACCGAATTCGGATGGAACATGAAAGCGGATGATACATGAATTCGAATGGGGACCGAATTCGGGCAGTAACCGAATTCGGATGCACAGTGTATGAAGAAATAAACTTAAGAAAATAAAATAAAAAATTTTGAACATTATTTGATGGACCGAATTCGGATGCACAGTGGTCCGAGTTCGGATGCACAGTGTCCGAATTCGGTCATGGCAGATGGAAAAATTTTGAAATTCTTTTAAGTGACACATCCGAATTCGGTGCTTGGTCCGAGGACGGTCCGAAGTGTAGCAGTGTTCATTAAATGTTCATGCAACATGCAACGTGAACAGTTCTAAAGTTGATAAAAATGAATGAAAATGAAGATCCTAGACTAAAAACAAGTAAGGAATATTTTATTTAACTACAACTAACTAAAATAAACAGATTTAATGTCCTAAAAATATCAAAAACTGAAAATAAAAAACCATGAAAATATTGAAAATTAAACAGCAAATTCAGGAAGGTAAAACCTGAAATAAAGTTAGAAATGTGTTACCTTATAGTGCCGAACTCGAAATATTCAAGAAAAACGAAAGAAAAAGATTATTCACAAAGCTTTGAATTCGAAAATGGAGGTTGGGCGGTGGGGTTCGTCGACGGTAAAGAGAGAAGGAGAAGAAGAAATTGGAAATATCTTGATGGAGAAGATATTGACCGTTGACCCGCCCTATTTAAATGGAGCGGGTCGGGTCGGGTACCACAGGATCCGCACCCAAATCCTTTTGGGCCGCCGGTTTTCAACAAAAACAAACAATATTTGGGCTTTAAACTAAAATAACTTAAAAACAAACATTTTTAAACAAAAATTTGGCCCAATAACAAACTCTTTTTGTATTTTTCTTTGAAACAAAAATAAGCAAATGCAAGATAAAACATATATATTTTTTTTGTAATTTTCTTTTCAAAATTAAGTTATGATAAAAGAAATAAAAATAAAAATGTTTTTGGCTTTTTTTTTTACGAGATTAAACAAATAACATCTTTTTGTGATTTTCTGACCGATTATATTAAACTTTAAAATCTATAAATTAACCAACCTAAAATTTATAATTTTAAAATAAGAGAAGATAAAAGGAACAAAAATTATAAAACTAACATCCTAACTATACTCCCCCTCAAATAAACACCTATTCGCCTCTTTTTCTTTTTTAAAAGAATTTGTTGAACCTATTTACCTTAAAGATACAGACAAACCTGGATTAAATTTGCGTCCCACTCAGTAATGAATAATTCACACAGCAATTTGTCATATTCATTAATTATTAAAGATGTACATAGATAAGGAAACATTGAATTTTAATTTTGTGACACAACCCTTAAATTTAAATAACAGATATTTTCTAAAATAAAGGAATTTCAAACATGATAGTTTGAAATAGAATTATTTTAGACAATGTCTGACATTTAACTAGAAGGTGGATTCAACATGCCGATATGGGATACTAAAAACTGAAAACGAGGTTTGTCTAAAGCTTTAGTAAAGATATCCGCAAGTTGATATTCCGTGCCAACAAAATACAACTTAATTGTACCATTTTCTACATGATCTTTAATAAAATGATACCTGATATCTATATTTTTGTTCGAGAGTGTTGCACGGGATTGCAAGAGATGGCAATTGCACTTCGAGAATCGCAGTAAATTGGGATATTGGTGAGTTAGAATCCATAACCGCGTAATTGTGTTCTCATCTACAGCACTTGAGAGCAACAGCTTGCAGATGCTACATACTCAGCTTCAGCTGTGGATGTTGAAACACAATTCTGCTTTTTGGAGGACCAACTCACCGGTCTGTCTCCCAAGAACTGTATTCCACCTGATGTGCTTTTCCTGTCAACTCTACAACCTGCAAAATCAGCATCTGAAAAGGCAGTAAGATCAAAATCGGTTCCCTTTGGATACCAGAGACCAAGATCGGTTGTACCCTTAAGATAATGAAAAATGCGTTTTACCGCAGTTAGGTGTGATTCATTCGGGTCGGCCTGAAAACGAGCACAAAGACATGTTGAAAACATTATATCAGGTCTACTAGCAGTCGGATACAGTAAAGATCCTATCATCCCTCTATAAGTTGTATTATCGACACTTTTCCCAGAAGAATCGGTGTCTAACTTACAGTTGGAAGCCATAGGAGTTGTGATGCTCGTGCAAGAGTCTAACTTATACTTCTTGAGAATCTCGAGAGTATATTTCGACTGGTTCACAAAAATCCCATTTTCAAGTTGTTTGACTTTTAATCCGAGGAAAAAGTTCATTTCCCCCATCATACTCATCTCGAAGCTGCACTCCATTAGGGCTGAAAAATCCTTACAGAAATTACTGCCAGTAGATCCAAATATAACGTCGTCGACATATATTTGTACTAGTATTATGTGCCGGCCTTCCCTTTTCGTGAACATAGTTGTGTCCACCACACCTTTGCTGAAACCAGCAGAGATAAGAAAATTAGAGAGACTATCATACCATGCACGAGGTGCTTGTTTTAAACCATAGAGGGCTTTGTCTAGCACATAAACATGGTCAGGTTTATGTGCATCAACAAATCCTTGTGGTTGTTCAACGTACACCTCTTCGTTAAGTTCACCATTAAGAAAGGCTGTCTTGACGTCCATCTGGTACACTTTGAAGTCCTTGTGTGCCGCATATGCCAAGAAGATTCTGATAGCTTCGATCCGTGCAACTGGAGCGAAGGTCTCGTCATAATCTATCCCTTCTTGTTGTCGGTAGCCTTTGGCAACTAGTCTCGCTTTGTTCCTTATCACAATTTCGTTTTCATCTCGTTTATTCTTATGGATCCATTTTGTTCCTATAACTGTTCGGTCTTTGGCTTGGGAACTAACCGCCATACTCGGAGCTGTTCAAACTGGTTGAGCTCTTCTTGCATTGCAACTATCCATTCTGGGTCTTTTAGGACTTCATCCACACGAGCTGGCTCTATCATACTAAGGAATGATGCGAAGAGTCATTCATTAGCAGACGCCCTACGTGTTTGGACACCAGTTGAGACATCACCAATGATTTGATCGGTTGGGTGACTTCGGGTCCATTTAGTCTCGTGTGGAAGGGGTGCTCGGGATGGAATCTCAGTAGTGAGAGTGGGGATGGATGATGATTCATGGTCAATGGTTTCTAGTGATGGTACCACTGGTTCCGGTTCGAGTTCCGAATGTTCAGGTGAAAGAAGGATGTTTGGCATGATATGCAAGGGTATTTCAGGAGTAGATTCAACTGCGGATGTATCAGTGGATGATGTTGATGGATGAGGGTATGATTTGGATGAAGATGGATCGGATAAAGTTTGTGGTGCAGTTGAATTGTTGGATGGATTACCTACATTATTAGAAACATTAGCGTTAGGACCGAAAAATTCTACGTAAAAAGGATCAAATAAATTAACTAAATCGGAAGATGAAAAAGAAGTAGAGTGAGTAGAAGAGTCTCTAGGCATTGGTGTAATGTGTGGTCCTGAATGATCAACTTCGGGTGCCAGTTCAGCCAACTCATCAAATGTGACATGCACACTTTCATTGACTGTCCTTGTTTGGGTATTGAATGCACGATAAGTGTCACACCCCGTTACCCCGGTTGGCAACGAAGCGTGACGTCGCGGAAGCATAACCATAATCATAACGAACGACCACTATATGGACGTTTTAAAAATACATCGGTATGACTTTAAAATATATAATGTTTTACATAACCCAAAATGATAAAGAGAAGTTCGCAATGTACAGAGATTTAAATACATAATTAAATCATCCAAAATAATGCAAATAAATCTCCGACGGTTTGAAACTGAGTGCGACTCTTATATGCGGATGCTTGAAAATACTACCGATGTGATGGACTTGCCTTAATTTCCTGAAAATACACGCTAAAATACGTCAACAAAATTGTTGGTGAGCTCATAGGTTTACACGTAAATCTGACTTGTATGGACAACAATAATAGATATTGAATTTATAAAATCATAAATTCCATGTTATGTATTACATATAAACCATCATGCAACCGAAGCTTAATTAAAATGAGTTTGCCCTGTGCAGTATTCCCATACGTAATACCGTGTGTTAAATATATATGCACTCGCTGTTAGCCGACCCGAACTAACCCGAATGGGGGACATGACTCCCGATAGATCTATCCACAATATATTCGCGCTTACAAATAAATGCAATTAACGGTTCATGATATAAGGGCTGATGGAACCACATGTGTAATACATAATAGAAATGAAGATATTTTCGTGTCCATATTAGAACGAAGCATGTATTTCATCCCCAAAACATAACAGTGTGAAAATGGGGGCTATGAGAACTCACCGAGATTGCAATGGCAAAACGAGCGTAAAGAGCTTTTTAGCGTAAATAGATGGATGATGCGTCGAGTGAGTTTAATCGAGTCCTAAATGATAATAAGGACTTAATATCTCTAATGTATGATGATATATATCTGTAGATTTTTATGTCTTAAATCACCCAACATTACAAATTTATAAATAAATACCGCTTAAAACGTCAAGTATATATATATATATATATATATATATAATTTTCCAGCTTTTTCGGAGGTTTTTCGGCCTACTTTGAGGCTGTTTTTGACCAAGCTCCAAAATGTTTTAGACTTTGGTTTTCTAGGACATTAAACTACTATATACAAAGGATTTTTAGAATCAAGAACGGCCATTTTTCGAGATGTTTAGGTTGGTGAAAAAGCTCGTTAAAAACCCTATGTTGGCCATTTTTGAGCTGTCAAACTTTCGGTTTCCCAAATAATTTCTGGAGGTCTTAAACTCCAAAATAAATTATGAAAACAACCAGATATATAGTTAAGACATAGATCTAACTTTTGAGACAAGAATCAACTCATTTCGTTAAGTTATGAATTAGTTATGATTTTTCAAAGTCGATATAAATTTTCTACCGAAAATCCGCAGTCTATAAACTTGAAATAATGTATGATTCTTGTTGTTTATTCAAAGACTACTTGTATACAAGTTATAAAACACATATATATTACTTGTTTTCATAATATTAACACTTTTATGATGTGTTTATATATTCATAAACACATTTAAAGAAACAACTTAAAAACAAAAACTAGAAACTTATAAACTTGAGTTTTTATGAAACTTGTTGTTGTTGGTGATTATATATGTTATGCAAGACTTATATAAACACAAATATATGGTGAAATATGTTAGTATTTACTTACTTTGATGTATTTGGAGTATGAAATTGAGAAGAAGTTGGAAGTCTTGCAAGATTTGAACCAAGAACACTTGAATTTCACCAAGAACACTTGAATTTCACCAAGAACACTTGAATGAAAATGTTTGTAGTGTGTGTGTGTGTGGGATCCGGTTTTGAGAGGAAAGAAAGAGATATTTTGGTGTGAAAACAATGAAAAGGAAGCCCTCTATTTATAGGCAAAGTCTTGGTCTTTCAAATGGAGGTGGAGTGTAAGATCATGTTGAAATGAAAGGAGAATGGGGTGTGAAAGATTAGATTATGAAAGGTTATGGAGTTGGGAAATAAAAAATTGAAATCAAATCTTGGGTAGTACTACCCTATGGCCAGATTTTATGGATTATTTTCATGTATTTATATATTTTTTTGTATAAAAGTATTTAGAAATGTATTCTTGTATTTCTCTTTTTTTTGTAATTTCATAAATACTTTTGGATGCATTGTTTTAATGAATTGTTTAGTCTTGCATAATTAATGTTAAGTAAGTGTATTAGTGTATGATTAGTGTTACTAATCATAGTTTAATTTTGTACTTAGTTGAATTAATCCATCATATCGCAAATCGATCGGATTAATTGATTTCCCGATTCATCGCACCGATGAATTTGATTCTAATTGAGTTGAATTTCCTTATGAACATTGTTAATCACTTTGATTAATTGCTAATAACCATTGATTAGGTTATAATTGGCTATTAAATACTGATTAGGTCATAGTTGCTAAACTGGTTTAATGCCGGATGTTACAATAAGCCTTCGAGTTGGATGAGTATCCAATGAAGATCGCTTCATCCGCTTTTTCGTTAAATTTCCCGAGATTGTCTTTATCATTAAGCACATAGCACCTGCAACCAAATACACATAAGTACTTGATAAAAGGTACTTTATTCAGTAAGAGTTGATATGGAGTTTTATTAAAGCGCTTATGAATTATGGAGCGATTCTGTGTGTAGCAAGCTGTTGATACGGCTTCGGCCCACAAGAATGGTGGTAGCTTTGAGTAGGTCAGCATTCTACGAGCGGCTTCCACAAAGGTACGGTTACGCCTTTCTACGACTCCATTTTGTTGAGGTGTTCTAGCAGCAGAATATTGATGCTGAATACCTTTGGATCGAAGGAAGCCCTGAACAACCGAATTCTTGAACTCCGTGCCGTTGTCAGATCTGATTGATTGAATGGACAGTTGTTGTTGGGTTTCGACACTCTTTATAAAATCTATGATTTCTTGAGCTGTCTCATCCTTGGAACGTAAGAACTTAACCCAGGTATATCGTGAGTAATCATCAACGATAACCAACACATATCGCTTCCCATTTATGCTTTGGGTCCGCATCGGTCCGCATAAATCCATGTGAAGTAACTCCAACACTCTCTTCGTTGATGGTTCGGGTTTTGGTTTGTGAGATGATCGTTTCATCTTTCCCTTCTCACAAGCTCCACAAAGATGGTCTTTTTCATATCGTAATTCTGGGAGACCTTTAACCAGTAGTTTCGCAGCCAGCTTGTTGATGTTTTCAAAGTTTAAGTGGGATAACCTTCGATGTCACAACCAAGAGTCTTTTGAAGAGGCTTTTGATAAAAGGCAGATGCTATCCTTAACCATGAGCTTAGCTACATCTATGGTGTAAAGGTTAGAGTTACGGGAACCGGATAAGATTTCTTTGCCATCCATACTCTTAACACTACAGTTCTTAGCCCTAAATGTTACTTCTAATCCTTTATCGCAGAGCTATCCTATGCTAAATAGATTATGTGATAATCCCTGAACATAGTCAACGTCCTTGATGACTAGATTATTTAAGACTAAGTTCTCGTATCCTTTTATATGAGCCTGATGGCTGGCCCGAATTTTACTGTCCCACAAAATTGTTCAACTACGTTGGACAACAATTCTCTTCTCCCAGTCATATGCTTGGAGCAACCTGAATCCATATACCAGATGGATTTAGCCTGAGAAACAAATAAATTCATATAATGAAAATCTATACGCATTCAAACACAAACGTGATGAAATAAGACCGGGTCCTGAGCTGTTTGCACAAAAGACAAACGTGTCGGTTTAAGCACAACCGACAAGCAGAAGAACGGGTCCTAGTCTATGATAACTAGAAGCTAATTCATTGAAGTACGGGTCTTGATCAGAAGTAACCAAGAACCATCTGCATTAAGATCACACAACGTTGGGTACCCATCTTAATATGGGTCCTTTTTGGTTAGGAGTTCCAGGTGAATATGGCACGTTTGCAGTTTTAGGAACCCATTTAGCAGTTATGTGTGGTCCGGATGCATAGCCTTTTGGAATCCATTGAAAATTGGATTTATCAGGCTTTGGAACCTTAGGCGATGAAATTACCTTCGGTATTTGACTTTTTGAGACCTTTTTGACTTTTGCTTTGGTTTTGGGCCTCGGCAAAGGACAAGTCTCAATTTTCTTTGTGGCCGATGATGCAACATTTTTTATTTTCTTTTTGCAAATTCTTTTAGCAGGATATGGCACAAAAGCATTCATTTCAGGAACTTGGCGTCTAAAATGAGTTGGACATAAATTAAACAAGTCACTAAAAGAGTACTTTAGACAAGAAGTAGAATTCGTGACATCATTACACAAATTGTTTTCAGAGATTACAGGCATCCTATCTCTAGAAACAAATTCAATTGGCATTACATCCTTCTTCACAAAAAAACTTGTAAAATCCTGCATGGTGGTTTTTGGGACTCTTCTTACATAATCTGTAGGAACAAAACGACGAGAGTCAGTACGCATGGAAGATTTAGACTTTACAGAATTTTCTTTTTGTTGGTGAGTGGGTTTGTTAAAAGGCTTGGATTAACTCTGAGTATTTTTAGAAACCTCGGCTTTAAAAGGTTTTGAGCACTCACATTTACAATTGATAGAAGAATTTTCCATTTTAGTCTTGCCTTTGTCGGATGACACAAGTGGGATTTTGGTGGGATGAGAACCCCTTGGTTCTTTTAAAAGATCTTTCAATGTTTGAGAAACCATGTCAAAATTTTCTCTATAGACAGTTAATTCTACAGATTGTTGAAAACTTTGATTTACCAATTTTTCCTCACTCTTAAGAAGAGCTTCTTGAAAATCAAGAGCTTTCTTTTGAGTTGATTTTAATTCCTTTTCTAAAACAGTAATTTGATGTTGAAGAACTTTTGTAGGAATGTAAATGCGAGGGATTGGTTTTACAGGTTTTGCTTTCATTTCAGCTTCTGAATAACTAGACAAGAAGTCATCCTCTAAAGTGGGTACTCTAGAAGGATAACTCTCGTTTAGTTCTTCATATTGAAAAGATATTTCTTTTTCTTTATTTTCAACGCGTTTCTCATCCTCTTGGGTTAAAACTTCTTTTGATGACTCATAAAAGAAAGATTTAAGTCCAGCTCCCATATAATTCATGTCATAAAATAAAGATAAAACTCTTTGAGCCTTTTCCAAATATTTAGGATTTTTAAAACCGATTCCTTGTTTAGAATGGTAAAACCTAGTTTCTTTGGGCTGATTCAAGTGAATAGTTTGTTCAGTTTGACCCCTTTTTAAAAATGCATCATCAAGGGTCTTTATTCGTGAGTACAAACTTATTCTTTCTTCTTCTATCATTTTGTATTTTTCTAAACTGTCTATATTTTCTATACTTACTGTCTCTAATTGTTTTGAAAGTACAGATATTTCTTCTTTTAATGAGAGCTTTTGGTTAGATAACCTATCCATACAAGATTCTCGGTACGTATTCCTATCCTGAACATCCACCTTTTCAATTAGCATCTGTTTTATCACATTATGATTAGTTAACCACTTTGATTGGTATAATTCAGATGACTCTTTTAAGGTTTGGGCTAGATGTTCGGCCTGCACACACTTTTCAGTTTCAACATTTAACCTAGCTTCTAAATCAAGTATATCTGTGTGCAATGTACATTCACTATTTAAAGATAAATTATTAACATGCTTTGGAATGTAACAGGAATGTACCTCTCGTGTCTCTGAATCTGATGACGAACATTCAGGATCGTCGGATCTGGCCATCAGACATGCTGGTGGATTTGTCGTTGTCTCCCCTTCATCAGCACTGTCTGAATCTGAAGCAGTTGAAGTAGTATAGCGATCCAATCCCAGACAATCAACCATGTATCAATTCTTTCCTTAATCATCCTCGTCATCGGTATCTTCAGCATCTCAGTAGTCTTCCTGGGTGACGAGAGCCATAGCATCTGTTCGTTTCTTGGCGGCTTCCAACTTCCGCTCATAGTAGCCTACGTCCCTGTCAAACTTGTTTTTGCACTCCCGAGCAAAGTGGCCCGGTTTTTCACACTTATAACAGAGACTCTCTTCGGCTCCTTTCGTCTCTTCAGCTCTTGGTCTCTCAGCCCTCCTTTCCACCGGCCTCTTGTCGGCACGGCGAGGTTCTCGACTGTCGTCTCTCCTAGTATCCCTACGATCATACTCTCTTCGATCGTCCCTTCGGTCATCCCTGCGTGTCATCACGACGATCATCCCTTCGATCATAGTCGCGTCGGTCATCCCTACGCTTATCAAGCCTATCGTCTCGCCTTTCATAACGGCGGTCATCCCGATAGTCGCGTCTATAGTCGTATCTCCTGTCATCCCTGTCATCCCTGTGATAGTCGTCCCGACGATAATCATCTCGTCTTTCATCCCTTCGCTCATCCGAGTACCTCCGCGGACCGGTGTTGTAGCGGAGCTGATTATTAGTCTTGTTGGAAAAGCGTCGTTGTTGGAGACGATTTGTCCATAAGGCTATCTGTTCTTGAATGACCGCTTCTTCCTCATCCATTACCTCACGCGGAGGAAAAGCATATCGGTACTGGGACGAAGGTGAACCTTGAGCAAAAGATGCAGTGGGAATATTCGTGTTGGAGATCAAGGCTAGGGAATCAGTGGGTTTGATGCCGGTGTTGGCAGATAGCAACAAGGATGCGAGTTGATTTGCCATCTGTTTCTGTTGGTCCACATCACCCTGATACTTCTTTAGCTCTTTAAACACCACATTGATTGATACTTCGGGAATGTTCAAGACTTTTCGTGTGGCCCGACATGCAATCTGCAACTCGGGGGCTAAGGCTGAAAAGAACTGGATGTTTATGTCATCCTTGTCCTTTTTGATGTGCAGTTTGTTTAATTCATCCAGGACTACACAGAACCTAATAAATGTAGCCTGCAGCGACTCCCCGTCTTTGGCTCGGAATTCAGTGAACTTAGCCTTAGCTTCGTCAATCTTTGCACGGTCATCTAGATCGGCCCCCAGCATTTGAAATTCTAACTCATCTCACATTTCTTTAGCAGACATTTAGCTGTCTACTCCGACTAAGATATCAGTGGGGAGGGCCTGATAGATCAGATACTCGGCCCTCTTGTCTGCATGTTGCCTGTCTCGCTCGACATCATTTTCGGGTTCCCTTTCAACCTTTGATGCGAGTACAGGGGGGTCAGCCTCGGGTCTAGCAGCTATTTCCCGATAGTAGATAACGGGGCCCTCAGAGATGGATTGAAGGATAAGGTCTCCATTGGGTTGCATACCAACAAACTTTAAGAAACGGGACTTCCATTGCTCATACTCATCAGGATACAGAATAGGTGGTTTGTTCTCGGATCCGAGGACAAGAGCTTCACGAGACATGATATCGGGTGCCGATATGGAAGAATAATATCTTGAAGGTGGAAACTTTAATCGGATGGACTGGACTGCGGATGAATAGTACTCCGGATGGTACTGATTCGGATGAAGATACTAATTTCGGATGTAACTGGATTCGGATGAATCAGTGGGTTCGGACAGGAACCGAGTTCGGATGACCAGTGGGTTCGGACAGGAACCGAGTTCGGATGAACAGTGGTTCGGATTGACCAAGTCTAGGCTGATCAATGGTTGATGAACCGAATTCGGATGGTCCGGATTCGGGTGAACAGTGAAAATGGCTAGGACCGGACTACGGGTTGGACCAATGGATGGATGAGTCGAATTCGGATGGACCGGATTCGGGTGAACAGTGACCAATACGGATGAACACTTAGGAAAATTTCCAGGAGGGAACACCGAGTTCGGATGGTCCGGATTCGGTTGGTTCGAAATGAAAATTGGTCCGAAATGAAAATTCAAATTAAAGCACAAGTCAAATTAAGTGAATTAAAATTGCCTGATTTGGACTTCGGATGGTCCGAAGTTCGGATGGACCGAAGTGGGGTCCGAATTTGGCAAGATTTGGTCCCAAAAACACTTAAAAATGGTCTGAAATAGACCGAAGTAAGGTCCGAATTGGTCCGAATTAGGGGTCCTAAATGGTCCAAACTATGGTCCGAACGCTACAGTGGAGGTCCGAAATACAGCAGATATTAAAAATTTAAGTAACAGTCCAGACTTAAAATGAGCACATTTTTTGCCTAAAATTGTTTCTAAATGATTGTAAAATTATTTTAAACACTTTTTAGCCTTTAAAATGTACCAAAGCACTTAAAAGTCTTTAAAAATGGACCAAAAACGCAAGAAAACCCATGTTTTTTCAATATTTTCAACAATTGATTATGTGAGAAATATGATGTTATGATGGAACCTAATAAGTTTTAAATCAGTAGGAAGTGATAATATGATGATTATATTACAAGAACAACACATAAACAGCAGAATATCAAAGAAAATGAAGATCTAACCGTGAATATGAAGAAAAAGTCGATGAAGATGATGAAGAACAGCAGCAGAATCTGATTTTTGAAGTTGAAATCCACCTTTTTGGGCTCTGATACCAATTGTTGTTAATGATTCCTAGTATATATCATCACATTAATGTTCAAAAAACACTCACAAGAAGAACTATCACTCAATAATTGTGAAATGATTAAAAGAACAAAAGGAATGTTTGAGAGAATATGAAAATGGCGGCTGCACAAAGGAATCTTTTTCTCATAAAATGTGTTAGAATATGTTTTAATTGATGAAAATCAAAGTCTAGGGACTGTTTATGTATTTTCTTAATAGTTTGTAAATAGGTATAAATAGCCTCTTTGACTTTCCAAAATAGATAGTTCTGTCAGAATATCCTTTCTGTACGCATTGTAATCAGGAATAGCAGCACTGTACACGAAGATCTAAATATTCATTTTGTAACCATCAAGATCATCAATCGAAGCATTCGGTCAGTGTTGATTCGTATATTTGTTCTTATTATTTGCATATTGTTGATTGAATTGGTAGAAACTAGATTTCACAATTGGTATCAGAGCCCTAGGGGTGAATCATTCTGTTTGAGATTGAATTTTTCAAAAAATTGGTACTGTTCTTGAGCATACTTTTCGGAAAAACCCTAAAATCACTAAGGGTTTTGATTCTGTTGATCATTGAAAGTGATAATTGGATCGAAGGTTAAGGATTCATAGACGAATCAATTGAATATAAACTTGATTTGATTTTCAAAACACAGAAAAAGATCTAGGAAATTTTCTGAAATTTTGAAAAGTACAAAAACGGTTACTGTTCTATTGAAAAATTCAGCCTTAGATCCATTTTTGCACAAAAGTGTTTAACAAAAAGTGTTTGTATTCAAAAACCTTACCTTCGATGACAATTTGAGTGAAATTGGGTAAAATTTGGATTTAATCTGAATTTCAGACTTGAAAAAGCTGAAAATACTAAGAAACTCGAAATATACACATCCTGTGTGTAATTCGAGTTGGGTACCTTATTTAATCGAGTTGATTACCTTAGTTATTCGAGTTGTGTATAACTAATATTCGAGTTGACAACTTGTGATATTCGAGTTGACAACAGTTTGTTAACAAACTCGAATTTCAGAACAACATCATTCGAGTTTTATATAAGACTCATTCGAGTTTTGTATAAGACTCATTCGAGTTTTGTATAAGACAGATTCGAGTTTTATATAAGACCCATTCGAGTTTTGTATAAGACTCAAGTTTTCATATAATCATTCGAGTTTTGTCATATACTCATTCGAGTTTTGTCATATACTCATTCGAGTTTTGTCATATACTCATTCGAGTTTTGTCATATACTTCAAGTTTGATCAAAAACACATTCGAGTTTGATCAAAAACACATTCGAGTTTGATCAAACACTCATTCGAGTTTGATCAAAGACTCAATCGAGTTTCACTGAAAGAATCAATCGAGTTTGGTAAAAGACTCAATCGAGATTTACCATAAACTCAATCGAGTTTTACACTCTATTCATTCAAGTTTCACTCATAAACAAGAATCATTCAAGTTTGACTCACACATTAATCAAAACACAATTCACTGTCTGAGTTAAGTTGCTTATTGCTACTAACAAGTCATTGTGTTGTAGATTTCAGTACTAATCTCTATTTCAAGGTGTGATCAAATTTTTCAATCTCATTCGGAGTTCATTTGATCTTGGTCAAGTTTCCCAAAGATCAATCAACATGTCTAAAGATGCACTGGCTATGGGATCAGAAACCAAACCCCCAATCTTATACAGGGGAGAATATGTCCAATGGCGGGAGCGGTTTCTTGAATTTATCAGTTTCCATGATTTATCTGAAGAAATGCTGAAATCTTTAACTGAAGGACCAGCAATTTTTATGGAAACGATCCCAGGAGTACCAACTGGCAATCCCCCAATACCACCGAGGACTGTTGAGGTCACAAATCTGACAGAGGCCCAGAAAAATAGAAAGTTAGGGGACAAGACTGCCAGAAAACTATTGTTGATTTCAATCCCCAATGATATATACACTTGTCTGATAAATACAAAGACTGCTAAGTCCATCTGGGATGAAGTATGCAAAATCATAAGGGGATCAGACAGAGCTGCTACTAATAGGGCTAGGAATAGCCTAATGACGTTTGAGAACTTCAGAGCTCGTGAAGGTGAACTTTTGGAAAACACTTACCTCAGATTTGTGAATCTGGTAAGTGAAGTAAAAAGAAACGGAGTGACAAAGTCCAACTTGGACATCAATGTCAAATTTTTAAATGTGCTAAATCCAGAATGGGAAAAATATGCTATGATCATCCAACAAACGAAAGATATTGAGGAGATTGATTTTCATATGCTATTTGAAAACCTCAACAACTACCAAGAAGTTGTATTGAGGAAAATATCTGGAAAGAAGAAAGCGGAAAAAGAAACTGCTGATCCACTAGCTCTACTGGCGGAGAAAAAGTATAAATACAAGCTGAAAAAGGAAAAAAAGAGCAGTAATCAGTAGCACATCAAATGAATCAGAATCTTCAGATTCATCTGCTGACTCAGAAATTGAAGAGATGAAAAAGCAAATGGCTTTGCTTACAAAAGCATTTCAGAAGAAATTTTACAGAAAGCCAACAAACAACAAGATGCGGTACAAAACAGGATCTAGGAAAGTTGAGAAAAAAGATAAGTATGAGAAATCTGGAGAGAGTAGTGCAAGGAAAACTGACAAATTTGAGAAGTCAGAAAAATCAGCCAAGAAAGAGTCGGAACAGAAATGCTATAACTGTGGAAAACCAGGTCACTATGCCCGGGAATGCAGAGCTCCTGTAGTCAAAAATTCAGACTACTACACAAGAAAGGCCCTCTTAGCCAAAGAGAAAGAGTCAGGCAAAGCTCTTATGGCGGAGGATGATCGTTGGTTACAGTTATCAGAAGACGATGATATCTTGGATGAAGATGCCCATATTTGTCTAAAGTCAGAAATTTTCAATGAATCTGAACTGAGTGAATCAGCTATGATAGCTGAAGATGAGGTGTGGGTTGGACTGACTGATGAAGAGAATGCTGAAAGGAGAGAATCTGATTCTGATGAAGAGGAAACAACAGAAGAAGTTGCATTAATGGCAACTGGCCAAAATGAAGCTGAAAATGAGGAAGATTCAGAGTCTGAAAACTCAGATGGTTCAGAAAGACCGGAGGTAAATTCTAATTCAGATTCTGATATTGATAAATCATGCATCTTAGAAGAAAAACTAACTAATATGGCCTTTATGCTTAAAAAGTTTGAAAAATCCTTAAAGGCAGAAAAGAAAAAGGTTCATTCTTTGGAAAACAAACTTTGAAATGAACACAATTTGGTTCTAGATTTTTCCAAAGATAAAGCCTTAGCTTTACGAGCTGTCTCAGACTTACAAGATAAGGAAAAAGAACTTCAAAGCAATATACTCAATCTGAACCACAAAATATCTGATTTACAAGAAAGTCTGCGAATAGCTGAGTTAGAAGCCTCAAACTTTTCTGTAAAATATCATGCCATATTTGAAGAAAGAATTAAACTTTATGAGAAAATAAAAAAGATGGAGGATGAATTTATTAGAAGAGGGAAAACAGATCAAACAATATATTTAAATCAACCAAAAGACACAGAGTTTTATAACTCTAAATCTGGTATTGGTTGGGAAAATCCTAAGTATCTGACAAAAGCTATATCAAATTCACCAACACTATATGATGTCAGATACATGAATTTAGGATTAAAAATGACATTTATGAAAGCATCTGAAGAAGTAGAATCTAGCGAAGAAATAAAAAGATCACGATCAGACAAAATGCAAAATTATGTTGATTATACAAAGATAAATGAAACAAGCAACATTATTAATACTAAAGAAGAGTTCATTCAAACTTATTCTGAAAAGAATTTGTCTGAATCATCAACTCAGTCTCAAAAATTATATTTACCAAATTCAATTTTAGAACAGATAAATTCTGATTTAGAATTGAAAATTAAAAATTTTGAGACAGAGAATGGAACTCTCAAGGCTGAATTAATAAAAATGGAACAAATGTTGCAAAATAAGCCTAAACACATAAATGTGTCTGATCCACAATCAACTACTTCTCTAGACTCTATTAATTCAGAGAAAGAATTTGATCTGTACATGCACTCTGATGATAATTCATTAGATCAAATGTTTGGTAAGATTGGTGAATTTATCAAACCTTTGACTAACAAACAATCAAATGGTAATAAAGAACCTGTTAAAATTCTCCAAAGAATGTCTACAGATTCTTTAAAACCATCTGAAAATTCACCATCAGTACAACAAAAGAAGGAGAAAACAAAAATTTTTGTTTAGTCTCCCAGTTTTGAAAAGGGTGAATCATCTTCATCAACGGACTCTATTGCACGTAGAGTCAAATCTTCAACAGGTATGAAAAACTTACAGAAGAAACGAGTTTCTAAATCTACTCATTCTCATACTTCTTTTATGCTAGATATCATTGTGAACGGTTCGAGAAAACAAGTATGGCGAAAGAAGAAAAGAGAAGAGAAAAACAAGATTATAAAACAAGAATGGCGCGTGAAAGAAAAAATTGTTACAGATAGAAATAGCAAAATTGAACATTCTGTCTGTAATAATGATAAACTTGTTAATAATTCTTGTATTAAGTTTTCAAGAACGAAATTAATTGCTTTGAATTCTTGTGTTTGTAAGCCTGAAACTGTGAAATATAATAAGCTCGTATGGCAACCAAAGAAGAAGGACTCATTTTATGAACAGAAAAGGGTTCCAAAGAAAATTATTCCAAAAACAATTCCACCGCGAATTGTACAAAAGTGGATACCTAAAAGAACAGTTCAAAAATGGGTACCTAAAATAACTTCAAATGATAAGCTAAAAGCCATATCAATTAGAAAAATAAATAATACTATACATGATTTACCTAAAACAAAAGTACCCAACTACAAGTGGGTACCTCATGTGCTGCTTCGTTTTATAGGTAAACCATGTCTGGTACCTTGACTCCTGATGCTCCAAACATATGACCGGACAACGAGACACCCTCACGGACTTTGTAGAAAAGTTCTGTGGGACGGTTAGATTTGGAAACGATCAGTTTTGTCCGATCAAAGGATACGGAAGTCTGAAGTATGACAAAATCACCATCCAAAAGGTCTTTTATGTTGATGGTCTTGGACACAATCTATTTAGTATTGGACAATTGTGTGATAAGGGGTTAGAAGTCAATTTCAAAGCCAATCGGTGCAGCATCAGATCCGCAGAAGGAAAAGAAATTCTAGCAGGAAACAGGAAAACAAATTTGTACTCCATTGATTTAGCCTCGATCAATCTGAAGAAAGATGTCTGCTTATTGTCAAAAGCTACATCTAAAATAGCATGGCTGTGGCATCGTCGCCTTTCACATCTGAACTTCAATGAGCTGACCAACCTAGCAAAAGGAGGGTTAGTTAAAGGGCTGCCGGCACTTAAATTCCAAAAAGAGCAATTATGTGCGGCATGTGAAAAAGGAAAGATGACAAGAGCCACACACAAATCCAAATTAGAACACTCATCCACGAGAGCACTGGAGTTATTACATATGGATTTGTGTGGACCAATGAGAGTACAAAGCATAAATAAGAAACGATATGTATTGGTGATAGTTGATGACTATTCACGATACACATGGGTGTTTTTCCTGAGATCCAAATCAGATGCAACCGAAACCATCATAGACTTCATCCGGAAAATACAAGTAAAGTTGCAACTAACAATTCAGACAATCCGCTCAGACAACGGAACAGAGTTCAAGAACAAATCACTTGACTCGTTCTTGAATTCAGTAGGAATTACACATCAGTTCTCAGCTGCTCGAACTCCACAACAAAACGGTGTCGTTGAAAGAAGAAATCGGACACTAGTGGAATCAGCTAGGACGATGTTGGCCTACTCTAATTTACCGTTGTTCTTATGGGCAGAAGCGGTTGCAACAGCTTGTTTCACACAAAACCGTTCAATAATAAATAAAAGATTCGGAAAGACTCCTTATGAACTGATTAATAAACGAATACCTAATATTAAATTTTTCCATGTCTTTGGTTGCAGATGTTTTATATTGAATGATAAAGACAATCTGGGAAAGTTTAATCAAAAGGCGGATGAAGGAATCTTCATCGGGTATTCAAAGGAGTCGGTTGCCTTCCGAGTGTACAACAAGAGAACCAAGACAGTCAACGAGAGCGTAAATGTAAAATTCGACGAAGGAGTGGTAATGGCTTCTGAACACACCAGTTCAGGACCCGAACCTAATCTGCAGACTTCATTGGAGTCAAATGGACAAAATGCTGAACATTCTGAATTAAATAAGTTGTTTGAGAATTTTTATGACGACTATTTTGAAAAGCCCAAAACTAATGTTCAAAATTTGGTGCCTGACAGGATTACTGAAGATCCAGTCGTAGTTTCAGATCTTTCTCAACAACAAAGTTCAGAAGAAACTGGAGAAGCTTCAACAGCAAATGTGCAGTCAACTACTGAGATTGTACAACCAATTGAACCTCCACATTCTTCTGAAACCCCCATTACTTCTGAACAGTTAGAAGCTCCTACCTCAGATGTTCCACCTACAACATCTGAAGTAACTCCCAAACCATATCTAGATCTCAATCCCAACTAAGACCCAATAGAACCGTTTCCACATACAGTTAAGTGGACAAGAAATCACCCAATTGAAAACATCATCGGTGATCCATCTGCGTCAGTCCAAACCAGAAGGGCTACTATAAATGAATGCTTATTTTCAAATTTTTTGAGTAAGATTGAGCCTAAAAATGTAAAAGAAGCTCTTCTGGATGCTGATTGGATTGTGGCGATGCAAGAAGAACTTAACCGGTTCGAACGGTTAAAGGTCTGGAGACTTGTTGAGCGCCCAAAAGACAAATCCATAATAGGCACGAAATGGATCTTCAAGAAGAAGAAAGATGAACATGGTGTCATTATTCGAAATAAAGCTCGTCTCGTGGCCAAAGGATACAGCCAACAAGAAGGGATTGATTATGATGAAACATTCGCACCAGTTGCACGAATTGAAGCTATAAGGATGTTTTTAGCTTTTGCGGCTCATAAAAATTTTACAGTATATCAAATGGATGTCAAAATTGCGTTTTTAAACGGGGAGCTAACAAATGAAGTATATACATATCAGCCGGAAGGGTTTACTGATCCTTCGAAACCTAATCATGTATATATTTTAGATAAGTCACTGTATGGCCTTAAACAAGCACCTCGTGCTTGGTATGATGCACTATCAACATATCTGTTGAGATGTGGATTTACAAAAGGTGCAGTTGACACAACCCTGTTTATAAAACGTCAGGGGTTAGATATCATAGTTATACAGATATATGTAGATGATATAATATTTGGGTCTACAAATCCAGAATTTTGTAAGAAATTCGCATTTTTAATGTCCCAGAAATTTGAAATGAGCATGATGGGGAAATAATTTTTTTCTTAGGATTACAAATAAACAATTAACTGATGGTATTTTTATCAATCAGTCAAAATATATACAAGACATGTTAAAGAAATTTAACATGGTTAATAGCACTCCTATGAAAACTCCCATGGCTCCGGATTCAAAATCAAAACTCGATGCGGACATCTCAAGGAAACCTGTAGATGTGACTCATTATCGATGTATAATTGGGTCATTAATGTACTTAACAGCCAGTAGACCAGATATTATGTTTGCTACATGTGTCTGTGCTAGATATCAGGCAAATCCAAAAGAATCACACTTAACAGCTGCAAAACGAATTTTAAGATATCTCAAAGGAACTCCAAATCTTGGTTTGTGGTATCCTAGAGAGTCTTCATTTAATCTGACTGCTTTTTCTGACGCTGATCACGCAGGTGATAAGATGGACAGAAAAAGTACGTCAGGAGCAGTACAATTCTTAGGTGACAAACCCGTATGTCGGTCATCCAAGAAACAACATTGTGTTTCATTGTCTACAGCTGAGGCAGAGTACGTTGCTGTATCTTCCTGCTGTTCTCAGGTGTTGTGGATGAAGAGCCAACTGCGAGATTACGGGTTTACACCGAAGAAAATTCCAATATATTGTGATTCTCAGAGCGCGATAGCTATTGCATCAAATCCGGTGCAACATTCAAAAACGAAACACATTGACATTCGATATCATTTCATAAAAGATCATGTAGAAAATGGAAATATAGAATTATTTTTTGTACCTACTGAATATCAAGTATCTGATTTGTTTACCAAAGCGTTAGATGAAAAGCGGTTTAATTTTTTGGTATACAAATTAGGTATGTTGAATCGTTAAGATTTAATAATTCAGTTGTTTCAAAATTATAATTTTAAAATTTTCATTTTTAAGTGATTTTTATCTGATGTTAAATTCATGAATCATAAAAAGTTTATATTCTTTAGAATTTAACAAGATCTGGACTGTCATGTGCAGGGGGAGCAGAAAAGAAATTTATCTGATTTTGAACAACTCTGATAAAAATTATCTGTTATTTTGTAGGGGGAGCAGAGCTGAGAAATTGAATAATAAGTTGAGGGGGAGCAACTTTCAGAAATTCAAGGGGGAGCAAATTCATTTTGTTACTGCTTTTAATTTTTTTGTTTTTTGTGCGAGTTTTCATTTTTTTTGTGATGTTTATGTGAAATTTTTTTTCAGTGTGGATTTTTATTAGTCCATTTTAAATTTTTTTTTTTGTTTTTGTTTTTTGTTTTGTGTGCAGTTAAATTTTTTTTAAAAATTAAATTTTTTTTAAAAATTAAATTTTTTTTTCTATTCACAATTTTTAATTGAAAAAGTAGTTTGTGGGCTAATTTGGTTTAAAACATGGGCCGAATTTATTAAATTTGAAAAATTTTATAATGGGCCGGGTAATGTTTGAAATAAAATTTGAATATAAATTTGAATTTTCAAATTCAAATTTACTTTTTCGGATATTCTAAACTTTTTCATCTTCTCCACAAAGCTTCCTTCACTTCAAAGAAAGCTCACAAACCCACAACCGACGGTTTTATCTCATAAAAATTGTGAGTAAAAGTTTGTTTTTCTTTATTATTTGAGTTTCTATGTGCATATTTCAAGTGTATCTGGTCGAATGTGAGTATGTGTTCATATCTTCGTGTATGTATTCTTGACCGACAATGGAAGTTTCTCATGTTGGTCAATAAAACTGAAATTAATTGTGTGATGTTGTTCATAATGATAATATGACTATGAATCTGAAGTTTCATAAGTCATTTTTACTTCACACAAACAGAATCATTGATTTTTCAATGAAACAGTTTCGAGTTATTGGATAAACTGAAATTTGAATTTTTAACAACTTTAAAGTTATTTTTATTCAAAGTTCAGTAAAACAAATGTGTTTAAAACACATTTTCGAGGGGGGTACACGTTTTAAAACACTGAAAAACATCCTTGAAATTAAATTCATAAAATTCAGTGTGTTTTAGACTTGTAGGAAAATAAAAAGACATTTCTCGAATAAAGAGTCATTCGAGTTGCATTACAGTGTCATTCGAGTTTCATTACAGAGTCATTCGAGTTGCATGGAAGTTTCATTCGAGTTGACTTAAGAATAATTCGAGTTGCATTAGTGAGTTATTCGAGTTTCATCATGACTCATTCGAGTTGATTTATATTAAACTCAGAGTTAATCGAGTTTAATACACATTACATTTGAGAAAGATTTGTGCTTTATGCGAGTTGACAAGTGTGTGTAACACTTAGAAAATTTTCAGAACATAAGTACTTAGAGCTTATTCGAGTTTAGGACATATATCATTCAAGTTTTACATGTCTTCATTCGAGAAACTTCAAGACTTATTCGAGGTGAGTCAAACTTCATTCGAGTTGTATATAGATATATTCGAGTTTCATAGACTCATCATTCGAGTTTTACAGAGACTTATTCGAGTTTCATAAGTACTTCATTCGAGTTGTATTGAGATATATTCGAGTTTCATAGGCTCATCATTCGAGTTTTACAGACTTATTCGTGTTTCAAAGACACATCATTCGAGTTGTCTCTAGGCTTATTCGAGTTGTCTCATGTGTCATCCGACATTGTTCAAGCATGATTCGAGAAAATTACAGTTTCATTCGAGTTTCAGCAGAAAATTTTTCTAAGTGTGGAATTTTTAAAGTTTTAAGAAAAATGTCACATTTTTTAAGAAATTGTTATAAATTTGTGTTTTTCTAACATTGGTCTCTAAACGATTGACTCTGGAGTCCTTTCAATAATTATCAATTATTGTCAGGAATCCCGATGCTTTAAAAAGAAAATCACAAGTTTTTACAATTTCTATTAAAATGTTACAATTTTTTCTACATTTTGAAGGTTGTCATTTGTTTACATGATAAGACTAACATGATTTTTATTTTCTTACAGGTATTCACATGGCATCCCCAGTACAATCCCAGAACTCAAATTCCTCTGATGCCCAATCATCATCAAACCATACTCTTGTATCTACCCCAGTCAGATCAACCTCAGTGGCCCGTTCATCACAAACACATATTATCGCAGATAACCAGCTTGTAAAACCAAAACATTGCCTTCCTTTCCGTGACAATAACCATCGTTTGGATACCAAAGTTATTAAAGTAAGCCATCCTATAATTGTGGACATTCTGAAAGGTCATCCACTCGGTTATCTGCTTCAGTACAAACCGTCTATTCCACAAGTATATTTACAACAATTTTGGCACACTGTCAAATTTGTTCCTACGGACGGAAATCATCATTTTAAAGTGACAATTGATCAGTTCAAGACGAAAATCACTCTTGCAAGACTACGTCACAATCTTTTTCTTCCGAGACGAATAGACACTGTGAACTTCCCAGAGTTAGCAGATTTTGAAGATTTTGTTTCAGATGAAGAGCTCGTTCATGATTTAATCTGCCTAGGCTACTCAAAGCCACTTCCGAAGAGCTCAAAGTTTCACAGAAATGGTTTAAATGGCGAATCGTACACACTTTTTGGTATCATAAATCGGTGCATGACTTCAAAACATACTGGGATTGACAGATGCAACATTCATTGCTTGAGGATATTTCATGGAATTGCATTCAACAAACATTATGACTTTGCTTAGTGCATATGGGAAGATCTAAAGGAGATTGTGCTTGCTAAAACTACAAATAGAGCAAGGAAGTTCGTTCCACTTCAGCAGTTTATACAGATTCTTATCCGAGGGATCTTAAGGGCCAATGAAAATATTCCAAAGCGAGCCAATTCTCAGCGATGCCCAGACTATGTCATGATGAGTTTGCATGAAGTGACGGATTCTCCTAATGCGAATATCATGCCGATTCCAGAATCTTTGCTGAAGTATGCAGATCCTGCGAGTGAGAATGTGAGGTTATATAGAATAGATCATGCTCCGATAGAAACCCAGGAACCGGGATCTCTTAGCCCAGGAGCTTTAAGGATAGAGGAACCTCAGCAAGGGGCTGCAGTTCAGGTTGCCCATTCTGAGAGTGAGGGAGAAGGTAGTGTGAGGGGTGGTGAGGAAGAAGCAGAAAAATCAGATTCTGAGAGGACATTGTCTGATATTCAAGAAGAAGAGGGAGAAGGGGGTGATGATGATGATGATGGTGATGATGGAGGTGATCATCATGAAGGAGGAGGAATGATGATTGATATTATACAAATAGCTGAAGAGAGTGTGAGGGATACCCTAAGCCTAGAAAGCCGGGAATTAACCACATCCACTGTTAGCTCTCCTATGAGAGTTAGCATTGAACAAGTCAGTATCCCACTGACGATTGCACACCCACCTATCCACTCAGTCTCCTCTCAACAGGAGACTGTTTCACTTGAACACAGGGATGAAACACATAGTCTATCCGAAAGTCATTTGGACTTGATGGATATTGAAACAAGTGCACAATTGCCCGTGTGTACGACTTCGTTTGAATCACTGAGTCTAGGTCATATACACTCTAGGACACTTGAGTCAACTTCATGTGTTGAAGTTAGTGTGGTTGAACTGAGTGTTCCCACTGGAACATCCTTAGTAATGGAAGCATTTGTTGCTCCGTTACTTGAAGACGATGGAAGTCCAGTCAGAGAAACGCCAATACCAACTCTGAGCACTGGCCACGCAGAAGTTCTTTATACAAGTTCGACTGCTGTGACAATTGGAAGTCTATGTGACCCAGTGGTGAATTTATCCCCGTTTGTGACTGAGTCAACATTGACAGAAGCCTTGAATGAAGTTGTTTCTGGAGTAAACACGCATGTATCTAATCAACTAGCTGAGGTAATGGCTCAAATGACAAACATTCAGAAATTTTTGAAGGGAAAGGATGTGGCAGAAGAGTCTGTTAAGCAAAATGAGTCAAAACAAGCTATAGAAGAGTTGAAGGAAGAGTTGAAAGATTTTGTGTTTGAGCAGTTTGATGAGATGCGAGAGCGTATGATCAGTCTAGAAAACACAGTGGTAACGGCGTTGGGAAATCTTTCGGAAAGAGTAGCTGCAGTGGAAGATACCTGCAAGGCTCAAGCTTCCTCATCAAAGAGGAAACATGATGAGCATGACGAAGACTCCGATGATGCTCCTCATGAGGGGGAGAAGAGGAGAAAGCTTGATGAACCGACGCCTGGAGTTTTAATGATAACGTATCCGGAAAAGGAGTCGGAAGCTCAGGAGAAAGAAGCAGGGGGATCTAAAGAATCTGCTGGTGAACAGAGAGAGCTGGGATTGATTCTTTATGAAGATGTTCCAGTTCCTTTGAACACTCAGTCCGATATTTATCAGTTTATTGAGTATATTGATTCAGAGGAAGATGTTCAAGAGAAAGATAAAGAGCTAAGTATTCAGGAGATAGGAGAAGAAAGAGAGCAGTATATTGAAGTGTCTGAAGATGATGACATAATCACTTTGACGGATGTAGATTATAGAGCTGAAAGAATCGAAGAGGAGGAAGTGTTAGTCGAGGAAATTATGAAAGAGGTTGAATCAACAGCAACGGTTGAAAAGCCTGAGGTGGTTGTACAAATTAAAGAAGAATTTGAAGAGTTTCCTGTTGAGAGCAGTATGGCTTAAGAAACAGTAGTTTTGAATGAAGTGGAGGTGATGGATAGATTTTTCAATGAATTTGTACTTGCTGATGAATCAAAGAAACAACACAGACTAAGATTTCAAGCACAACAAGTGGTGCAGAGGGAGATTCAAGATATGTTAACTCTGTTGAATAAGGATGAAATAAGCAAGAAGAAGGTGAAAAAGCTTGAACTGCCAGAAAACAGGTCTGCGGAGTTTATCAGAAAAAGAAACAAGATGCCGTACATTGAAGATATTCTGGAGAAACGGATCTTTTGCAAAAAGCAAGCTCCATGCTCATTTCACAAGTTATTCCGAGTTCTAGAGCCGAATATGCCTAATCTGGTTAATTATGCCAGTTTCCTGAGAAATAAGACTCAAGAGGTTGAGAAGGTTAAGAGCGAATTCAGAATAGTGGATCTGGTGAAGATTGATAAAGAAAGATTTGTCAAGAACTTTTATCCAAAGTTCACAGTCACTAGGTCAGATGGAAATACGTATGTGTTCACGGAAGCTGACATGTTCAACATGCACTTGGTCGATATTGAAGATCTTTTTGACGAATTGTGCAGAAATAAAAGAAATGAACACTGTAGATTTGCGCTAAAGACATTGTTTCACTTTATGCATACCAAATTGGTATTAATGTCAGTGCAAGATCTACAGATTGGGGTTGAAAGAGGCATGAGGAAGATAAATATGACTGCACCTCATAGAGATATTAAATTTGCTGGTGAGCTAAAAGAGTTTCAAGTGATCATGATGAAACATCCAGCAGTCATGTATAAAGATAGGAATAAAAAGTTGAGAGCAATGAGGAGTGTGGAGCTGAATAAGTTTTCTGATGGTACATTGATTAAAGTTTTGAATGGTTTGAAAGGTAAGCTTGCTGCAGATCAGAAAAGGAAGACAAAGAAAGGAGCCTTATCTGTTAACGACCGAAGACTCATGGTTGAGTTTATTTCAAAAATTGAATGAAGGCTTTCGGATCGGAAAAGTATCAGAAGGTTTGAACAGAAGTTGGGCTTATCGATTTGAAGACTTTGCTATTTTCATCAAAGGGGGAGAATGTTAGAATATGTTTTAATTGATGAAAATCAAAGTCTAGGGACTGTTTATGTATTTTCTTAATAGTTTGTAAATAGGTATAAATAGCCTCTTTGACTGTCCAAAATAGATAGTTCTGTCAGAATATCCTTTTTGTACGCATTGTAATCAGGAATAGCAGCACTGTACACGAAGATCTAAATATTCATTTTGTAACCATCAAGATCATCAATCGAAGCATTCGGTCAGTGTTGATTCGTATATTTGTTCTTATTATTTGCATATTGTTGATTGAATTGGTAGAAACTAGATTTCACAAAATGTCAACCGTATACATTGAGAAACCCTAGGAGCCTATACATAGGCTCCTTTAATTAACTTATAAGGATTGACACAAAAGGCCCTTGAACTTTTCACACAACATAAACTAATCTAAGAAATAAATTACAATGCTAAATAGTATCTAAATAATTATTACAAAATAGATCCACAAGATCGAAATTTAATATCTAACATATATAAATTATTTAGTTAGGAATCGAACCCAGAACCTTTTGTTCCATAAAAAATTTTTTATCCATTAAGCTACTAGCTCTTTTATTATCAAATTTATTAATACATTTTTTTAATAACAAAGTTACATTTTAATATATTAACTAATTATTGCATCGTAAAAAAACATAGTGAATAAAATTTGATGTTGATCTGTGGAATTAGAGATCTTGGATTTGATATTTAATGAATTAATAAGTTAGTTTATTATATAAAAGAAGTTAGTCAATAAATTTAATAACAAAGTGACTTGAAGCTTAATAGTTAAAGTCTTATGTTATTAAATTAGAGGTTTTGGGTTTGATTATCAGCTAACTAACTTATTATTATATATTTTTGAAGATGCATAAAATGATGGATTGACTTCAATTGAATGACCGGTCAAAAACTAGACTGATTTGGACTATCGTACTGACCCGACTCAGACCGACCACACAATGCATCAAATGATCGTGATGCACTATGATTTTCTTTCTGATTCACTATGGTTCAATTGGACCGATCGCACAATGCATCAACTCATCGTGATGCACAATTCTTCCTGTGTGACGCACAATCCTCTCCAAGTGGTTTCCTGAGGTATCCTGATTGCATGTTAGTTTTTCATTATATATATATATATATATATATATATATATATATATATATATATATATATATATATATATATATATATATATATATATATATATACCACTATGCACGTGAAAACCATGGAAACCTACGCAAACCGTCCGATTTGGTGCATTTAATGAAAAACGCGGTGGCATGATCGTAAATAAGGTGATGCATCACGCGGGATTTTGATGCATCATGCGAGAAATTTGATGCATCACGCGGGATTTTGATGCATCACGCGGGGAATTTGATGCATTTGTAGTGGTGCAGTGCGGTTTTCACAAGTTTTCAGGTGCATTGTGGTTTTCCATTGAACCTCCCTCTATATATATATATATATATATATATAGTGGTGTGATCTTTGTAGATATCAATCTTAGCCATTAGATTAAAAAAATCAATGGTTATTAAAAAAAACCATTTTTTAATTAAAAAAATACAGAAGGGTATTTTGGTAAAAGTTAAAAATCCACTAACTCTTTATCCTCTAATAAAATACATTCTGTTTCATACTTTTCATTCTCTCTTCTCTTTTTTGCAGATTTATGTTCTCAATGTCATAAATTCTCTTTCCTTATTTTTTGTCACTTCACTACGATACATAAATAACTGCACTTTTACGTGTAATAGAAACAATTACACATGTAATATGACTATTACACACGTAGTAGATAATATTACACATGTAATACGAACTATTACACACTTAATAACACTATTAAACATGTAAGACATACTATTAAATACGTTATACGAATTATTGCAAATCTAATACATAGTATTACACATGTAATACATACCATTACACATGTAATACGAACTATTACCCTTTCGTTTTTTCTTTATTTGAAACTTTAGACAAAATAATAATAATAATTACAAGATTGTCATTACACCTCTCACCCTTCAATATGTTAATTTAATGGTTGAGATTAGTTTATCGCGACTATATAAGTAATGAGTTCTACAATGATCCTTTATATATATTATGAACAATATATATTCATAGTTACCCTAAAAAAAACAAACACAAACCCACATTATATAAACACATATTAATATGCATACTAAAAACAAACAAACAAACACATATTAACATGTACGTATATTTATATACAAACAAAGACAATCAACTAATTTATATGTATATTTTTTATAAACACATATTAATTTGCAAATAATTTGATTATCATAAAAACTCACATTATATAAAACTCAAAAAACTAACTTAAAACACAATGGTTACAACTAATAATAATTTATATATAATATAAAACATAATTAACCAACCTGAAAAGATTTGCCAGAAATAATGAAGGTGACTAGAAAAAATTAAGGAGATGACAAAACTAGATATTAGTGGTGATGACCGTAAAAATGGAGACCATAAAAACATAAGATTTAATTTATATTAAAAGACATATATGTAAAAAACTCACTGATTTCGTGGTTGTGTCTGGATAATTGGATCGAGTCACGTGGTAGCCGGAGTCGTGCAAGTGATCGGAAAACCTCGTGGTTGTGGGTTCACCCGTTAAAAGTCAAAAGCTAAACTTGTATTGTACGTGGACTTACAACGACGACACCAGTCGTCGCATAGGTGCCCGTCAATGTATTTTCAAGTTTTTCTTGTATTGAATTTACATATCATGTATGTAAACCTAATTTAAACATGATCATAAATAAAAGAGTTAATTACAAAAATGGTCCCTGTGGTTTGTCCTAAATTTTGGATTTGGTCCCTGAACTTTCAATTTTGCAGAAACGGTCATTATTTTCATAGTTTGTTTGCAATTTTGGTCCCTCAACCTATTAACTTTTCTAATATGACCAAATTACCCTTATTTTGATGTAAACTATAGGGACCATTTCTACAATTAATTTTTTAACTCTTTTTTATTCTTAATTAAATAAATTATTTTTTAGTGTTACTTAAATTTAATAAACTATAAAAATAGAAAAGAATTATTTAATTATTTATGTTGGATCATAAATGATTTAGATATTTTTTAGTCTTAATTAATTTTAATTTATTATATTTAAAGTGTAAACCAATCAAAATTTATAATCGAAAAAATCATTCATGTTTAGAAAATATTTTCTAGAGGTTTCGTATATAAAATATTATAAAAATATTTGACTCTATAATTATTTATGTTGGTTTATAAATTTATAATAAAAAAATGTTTGTTGGTCAAATATATTTTATTTTCTTCTTAAATAAAATCGGCCAAAGATTCTATTTTATAATCCGTTCACATTTGTATCAAAGCAAGATTATAATGGTAAAGCGATAAATCTAAATGTTTTAAATATTTAAGGTGTGATTTAATCGGATTAAAATGAAAAGTCAAATTGAAACACGAAAGAAGATTGAAAACCTGATTATATTTCTCAATTTTTATGTAAAGGTCTGACGAACCAAAGTTTGATTATTAAAGTTGTTAATCATGAATCTCAAAGATGTTGTATGGACCTAAAATTTTAAATTGTTTTTGGTGTAATTAAAATTAAAACGATAAAATAATTGATACGTTAAATAAAAAAATTTGAGTTGTCTTAGACCATTTGGAAGTTTTTTTAACTCGGTCAAATTAAACGCTAAATTTTTATTTATTTAAGTTTTTAATATTTTTAACTTTAATTAAACTGTTGGCTCATAAATAATTTTTTTTAATAGTTTATTAAAGTTAATTAATACTAAAAATAAAGTAAAGTCACTTACATAAATGGTCTTTGTGGTTTGATCAACATAAATATTTTTTATTATAAATGTATGAGCCAGTATAAATAATTATAGAGAAAAAATTTCTTATTTATGAAACCTTTAAAAAATAAATTCTAAACATAAATGATTTTTTCGATTATAAATTTTGATTGGTTTACAGTTTGATTATAGTAAATTAAAATTAATTAAGACTAAAATATCTAAATCATTTATGAACCAACATAAATAATTAAATAATTCTTTTCTATTATTTTATAGTTTATTAAATTTAAGTAACACTAAAAAATAATTTATTTAATTAAGAATTAAAAAGAGTTAAAAATTTAATTGTAGAAATGGTCCCTATAGTTTGCAACAAAATAAGGGTAATTTGGTTATATTAGAAAAGTTAATAGGTTGAGGGACCAAAATTGCAAACAAACTATGAAAATAAGGACCGTTTTTGCAAAATTGAAAGTTCAGGGACCAAATCCAAATTTTAAGACAAACCACAGGGACCATTTTTGTAATTAACTCTAAATAAAATTAGAAAAGAAATTTTCTAAAGATGTTAACCTTCAAATGTATTTGATTTCGGGATAATACTCTTTTGAAATAATTAATCAACTAATCCAATATGAATGGTGTAAACAGTCAAGTAATACTAGTAATGTTAATATACGTAAATATGACCCCGTTAATTATTCCATTTCTTGATCTTTATGCTTTACTGTACACTAAAAAAATGAATCTGAAAATAATAATTTTATTTATTTAGGCTCTAAGGGACAATGGACAATATAGCAAAGGCTAACATTCTTTTATTAACTTTAAACTTTTATTAAACTAGCAAGAAGCTAGAGGAAACACAAACAGATAGCATCTCGGAGAGATGGCTCGGAAAAACAACACAACGCAACAACAAAAGAAGGGAGAATCAACCAGAAAAAAACACAAAGGAAATTAAAGCTCCAAAGAAAACAACAGCGGGCAAAAGAAGCCTAAAGCCCGAAACCTGACTCCGGGCAAAAGACTAATACGTACCCTTTCACTTAATATTGGATTCATTTATAGTTAACAATAATCTTAATGATATTTAGCTCGATGGATCATCAATGTGGTCGATAGCGATTTCAAAATACGGAGGGTTATAAGAAAGATGTCTGTAGCCGTCGCTGGTTTTGTAAATGCCAACTTGATAACATGTATCGCTTCCTCCACTACACAAGTAAGGACAGTGCTCTATAATAACGGTGTAGAGGGCAACAGCAGGAACTACAGGCCTAACTAATCGAAAACAGCTGCTTGACGTATTCACGGATCCACCAATGGTTATAATGGGAGTGGGGAACCCTGTAGTATTTGAGACTTTCCAAATCGAACTCGGCAAACATAAATTTGGCTCTGTAGGCGATGAAATGGCGAAGGTAGAAGACCTTAATCTAATGCGAGTTTCACCAGGATTATTATTACCATTCGGGAGGAAGGTGAAAGCAGCACCACCACTACTCCGAAATTCGTCTTGAGTAATATTGAATCTACACATTTCATTACTTCCATAAGGTGATGAAACATTAACTTTACCGCATAAAGGCCCCCCAGTCATGGTGTAGCTTTTACCATATTCGAGTGGGTTTGCTTCGATGTCTAACGCGAAGTCATCTTCAACAGAAGAAGTATAACAGGGTGATGGTGAACTAAAGAGGAGGAAAAAGGGGAAAGCAAGAAACAATGTGATAACTCGCATTTTTCTGACCAATAATTAATTTTTTTTTTTTTGAGGGTGGGGAGTTGTGATATCTTTTGCAAGTGTTTGGCTTCTTCTATATATAGAGATATGTCATGGTGTATAGGTACAATTTGTAATCGATTATATGGTAAAATACACGAAATAGCAACCATCTTTTACTTTTTTAATGATAGTAACAACAATTTATTTTTATTAGTATTTATATCATTAATGTTGAAGTTATTTAACGTTTCTAACAATTAACCGATCACCAATAGGTTACACGCAAAATATAACATCTCGTTTACTTTTTTACAATCATAGCAAGGATCTCTCTTTAACCTATATATTATCATTATCATTAGAGTAAAATACTGGTCCATGTGGTATGGTTGAAATTATGGATACAGTCACTGGTTTTTAAAAATTGTATAAATGGTCACTCAAAACACTATTTACTTGCAAAAATGATCATTCTTTCTCATAACTTTTTCTAAATGACGATTTTGCCCTTTTCTTAATAACATATTTGGTCCATTAACTATGAAATTCAATTTCACCTTTAGTCCTTTACATAACTTTTTAGTTTATGTTTAAATTTAAAAATGTTAATTTAAAAAACTAATTATTACTATATTTTTATTTCTTAAAATATATTTGTTTTATTATTAGAATTATCTTAATTTGAATACTTAAATTTATTTAACTTATTTCTTTTTTATATATCAGATTTATTTATTAAAATTTAATTTATCTTGTGTTTTATTTGTAAAAATATTTATACACTTTTGTCTTTTATACATTTTCATATAAATATTTAATTATGTTAATATATTTTTATTTAATTACAATTTTTATGAGAAAAGTATAAACATTGAGACATTTTAATTTAATTATTTTGTTACGTATATTCGCACTCGTGCTATCGCTTTTTTCTATTTATTTTAGGATTTTATTCATTTTGATTTAAATATTTTTGTTATAATACATTTTAATTTACACTACTACTTTATTCATTTTATTCTGATTATTTTGTTTGATTAATATGTCCAATTAATTACAAAATATACAGACCAAATGCATCTGTCAAAGTATATAATCCAAAACGTATATGTTCCGTTAAATAAATTTTTAATAAATAAATTGAATATACAAAAGAAAAGTAAATTAAATAAAATAAATATTATAATAATGATAATTTATAATAAATAAATAATCAATATATATTATAATATAAATATATTTAAAAAATAAAAATGTATAAATAATAATATTAATAAATTTAAAGAAAAGGTGAAAATTTGTCAGGATCTGAACTTAACTACCTAAGATTAACTAATTTGAATTGATCAGAGTGTAAACCAATAATCTTGTATTAAATCAAAGTCTAATTAAGAAGTTTGCGGAATAACACTTAATTATTTTAATAAAAGCTTTCAGAATCCATAACAGATAAACATTAATGAATAAACAAAATTGCTTGTATTGTTGAACTTGAATGATTACAATCACCTCTAATCTGTTTGATTAGACGAAGAACACAAATTGTTCTTAGGGTTTTACAACCTTAGAGGCTTATAGAAACTTAAACAAAAAGCAATTACAAACTTAAATGTGCAGAAAACTTGATTACAATAGAAAAACCTATTATATGTATTTATAATGCTTTCTGATTTGTTTCCTTGAAGGACTCTGACTTCTCTGATAGTAGATAGGCTGGAATCTTCGTGTAAATATCTTTTCCTGAATATCAGCACTTTCTGTTTATGAAACTGTTGAGCAGCTTGAATCACTTAGCAGCTTGAGCAGAGCAGCTTGAGTGAAATTACTCTGGCAGCACGAACTTTTATACTAGTAGCTCGAACTTCTTTAACTAACAGCATGAACTTTGGACTTACATAGAAATTCTACTAACAGTCTGAGAAGTCTAACTAACAGTTTGAACTACTTAGAATATTTCCCAACAAACTCCCCCTAACTTAAATTCTTTACAAAAGACTTTAAGTTCTATACAAATAAGGAAATAAAACAAGTAAACTGTTATTTACAAACCAAGGCTTTCAAAAACTTACAACTGTGCAAGTTTCTGATTGACTGCCTTCAAAAATTCTTTCTTCAGATCTTCTCTATCACAATATATTCTCACTGATCTCATCTGAAGTAGTATGGACTTTGGAAGATCATAAAATTCAAAACTGAAGAACATACCGGATCCATTTGCAAACCTGATTCTGTAACTTGGACCATATGCATCATATTTTTATATTCTTCCTCAGGACCAGTTTCTCTTCTTACTACAAAATGATATCTTAAATCAATGTTATCCATTGACTTAGCATACCAGTAAGTAATAAGAGGTTTTGAGAAATCATGCTGGTCGAGGGACTTTTCAATCTCCATCACTTTTTGCAGCTGATGCTCAAACAGCACCCTTTTAACCTGATCAAGCTATGCTTGTGAAATTGTATCTGATTGAGGAATAGGAGCAGCAGCTTGAACAGAAGGAGCAGGATCACTGACAGCAGCTTGAACATTACTTATACCAGCTTGAACTGGATCTTGTGATCTTTGGACTTCTTGGGAGACTTTGGCTACCTTACGTTTTTCCATTTCTTTGTCATGGATATCTTGCAGCCTTTCTGTGCTCATGGACTGAGCCATCTTCTTTGGGATGCCAGCTGAAAAGGAAAAATTAATCAAAAATCTTCTATGCTCAGCCTTTGAATGCCCTGTTGGCATTTTCCTCTTCCTTTCACCTTGCTTGACCACAAACCCTCTTAGGTAATCACCTAAGGTTTCATCATCTTGCATTGGGCATGGGTTTGCTGGTCTAAAGCCTGATCTTGTTCTTCTGCTATTTTTCTGGCAATTTCAGCATCAAAGGCAATCTGGGCTTCTCTAGTAGAAAATTTGTGCTTTGGAGACTCAATGAGAATACCATTGCCCTTATCTTTGGTAGCAGAAGATGTAGCTTGGACTGAACTGATGGGAGCCTGAATTCCTTCTCTTATAACAACCCCAGTTGCTTTTGTAGAAGCAGCTTGAGTTTCTAGGCTAACACCTTGAGAAGCTGTTGGGACTGCTAGCCTAGAATCTTGGACTGTTGGAGCTGCTTGGACTGATTGAGGGACCTCCTGATTCTCTCCCTTTTTGGAAGCATTGGTTTGGTTAGGAGGACCTACAACCTTTGCCAATTGGGTTCGAATCATTTGCTCTAATCTAATGATCTTATTTCCACAGAGAGTGAACCCTTTGTGGAGATAATTCATTCTTTGGTTTTGAGCCGCTTCTGCCTGTCTGAGTGCAGTAATTTGTGCCCCCTGTGCAGCAATGATGGACTGATGATATTCCAACATTGCTACAATAGTTTGCAGCTTAGGATCCGTCAATAACATGAGTTGCAGACTAGCCTCAAGATCAGCAAACGAATGTGGTGCTTGTGATCTATCACTGGCATGAATACCAGAAGTAGAAACCTCTGGGCCCCTCTGGGCCCCTCTGTTCTTGATGTTGGCACTATCATGTGCCTCTTGTGCAGAAGCAACAGTAGTGTCAGCCACAGAAGCCATATGGACAATCTCTGTTGAGATGTCCACCTCCTGATTGAGGTTGGGAGTGTCCTCAATGGGTGCCCTTTGTATATTCTGTGCAGAAGTGTCCTCTTGCAGAGGGTTATTTGGCTCTTGTATGAGGGCTGAGGAGGAAGGAGCTCCTGGTCCTCTTTTCCTTTTGTACAGTTTGAGTGGGGATGTGGGCTGAGCAACAGGAACAGAAGGCATTTGAGTATCATGAGGAGTGGGTTGGGGTCCTGGGGGTGAAGCAGTAATGTTAGGCTGAGCCTGCTCAAGACCCTCTCCTCTGTTTCTTGGAATGGTGCCCAACATTGCAGAAGGCAATAAGACATCAACAGTCAAAACATTGGCACTTTGTTTTAGAAGACGTTTTATTGAAGGTAAAGAGTGCCTATGCGAAATATGAATCCTTTTATGGACATTGAAATTACTGCAAGTTCTTGCAATAATTTCAGCCAAAAATCGAGGATACATCAAAAATTTCCCATGTTTTAGGGTATGATGGCTTAGCATTCCCTGAAAAATCATATTCGAAAAATTGAACTGTTGGCCAGTTGATAAACACACTAAGGGAGTGGCTATGTTTGATGAAAACTCCGACCAACCAGTTCTTTTTGGGCTTATACATTGCTGAATAATATGTACAAGATATTTCCACTTAGGGGCAAAATTTGTTTTAAAGAAAGTAAAAGATTCAGCAGGACCCCTATATCCAATGGCATGAAGACCATTATGTAAAGCAGCAAGAGATAGGTCTGATATACCTGAGGCATCTTGAAGATGCTGATGTTGGCGAATGATCTCCTCAGTGATAGAGACAGTGTTGCCATCAATTTTGGATATCAGGGATGTGACTCCATTAACGATTTTGACTGAGGCATATTTCTAGAACTGTTCTATATGAGATATGTAGATAGTTGGATTGATGGTAAGGGCATGATGGATATGGGAACTTCGAAGGAAGTCCATCATGTCATGGAATGGTTCAAGATCAGCGTGTTTGAGAGAGTAAGGTAAACAGTTGTGTTCTTTGACGAACTCCATTGATGAACGAAGAATTTAGGGTTTCAGTGATGTGCGTGGGAATTGTTTAGAGAATCAAAGAAGGGTTTTGGAAGATATTTTGCAACTGGTAGTTACAATGGAACGAAACTGGAACCTTTAAAGGTTTTGAAAAATATCTAAACTCGCGCACACGTTTATGGAAATGACCATATTACCCTGCACACTTTGACAGATTAAGTGAAACAACTAACAGTCCGAGAAAATGAACTAGCAGCTTGAGAAAATACTCAAGCTGTTAGTTGAAAATTAGATGATTGCTAATGAAACAGTGACTCCCCCTTAATCAAGCATATGTATAAAGAAGAACAAATTAATCCATATTAACCATACCAATATTTGATACTAGGAAGGTGAATCATCCTACATCAAATGGTTTTGTAAATAGATCAGCCAACTGATCATCAGTATGAATTTTGGTAACTTGGATTAATTTCTTCTCATTGCAGTCCCTTATAAAATGAAATCTAATTTCTATATGCTTGGTTTTGGGAAATTTCACTGGATTTTGTACAATGCTAATTGCACTTGAATTGTCAATATAAATGGGAGTGGATAGGAAATGCATACCATAGTCTCTCAGTTGATTTTGAATCCACATCACTTGGGAGCAGCAACTTGCAGCTGCTACATATTCTGCTTCAGTAGATGAAGTGGAGACAGTCGTTTGCTTTTTGCACTGCCAAGAGACCAATCTTGTTCCAAAGTATTGACATCCACTAGTTGTGGATTTTCTGTCAATGTTGCATCCTCCATAATCACTGTCCGAATAGGCTGTTAATTCAAGAGGAGAGTCTTTAGGATACCAGAGGCCTAAATGTGGTTGGCCTTTGAGATATCTAAAGATTCTCTTAACAGCAACCAAATGGGAGTCCTTTGGAGAACACTGAAACCTAGCACACACACAAACAGCAAACATAATATCAAGTCTAGAAGATGTTAGATACATAAGAGATCCTATAAGAGATCTGTATAGATGAATGTCCACATCTATTCCATCTTTGTCTGTATGGAGCTGCTTGTGAGGATCCATAGGAGTACTTGCAACTTTGGTATCTTGATACCCAAACTTTTCCAGTATGTCTTTAACATACTTTGATTGACTTATGAAGAGACCTGTGGGCTTCTGCTTGACCTGCACTCCTAGAAAGAAGGTGAGTTCTCCCATTGAACTCATTTGAAACTTTTTGTGCATTAAAGCCTCAAACTCTTTGCACAGACTGTCATTGGTTGATCCAAAGATGATATCATCAACATATATTTGTACAAGCAGAATCTCAGATTTGATGGACTTTGTGAATAATGTTTTGTCCAGAGTGCCACTCTTGAACCCATTTTGTAGAAGGTATGATGACAGAGTGTCATACCATGCTCTAGGAGCTTGATGGAGTCCATAGAGAGCCTTGTCTAGCTTGTAGACTCTGTCTGGATACTTGTAGTCCTCAAAACCAGGAGGCTGACACACATATACCTCCTCTTCAATTGTGCCATATAGAAAAGCAGACTTCACATCCATTTGATACACTTTAAAACCTTTGAAGCTAGCATAAGCTAAGAACAGTCTGATAGCTTCAATTCTTGCCACTGGAGCAAATACATCATCATAATCTATGCCTTCCTCTTGAGTGTACCCTTGTGTGACTAGTCTTGCTTTGTTCTTGATGACTATCCCTCTCTCATCCTTCTTGTTTCTGAACACCCATCTTGTACCAATGGCTCTCTTTCCTTTAGGAAGATCAACAAGTGTCCATACATTTCGAATCTTGAATTGTAGTAGCTCTTCCTGCATTGCTTCAATCCAGGATGAATCTTTTAAAGCTTCTGATGCCTTTTTAGGTTCTAGCTGAGACATGAAACAAGCATGTTCAAAAGCAGCTAGACTAAATTCAGGAACTGCTTGTTCAGCAGCAGCAGTCTCATTTTGAACCATTGTCCTTGTTTGCACAGGTGTACGTGGATCACCCATTATTTGATTGAGAGGATGATACTTGTGAACCCTGAGTGTAGGCTCTCTGTCTGTCTGAAAAGATGATCCAAGATTTGTATCATCTCCATCAGAACCAGTTGATGGTTCAGCTTCTGGAACAGCTTGACTTGAATCTGGGACTGTTTCCCTTTGTGTTGGAGCTGTTCTCTCAGGACTTGGGAGTTGAACTTCATTGTCTGGATTTGAATCATGTTGAGCATTCAGAACCCCTGGAGGATCACAAGACAAAAGTGGTATAATTGTATACTCATCCCAATTATTTGAATCTGCAGCAGTTTGAAACTTTGTGCCAGCAGCTTGATCATTTGTGCTACCAGCATGAGAATTTGCATTGACAGCTTCAATCCTGTGTTCATCAGCTTCTGCAATATACTCAACAAAGCTCAGAGAATTTGTTAGTGAATCTAAATCAAACAACCAATCAGGACCAATGCCTTTGACATTTGCAGTATTTTCATTAAATTCAACATTGGCACTTTCTTCAATGGTTTTAGACACACTGTTATACACTCTATAGGCTTTGCTTTGATTTGAGTATCCTACAAAGAAACCTTCTTCAGCCTTACTGTCAAACTTCCCTAAGTGAGTCTTAGTATGAAGAATGGTACATGGACAGCCAAAAGACTTGAAAAAGGCTATTAAGGGTATTCTATTATGGAATAACTCATAAGGAGATTTTCCTTGTGATTGAACAATCTGAACCCTATTTAGAACATAACAGGCTGTATTGACTGCTTCTGCCCAAAAGGTCATTGGCAGTTTTGAATCAGCTAGCATGGTTCTAGCAGCCTCAATTAATATTCTGTTCTTTCTTTCAGCTACACCATTTTGCTGTGGTGTTCTTGGTGCACTATATTGCCTAGCAATACCTTTGGACTCACAAAAACTGTTTATAATATGATTTTTAAACTCAGTTCCATTGTCTGATCATATCACCTTGACTTTTGAGTTAGATTGGTTTTCTATCTTAAGAATAAATGACTTAACTAGCTCAGCAGTTTCATCTTTAGACCTAAGAAAGTAAACCCAAGTACATCTGGTGAAATCATCAACAATGACTAAACAGTAAGCCCGTTTATTCAAACTCAAAACAAATGTTGGACCAAATAGATCCATATGAATCAGACGAAGAGCAGATGAGATTGAATTTACTTCTTTGGCCTTATGAGAAGTTTTGTGTTGCTTGCCTTTAAGACATGCTACACAATGATCATCACATATGAACTCCTTTTGTGGTAAACCTCTTACCACGTTCTTTTTGACTAAAACATTCATGGATTTGAAGTTCATGTGACACATCCTTCTGTGCCAAAGAGCAGACTCATTGGATGATGCTTTGGATATCAAACAACTTAAAGTACTTGATTTGGATAAAAGTTCTGTGTCCAAACAATATACATTGTCCTTTCTTGGTGTTCTTAGTAAAACAAGATTTTCAGGAATTTTAAAATCTTTTGAAAGGACAATGCACTCAGAATCTGTAAACAAAACAATATTTTGTTTGTCACAGATTTGAGACACACTCAATAAGTTATACTTAAGCTGTTCAACATACAAAACATCATTGAAAATCATGTTTCCTGCATTAAGAGTACCTTTACCTGTAACCTTACCTCCTTTGGATTTGCCTCCAAATGCAACAAATCCTCCTTCAAAGCCTTTAAAATTTGACAAGCACTCAGAATTGCCTGTCATGTGCCTAGAGCATCCACTGTCCAAATGCCATCTTGTTTTATGAGGTGACCTGTGGTTGCTCTGCACAAATAAAAGCTTAGTTAGTAGTGGAGTAAACCCAAACCAAGTTGGTTTTGGGTTGTCCTTGTGCATTAACATAACTAAATACTGTCTTTGATTTCTTATACTTAGTAAGATCCACTGATGGATTTTGTGGAGAGTACTTAGTTATCACATGAGGTATCCAGGTATTTTGTCCATCTTTTTCAATAACAGTCTCAGATGATCCATTACCAGTCCCAACTTTGAGCCTAACAGTCTGAACTGAGTCTGCAGTGCTAACAGCTTGAGAATTTGCACTAGCAGTCTCAACTATAGACTTGGCAGTTTCAACATTTGTATCAACAGGTTCACCTGAGTTTTTACCTTTAACACACCATATTTGTTTAAAATTTAATTTTGGTTTAGCTAAAACTTGTTTTTGGTGTGTGGACTGTTTCTTATCAACTTTTGAGAACCTGTGATCAACTGTTTTCTTTGGAACTGATGCAGTAAGAGGTTTGGCCTTTGAATTTTTTGAATTTTGAGAGTTTGTCTTTTTATGAATCACAGTCTGTTTTTCAACAGATGGTTTATAAAAACAATCTCTGGCCAAGTGATTTTTCCTGCCACAATGGAAGCATTTTTTGACTGTTTGGATTGGAGAACCAGTTTCATTAGACAGTATCTGGTTCTTGTTCCTCTGATTTCCCCTTACCTGCTGTTGTTTGGGAAACTTTTGGACACCATGCTTTTGGCATGTGCAGACTGGAACATTTTTACCCTTTTTATTATTCTTTGAAGAAGATGCAGTGTTACAGTTAGAAGATACAGAAACCTGTGGAGCAGCATTGCATATACTCATCTTCTCCTTTCCTTTCTTATTGGGAATTTGGATTTCTATAGGTGCACTCATTGTTTTGTGTTCTTTCACAAATGCTGTGCACTCACAATCTCTATTTTGAATCTAATCTTCTTTAGATTCAGGATTGTTATCAAGGATAGGATCTACAGTAGTCATAGACTCATCTAATGGTTCATTAACAAGCCTATCAGCAACCTCACTCATTGGATGAATGTATTTGTTGTTGTATGGAGGTGGAGTAGCTCTGTAGCCTATACCTTCTTTGGGATTGAGCTGAGTTTTTACCCTATCTTTAAATTGGACTTCCATTAGGTGTTCCAGCTTTTGATTTGCCAATTTGAAGTTACCTAGATCTATATTGACAGATTCTAGTTTCTTATTAGCCTCTAACACCTTTTGTTCAGTCTCTTCTAATTTTTTATTTAGGGATTTTATTTTCTTATTTAGCTCCTTTTTCTCCCACTCATGATATGTTCTATCATGTCCCATTTGAATCTCATTATCCTTATAGTCATTGATCAGTTTTTCAAGATCTTCTATGGCCTGCATGTATTCATATCTTCTTTCTTCCATCTTAGCTAGAGTTTTACACATGCTCTCATTATGATCTCTGTACTTTTTAACCATATTATTGCATGTTTGAGAGCAAAGTTTAGAATTTACCTCAGATGGTAATTCAGTGGAGGAGACATTTGATGTTTCTGCCATTAGAGCTTGATTTTGAAACTCTTCCTCTGTCTGATCACTCCAGTCAAACACATTGTCTTCTTGAGAGACAAGTGCTTGTGATGATGAAGCCTGATTAGTCTGCTGAGGCTTTGATGACTGTTGACCTTGAGATCTGCATTCTCTAGCAAAGTGACCAAGTTTGTGACATTTAAAACACTCAACTTTTGACTTATCAAAAGCTGGTTTGCCTTCTGCTCTGGCTGGAAAGGTGGTTCTGCCAGTTCTTTTCAGAAACCTTTTGGCCCTCATGGTCAACATTGCATGTTGCCATTTCAGATCCATCTCTTCTAGATCATCTGGATGAATCTGTTCTAGATCTTCAGCATTTAGAGCAAACAGTCCATCATTAGCAACAAAAGCCTCATAGTGAGCTTCAGTAGAGTTACCATCACCACCTGAAAAGGAATCACTGCAATTAGATTTTTCAGATGACAGAAGAGCAGTATTATGATTATAAGAAAGAGATTTCTTTTTAGTGTCAATCTCAGTCTCAAACACTCTTAGACTGTTGTACAGATCATCCAGTTCTATTTCATCAAGAGTGTCTTTTGTTATCCATTGAGCAACATAAACTGTCCATTCTTCTCTAAGAGATCTAAGAAACTTTCTGTTGACCTCATCTTGATCCAAGCTGACTTTTGCACTTTCCAATTCACTTATCAGTTTGTTGAACCTGTCAAAGATTTGAGTAAGGTTTTCATTCTTGCCACCAGAAAAGTTCTCATACTGCTGTTTCAAAAGATCCTTTTGATTTCTCTTGGTACTAGCATTACCAGCAAATCTTTTCTCTAAAGCAATCCAAAGAGAATGAGCAGTATAAAACTTTTTGAACTGATGTTGATAAGCATTAGGAATGACTATTTGTAGAAGTGTAAGAGCTTTCACTTCATTCATTCTAGCCTTTCTTTCAAGTTCAGTTTTTGGAGGAGTTTTGATGGGTTTGCCCTCAGCATCAAGTTCAGGATCAACTGCAGGAGGAAATTCAACAGCTTCCCATATGGCATAATCAATGAATTAAATATGTTGTTGAATCCTGAGTTTCCACATCTCAAACTGAGTGGGGTTGAGCATAGGCACTTTGAGTCCTTGCCCAGATCCACTACTGCTATAATCAAATTCCATTGCAGAAAATAAAAATTGTTAAAAGAAAGCTTTCGACTTTGAAAAACAAAGAACGACCTGTGGCTCTGATACCACTTGTCAGGATCTGAACTTAACTACCTAAGATTACCTGTTTTGAATTGATCAGAGTGTAAACCAATAATCTTGTATTAAATCAAAGTCTAATTAAGAAGTTTGCGAAATAACACTTAATTATTTTAATAAAAGCTTTCAGAATCCATAACAGATAAACATTAATGAATAAACAAAATTGCTTGTATTGTTGAACTTGAATGATTACAATCACCTCTAATCTATTTGATTAGACGAAGAACACAAATTGTTCTTAGGGTTTTACAACCTTAGAGGCTTATGGAAACTTAAACAAAAAGCAATTACAAACTTAAATGTGCAGAAAACTTGATTACAATAGAAAAACCTATTATATGTATTTATAATGCTTTCTGATTTGTTTCCTTGAAGGACTCTGACTTCTCTGATAGTAGATAGGCTGGAATCTTCGTGTAAATATCTTTTCCTGAATATCAGCACTTTCTGTTTATGAAACTGTTGAGCAGCTTGAATCACTTAGCAGCTTGAGCAGAGCAGCTTGAGTGAAATTACTCTGGCAGCACGAACTTTTATACTAGCAGCTCGAACTTCTTCAACTAACAGCATGAACTTTGGACTTACATAGAAATTCTACTAACAGTCTGAGAAGTCTAACTAACAGTTTGAACTACTTAGAATATTTCCCAACAAAATTTATAAAAAGGGAGTAAAATTGAAAATAAATGACATAGTTGAGGGACCAAATTGTTATTGAGAAAATGACAAAACCGTCATTTAATAAAAGTTAAGAGAAAGTGGGACCATTTTAGCAAGTAAATAGTGTTTTGAGGGATCCTTTATGTAATTTTTAAAGACCATGGACCATTTTGTAATTTACTCTTATCATTATTATTATATTGTTAAAGCTTAGATCGTAACAACCTAGCTTTTAACTTTTTGTATTTGACTTTATAATGTAAGTTTAATTACATTATTTGTGTTGTAATTTTATTTAAGTAACGAAAAGCTATATAATTAAGTTAAATATGTGTTATTAATTAATTATAAGATCAAAGTTTAAAAGAATGAAATAAAACAACTATGGTGGTCAAAATGGAAATGTGAAACTTGTGAAAATATAAATACTCAAAATCCTTTCACTTGTTCATTTCACCTAACAAAAAGAAACAAAATTCTCTGCTCTCTTTCTAAACTCACGGTTCCTTCATAAGTTCATCACCAAGATTTGCAACAAAATCAAATAAACAAAAAAAGAAATCATCAAGCAAGCATCAAAATAACAAAGATTTTAAGGTAATCTTTATGTTTAACTTGTTATTTGGTTCATTAGCAATGCTACGATTTCTGGGAAATACATATATACTCTAAAATTGTTTCAAAATCATGAGATCGAACATTATTAAGTGTTTAAAATAAAAAAATAAACTTATGCATGTTTATAATTGCTATTCAATTGGTCATGTTTGAATTTTTGGGAGTTTAGTTCCATGTTTGGAGATAAAAATTTGAAACTAAATAAGGTTGCTGTCCATGTCGTTTTCTTCTTGTTCTTGCCGTGAAAAGGAGGCCAAGAAGGCCATTTGGCCTTCGGCCATGGTCAGTGGCGGACCAAGAAATTCTTTTATAGGGGTCAGAATTTAATAGCTTCGAGAGTGTAAGTGCTTGTGACTTCAATTTTTTTTAATTTCAAACTTTCGGGCCGGTTTATCTATATCATGTAATAAAACATATACGTAAATGATACGATTTTATTAATCGTTACAAACTTACAAACAAACAAAAACTACATTCTAAAGTTGGCCCCTACGAGTTTTCATCTTTTGAAAACGGGTTATTACATCTTCATCCGACACATTGGCAAGTAACTCTTTCTCTATTGTGCAAATGCAACATTCATCGCCAATGGAATTGCGCAAATCTGATTCACAAGCTTCATCGCAGAAAAGCATCGCTCAACAGATGCGGTTGCAACATGCAAAGTCAATGCTAACTTCAGTGATTTATAAACCAAAAGATATGAGTTATGCTTCTTTGTTTCCACCATCAACCTTGCAAGCTCTGATATGTTATTCAACTTGACAAATCTATAATCTTCTTTGACATTATGAATGTAGTATCGAAGTTGATGTGCAAGATCATTCTTGTCCTCGAAACTAAAATCATTCGGATAAAATTCTGTCAACTTCAACAGCTTCAGTTCATCAAAATCTTGAAAACATTCATTCGGAATCAAAGATCCCATACACATAAGCAATTCAGAACTTTCCTCAGTAAAACGATCACCAAACTCTTGAATTTGCATATCTAAAATTGTGTTAAAACATTCAACGTTGTAAAAATGCCCAAAAGTATAAGTATATTTTTTCCATCGCCTTTTTGGGTTGACATAAATGTCCATGTTGAGGATTTCAATGTCATATTTTTCACAAAAAGAAGATACATTCTTCATAATTGAATCAAACCAATCAACTCTAAAATCTTGCAATTGGCGCTCGGTTGATTTCACCATATAAATGTCATTCAAAATATTTTCTTCTTTCCTTTGAAGAGTTTGTGATAATACATTTGTTACTTCCAACATGTGAAGCATCAAGTGTAAATAGATAGCAAAATCAAATGAACCAAAGTATACCTAAAGAATATTTAGTAATGATGTAAGTGCAAAATAAAGTGTAAATAAAAATAAAATAGAATAACTTAAAAATATACCTGAAGACATGCTGCTTGACTTTGGCTAGTACTGTTATGACACTCTTCTTCTATATAATGAAGCACTTCAAGAACAGAAGAAAACAGATCGCTTAAGCGTAAAAGTGTCTTGTAGTGAGAACTCCAACGTGTATCTCCAGCTCTTGCAAGGGAAACTTCTTGGTTTAACCCACTTCCACTTTCAATTGCACCGGCACCAATGGCTTCTTCCGGCCAATTTTTTTTTTTTTGACTTTCTCGAATCATATCGGTTCGTTTGCAAGAGGCACAAACCACATTTGTCACTACCGCTATCATTTCAAAGAAGCTCACACCATCAACATGTTTTCTTGCAATTGCAACAACAACTAGCTAAAGCTGATGAGCAAAACAATGTACATAATATGCTGTCAGATTTTTTCGTAAAAATAAAGCTTTCAAACCATTAAATGAACCGCGCATATTGCTTGCACCATCATATCCTTGACCTCTAACATTCATCAAACTTAACCCATATTCAGCAAACAAAGAATCAATCGCAGACTTAAGAGTTAAAGCAAAAGTGTCTTTGACATGAACAAGTCCAATAAATCTCTCTTTGAAAACTCCACGTGAATCGACAAATCGCAACACCACAGCCATTTGTTCCTTTTTAGATATGCCACTAGACTCATCAACTAGCAAAGCAAACACATTATCACCAATTTCGTTTAGAATTTGTTTAACTACTTCTTGAGCAAAACAATGACTAATATCTTTCTGAATATTTGGAGCCACCATTTGATTATTACCGGGAACATTTCGTAATATGACCTTACCAATCTCTTCATTGTTTTCTCCGTCTCTCTTTAATTCTTCCAAAAATGACCTCTATAAATACCATTATCCGACTCGTCATGACCACAGAATGGTAATGTGCCTCTCAACAAAAATCTAATAACACTAATTGAAGCAGTTAATCGAATTCTATATTTCCAAAAATCTAGTCACTCGCTCCCTCTCCCTCTCCCTCTCTCACTCTCATTTTATTTCCAAACCATAGAAATTTTCAGCCTAACCTCCATCCTTTCCTCTCTCACAAGATCTTGAACCACCACCAACTGTCATTGCCACCACCGCCACTACCAACCGTCGTCGCCTTGCTCTCTTTCTTCCCTCCTTTATATATGTCACGATTTGGAAATCCAACGGTCAAGAAATATCGATATGAAAGTCGATGGTTAAGAAATGAAGATTCATAGTAATATTTTAGATCTAAAACTAATATAATAGTTAGATATATGTTTTTTTTTTGATAAAAATGTTTTTGTATTTGATTCAGAAGATTTGAATTTTTTTGTTTAAAACAGTGTTTTTGGTGAATATTTTATAAGTTGCATACCAAGTGTTTGATTAAATGTCTAAATGAAATCTTCTTTTTTCTGTTTTTGTTCGTCTGCGATATTCTATGTAGATTACGTGATATTCTACATAGATTAAGCTACACTTTACATAAAGTACATGATATTCTACATAGAATACGTTAACCTGTTAGTCGGGGGTTCTGGTTACTAATGGTTTTGTGTTTTAATGAATTTGCGTCTTTATATATTCTCCGTAGAATTGGCTTGTATTTTTTTTATAGAATATATGATACTTTATATAGAATAAATAGTATTTGTACAATTTTGATTGTAACTCGTTTGCATCTAAGTAGAATATTGTGATTGTTGTAACAATTAATTAGTTATTTTTGTATCTATATAGAAAACATAACATTCTGTATAAAATGTTGTTATTGTTGTACCAATTAATTTATTTCTATATATATTATATGAAATGTATAGGAAACATAATTAACTACATAGATTATGAATACTGATGTTAATCTATATAAAAATATATAGATTATATAACATTCTACGTATATTAGATAATATTCTATATAGAATATGTGAAAATTTTTAGAAGTAAAACAATTTTCTATACAGAAAAAAACATTTTTCTAATAACAAAAACGTTTCTTTATTAAAAAAAATCAATTCTCATGAAATAGAGATAAAAAGAAGAAAATGATAAAAAGGAAGTGAGAGAAAGAAAAAATAATCAGATTTTTTTTCTTTTTAAAGTACCATTTGCACATCTTTTCAAAATATCTCACTATCAAAAGTCTAAATAATTACAACAATGATATTTGCCTATTTTAAGTCAAAGATTTTTTTGATTTTAAGGACACTAATGGATTCTTAGATTCTCATTAGATTTAAGGTTCTCAATAGAATCCAACCCTATACATACATACATACATAGTTACATACAGACACACACACACACACACACACAGAGTAAATTACATGATCGGTCCTTGTGGTTTAGTCAAAATTATGGATATGGTCCCTGGTCTTTAAAAATTACATAAATGGTCACTTAAAACACTATTTATTTGCAAAACTGGTCCCTCTTTCTCTTCACTTTTTTTCTAAATGACGGTTTTGACCTTATCTCAACAGCAATTTGGTCCCTTAACTATGTAAATTATTTTCAATTTTAGTCCTTTTAATAAATTTTCACCTTTTGTTTAAATTTATTATTATTAATAATATTACTATTTATACATTTTTTTAAATATATTTATGTTATTAAATATATTGATTTTTTATTTATTAAAAATTATCACTATTATAAATTTTAAATTATTTATTTTATTTTATTTTTATTTTCAATTTAAATATTTAAAATCATTTATTTTACGTTTCATTTGATATAATATATTTAGAGTAAATTACAAAAATGGTCCCTGTGGTTTGCTCAAAATTATGGAAATGGTACCTGATCTTTAAAAATTGCATAAATGGTCCCTTAAAACACTATTTACTTACAGGAATGGTCCCTCCATCTATTGATTTTTTCTAAATGACGATTTTGCCCTTAAACTCAAAATCAATTTTAGTCCCTATAGTATATAATTGGTTTTGTATTAGTCACTTTTATAATTTTTTGTTTTTGTTTTAAATTTTAAATGCTAATTTAATAAATGTGATTTAATTTTTTATTTAATTAATATATTTTAGACTAAATTACATAAATGGTCCCTGTGGTTTTTATGAAATTACGATTTTCGTCCCTGAAAGAATTTTATTACACCAGCAGTCCCTAAAATCGAAAATTTTTAACATTTTGGTCCCTGAAACTAACGGCCGTTAACTTGAGCCGTTAGTTTCATGGGCATTTTTGTCTTTTTGACTTTCAAGGACCATTTACGTAATTTTCAAACTTTCAGGGACCATTTATGAAATTTTCATACTTTTCATATATATATTTATCATTTCTTTTTTTTATAATTTAATTATCCAAATATAACATTTTATTTTTATTTCTTTTGTTTTAATCATTATTTTATTTGTATGTTTATTGTTATAATTAATGTTATTTTTTTATATATTACTATAATTATTTATTTAAGATTATTATATAATAAACCTAGTTCATTTTTTTTTCAATTATTTTTTTCATTTAAGAAAACTAAAAATAAAAACTAGTTGTAGTTTTTTCGTTCGGAAAATCTAAAATCGAAATGATTTATTTCTTTTCTCCATTCAAAAATTTTCAAAATAACAAAACGTGTTGAATTTTTTTTCGTCAGGAAAAAGAATATAATAAAAATGTTTCGAAGTTTCTTCATTGCAAATACTTAATAAAATTTTTTTAATTCTAAATGGTTTGAAAAAGCAAAAATTGGAATGGTTCATTGGTTTTTAGTCATTAAATTTCAAATGGTTTGTTGTTTTTATTGAAAATTTTGAAATTGTATTGATTTTTTTTTATCTACGTTTAATTAAAAATCAAAATGGTTCTTTTGTTTGAAAAAAAAAACAAAAATCATAATGGTTTACCGTTTTGATCAAAAACATTAAAATCAAAATGGTTCGTCATTTTTTTTATAAAAGAAATTTTAATACAAGATGGTTATCGTTGTTTAAAAAATCAGAAATTATAATGGTTCATCATTTTTTGATAAAAAAAATTATCGAAATGGTTCATCGTTTATTTGATCCAAAAAAAAATATTGGAGTGTTTCATAAATTTTTTTATCGTTGTTTAATTAAAAAACGATGAACCATTTCGATTTTAATTTTTTGATTAAGAAACGATGAATCATTATGATTTTTGTTTTTTTTTAAACAAGGATAACCATCTTGATTTTAATGACGAAACATTTTGATTTTAATTGTTTTGATCAAAAAACGGTAAACCGTGTGATTTTTTTATTTCTCTCAAACAAAAGAATAATTCTGATTTTTTATTAAACGTAGATAAAAAAATCAATACAATTTCAATTTTTTCAATAAAACCAACAAACCATTTGCAATATAATTTATTTGACTAAAAAACGATAAACCATTCCAATTCTTGATTTTTTCAAACCATTTAGAATTAAAAATTTTTATTAATTATTTGCAATGAAGAAACTACGAAGCATTTTGATTATATTCTTTTTCCAAACGAAAAAACTACAACTAGTTTTTATTTTTATTTTTCTTAAATGAAAAATACAATAGAGAAATATTTGGATCTCAATAAATAATTGAAAAAAATGAACCAGGTATATCGTATAATAAACTTAAATAAATAATTATAGTAATGTATAAAACAAAAATAACATTAATAATAACAATAAACATACAAATGAAAATTAATGATTAAAACAAAAGGAATAAAAAAAATAAAATGTAATATTTGGATAATTAAATTATAAAAAAGAAAGAAATGATAAATATATATATATGAAAAGTATGAAAATTTCATAAATGGTCCCTGAAAGTTTGAAAATTACATAAATGGTCCTTGAAAGTCAAAAAGACAAAAATGCCCCTGAAAATAACGGCTCCAGTTAACGGCCGTTAGTTTCAGGGACCAAAATGTTACAACTTTTCGATTTTAGGGACTGCTGGTGTAATAAAATTCTTTTAGGGACGAAAACCGTAATTTCATTTAAACCACAGGGACCATTTATGTAATTTAGTCTATATTTTAATTTTTTTTATATATTCAATTTATTTATTTACATATTATTTGTTAAAATATTCATACGTTTTTATATTTTTATACGATGCAAACTAACTTTTTCATCATGTTATCATATTTTGATTTGATTATAATCTAATAAAAAAATATATAGGGTTTTATTTGTTTTGATTAATCTATTTTGTTAAGTTAATACATTTGATTTAAATTTAGTCTTTTTTTCGTTTTGATTTACATATTTGCTACATTAATCCGTTGTAATTAAAATTAGTATTTTATTTGTTCTATTCTCATTATTTTGTTTTATTAATACATTTTGATTTACTTGACATTTTATTCATTTTGATTTAAATATATTTTAGTGTTAATGCATTTCAATTAATTATAACTTCTAAAGATAACATATAAATGTACGTCTTATTTGTTTTTTGCTTAAAATTTTGTCACGTTAATACCTATCGATTTATTTGTAAGTTTTAGCGTTTTGGTTTTTATATTTTGTTTATATGTTTTGAAACACATGTATTTATATGTATATACGTTTTGAATAAAACGTATATATGTTTTGTTACATACGTTTCGAAACCTATGTAATCAAATATACAAAACCAAATCGTATCGAAAGAAATATACAAACACAAACAATAAATATTATAATTAAATCGATAGGTGTTAATGTGACAAAATATTTACGCAGAAATAAATGCTAAGTTTATGTATATATTTAAAAATTGTAATTAAATTGAAACGTACAAAAACAAAAAAATATATTTAAATAAAAACGAATCAAATGTCAAGTCGACATAGTTTTGTTAAAATGGTACAATTAACTCAAAACGTATTAATATAACAAAATATTTAGAATAGAACAAATAAAATCCTAAGTTTAATTGAAACGGATTAATGTAGCAAAATATGTAAATCAAAACGAAAAAAAAAGACAAAATTTAATTTGAAAGGTATTAATGTTACAAAATATTTTAATCAAAACAAATAAAATCCTAGATTTATATATATATTTCCTAAAATTATAATTAAATCAAAATATGTTAACACGATAAATTGTTAGTTGGTAATGTATAAAAATATAAAAATATATAAACATGCTAAAAAATAAAATGTAAAATAAATAAATTGAATATATAAAAGAATTAAATTAAACTAATTAAATAAAAAAAATTAAATCATTTTAATAAATTAACATTTAAAATTCAAAAACAAAATACTAAATTATGAAATTGACTAAAACCATAATTAATAAAAAACTATAGGGACCAAAATTGAATTTTGAGATAAGGGCAAAATCGTCATTTAGAATAATTCAAGAAATGAAAGGACCATTTCTGCAAGTAAATAGCGTTTTGAGGGATCATTTATGCAATTTTTAAAGACCAGATACCATTTCCATAATTTTAAGCAAACCACAGGGACCACTTCTGTAATTTACTCTAAATTTTATGTTAATATGTTGGATTCAAATTAGTATTTTATTTATTTTTATTTTAATATTTGGTAACATTAATACGTTTCATTTTAAACTTAATACTTTATCCGTTTTGTTCTAAATATTTCATTACTTACCACATTTCGATTTAATTATAATTTTTAGAGTAAATTACAAAAATGGTCCTTGTGGTTTGTGCAAAATTACAGAAATGGTCCCTCAACTTTCAAAGTTGCAGTGGTGGTCCCTCAAACCACTTTTTACTTGCAGAAATGGTCCCTCTGTATCTGAACTTTTTAAAAATGACGATTTTACCCTTTTATTAATTATAAGTTTAGTCCCTCAACTATTTCATTTACTTTCACTTTTGGTCCCTTTCCTTAAATTTTTAATTTTTTTGACTATTAATTTAACAAACTATTATTAAAATCTTTATTATATTATGATTATAATTATAGTTATATATACCTATTTATTTTTAAAAAAATTATATATTTATTTATTAACAAAATTTTTATGCTTAATTTATTTATTTTACACATTTTTTTATGTATTCAAGTGATTTAATAAGGAACTAGTTGATGAACCCACGTATTACGTGAATAAGTTTTAATAAATAATTGGTTAACTGAAATGTATGTAAACATAAATTGAATAACTTAATATTAATTCTTATCAAAAAATAAAAAAAGTACAATTATTAGTGACATATATTATTTATCTATTTTTTTAAATAGTCATGAACAATAGTTTTTTTTTATTACATTTTTTAAACTTTTTATTCCTAAATTTATATATATTTTGTCGATATAATTTGAAATTTTAATTTACGTAAACTATAATGTTTATATATTTTTTATATTTTGTTATGTCAATACGTTTTGATTTCAATATAGTATTTTAATTTTTTTTGATTTACAAGTTTGTATATTAATATGTTTTATACGTTTTCACTTAAATATTTTGTTAATTTTCATTTAATTATTAACGTAGAAAAATTTAAAATCAAAACAAATAAAATAATAAATAGAAATCAAAACGTATGGGCATAACAAAATATCTAAATCCAAACAAATAAAATAATAAATTTAATTAAAAACATACGAGCGAAAAAAATATCTAAATCAAAAATATGTAAAAAAATATTTAAATCTTTTTTATTTAAATAAAAAATATGTAAAAAAAAAGTATTCGAAAAAAATATGTAAAAAAATATTTTAAATCAAAAAACGCGTATATTAAATAATAGAAGTATAAAATTTTTGTTAATAAATAAATATAATTTTATTTTTAAAAATAAAATAGGTATAGATAATAATAATAATAATAATAATAATAATAATAATAATAATAATAATAATAATAATATAATAAATATTTAAATAATAGTTTGTTAAATTAATAGTTAAAAAATTAAAAATTTAAGGAAAATGACCAAAGGTGAAAGTAAATTAAATAGTTGAGGGACTAAACTTGTAATTAACAAAAAGGGTAAAATCGTCATTTTTAAAAAGTTCAGACACAGAGGGACCATTTCTGCAAGTAAAAAGTGGTTTGAGGGACACTGCAACTTTGAAAGTTGAGGGACTATTTCCGTAATTTTACACAAACCACAGGGACTATTTTTGTAATTTACTCTAATTTTTAATAAAAATATGTAAACTTCACAGTTTATTCTTTTTAAATTAAATATTTTTTTACGTTTCTAAGTTTTGACTTAATTTTGAAGAAAAATACATAAACTTAGCATTTTATTCATTTTTAACTTAAATATTTGTAACGTTAATACATTTGAAATTAATTCTAACTTTTAAGTATAATATATAAATTGTATAAACATAACATAAACATTTATATGTTTTGATTTAACGACACGTATACGTTTTGGATTGTATACTTTGAAAGATTCATTTTGGTTTGTATATTTCATAGTTAAATCGGAACATATTAATGTAAAAAATAATCAGAATAAAATGAATAAAGTAGTAGGTCTAAATTAAAATGTATTACTTATAACAAAATATTTAAATCATAATGAATAAAACCCCAAATTAATTAGAAAAATAATGATACCACGAGTGCGACCATACATTACAAAATAATTAAATTAAAATGTCCCAATATTTATACTTTTCTCATAAAAAGTATAATCAAATAAAAATATATTAACATAATTAAATATTTATATGAAAAATATTATAAACATTAAAAAATGAAGAGTATTTTGTAATGTCATATTATCATGCATAGTCCGTTTTTTAGGGGAGCAATAGAGGCGACCATTCAAGGCTCCCAATTTGTTACGGTCTCACCGATGATTCATTGTTTTTTTTTTCTAGTGTAACATGAAAACGTGAAAGTCATATCATTTTGTATGAGATGTCATATAAATCGAGGAACACATTTGGCTACATATGTATTATTTTTTAGATACTTAATTACAACAATATTTGCATCATTTATTTATTTGATAAATAAATGAATAATATCATAAATAATTATGATTTAGTTATGGATACTTAGTCTTATATTTATTTGATAAATAAAATGATAATATTAAAAAGATGCACCCATTTAATTTATGGATGATTATATATGATTTAATTATCCAATCAAATGATAGAATTTGAATTTAAATGTAGTGAATATGATCTACAATTCTAACGCTAAAAATATAGATGAAGTCTAAGGGTGATGATCTGTAACATCCCTTAGTTTAGTTAGCATAATTTTGCTTATTAATGTAACTTTTATTTAAGTTTATGCAATGTATTTTGAATTGTTTTAATAAAAGTTATCATAAGGGTTAAAAATACTATTTGATGATAGTTAAGATTAAGGGGTGCAAAGTGTAAATGTGACAAAGTCTTAATAACAATGCACGTTTTAAGGATTTTGATGAGTCATTACCAAATTTCATCAAATCTGCATGCTTTCATTCTCATAATAAACAAATACTCTCTCTCTCTCTCTCTCTCTCTCTCTCTCTCTCTCTCTCTCTCTCTCTCAGACTATTACGACAAAACTCAAAATTGAAGCTTAAAACTTGCCTGGATCATACATGCAAGTGGATTTATACAACAATCCAACACCAAATCAAGGTAAATAATGTTTTAATTCATGTTTTATGTGTGTTTTGGTAGTTCTCGACATGTATGAACGAAATCGACACCCACTTGGGTAAAAACTTGCAAGAAAAGTTTAGATAAACATCAAATGATGTTATATTCATGTTAGAATGGGTATTGTAAGTATTTTGTAAGTATTTTAGTGCCTAAAATGGTTAAAAATAGACTTAGACAGATTTGGGTAAAACCTGCAGCTGATGAACAAAAGTTGCACAGAGTTGAACAAAATTACGAAGCACAATATTTCTGAAGGTTCGAAACTATCAAAGTTCCAAAGTTTGGAACATGTGACCAAAATTCGAAGTTCATATATAAGTTAGAATAAATTATTTATAAGGCATGACGTTCGGAAGGTTCGGAAGAAATTTAGAAGTTCGGAACATTAAAGTTCCGAAGGTCTGCAAGTTTTAACAATTTTCCGAAGCTCGGAAATTGTTTCAAAATGACTATGTTTCGAAATCCCTCTATGGTTCGGAAGTTTTCAAAATTAGCCGAATTTGGATAAAGTTCTGAATAGGGGTTACAATTACATATTAATATGTTAAAAACATATGATTAAGCTACAATATAACCATAATAACAACGAAAACATAGAATAGTATACCTTAAAGATTATAAAGCTCATGATCATTATAAAATGACATGATTAACAGGCAAAGGTATATAAAAGGAACAAAAGCAAAGGCAAAAGTATAAAGGGAAAAAAACTGTTACCCTGATATAATTCAGGAGGTGGTTCTACTCCACTGCAACTTGTGAGCATTAAGCAAGAGCTTAAGAAAAAACATAACTAAGAAAGCTAAATTGAGTAAAGTAGCATATCAAACATAAACTGTGAGTTGTAGATTTCATTTATATACAGAAGGTTATGTAATTTGAGACTTATGTTGCAAGTGTAGCATTTCTTTTGGCATTCTTATGATTCTCAGCAGCTTAACAAAGTTGCACAACATGATATTTGATTTCATTAAGCATTTGTATACTATCATTCTCTTCTATTCTGAGCATTAAGCATTCATTTGTTAAGCTTTGCACCAATACTATTGCTCAGTGATTGGGTGGCAGTCTAAACTTATATTGTGCTATTTACATGATGAAAGCACATAATGCAACAAGAGCCAGAGCATACTCCGATGATACCCACATAGCAATTACTGGTAGCTAGTCCAATACGTGACTGATCCCAACTTATGTGTGTGTGGGGAGTTATCATCATCCCTAAGCAATCTTATTAGTTGAAGTCTTAATAGTGGCAATCGTTTATACTGTATCAAGCAAATTCGTGCATTTTAGCAAATAATGACTGATCCCTAATGAGCATACTAGCATTGCATGGCAGAGAATGGCAGCACGCACACATAAATGCATGTTTAATAAAACAAATTCAACATACTCATTAAGCAATAAAGATTATCCAGTTGTTGCATATTTCTTTTGTAGGTCCCAAAAGGTTTCGCTAGTATGTTGCTCTAAGCTGTAGGGGGGGGGGGGGGGGGGGGGTTGAATACAATTACTTAAAAATTTCACCACACTTTCTCAATGTTTGTATGTATGTTATCAACAATTGTTAATTACAAACAAGCTTGAACTGCGGAAAGGTTCAAGCTGGAATGACAGATACAACAGAGAGAATACTAATCTAAGACACACTCAGACCAGCTACAATGAATTCACTCACTAAGATGGACTCACTGTTTTTACAAGACAGACAAACAGACAGCTTGAACAAGACAGCTTGGACATACTCTACTGTTTTATTTAAGCAGACTTTGCATGCATGAAAACACACTTCTTTGCACGTTTTGAATATCACACTCTTGGTTTCACATTCCTTAGAAGCTTCCTTTTATACTCTCTCAGATAATATAAGTGAACCTTCCTCATTGGATGCAGAGACAATGGAGTGTCTTTCCAAAAAGACAAAATTGCTTTTCTGCACGTTCTGACAAAACAACATTTGTCCCTACATTGCAGAATCTTTGTCTTTTTCATTTTGTCTCTGTTGCAGACTGCTTTATCTTAAAGAGGAATGTCAACTTTAATCATTTCCTCTTCTTGTAGAGTCATTTTGATATAAGAAATGGTCTGTCACCCATTTCAAATATCAGTTTGTCTTCATGTAACAGAACAACTTGGGTAGTGTAAGCAGCTTCTGTTTTTCCACTTTGTCTTCGACTTGTAAACTGATCTTATGGTCCAAAACATTACATGATGACATGGAAACATAATCCATAAAGTGTAAAGCCTGTTCACAAAGAACCGAACACTTAGATTTGGTCTAAGTTGTTCAACAAATATGGACAGCGTAGACAGTTTATGTCCAGCCTGTTCAATAGAATAGAACAGCTTGGACAATCTGCCTTAGTTGCAACAAATGAAACAGGGTAAGAAGCTTTAGCATATATTGCAAATCACTTTTCAGGTTTCAATAAGATGTTAAGAGGCCTTGAATTATACCTTCAAGTGCATCAAACATGTTTGATTAATAATCTCCCCCTAAGATGTATAACAGGTTTGATTGATGCCTTTTTGTGCCTAACAATCTCCCCCTATTTTCAATAATCAGTCTAAACTGATTATATCAATGATCACTATATATTTTTACATTACATTTGCTGAAATGGAAATACAACAATGAAGTAAAGTAAAAGATCAGTTTATATATACTGATATTGATGAAAACAACACATGTTTTAACAAAAGTACAACTCATGTACTAAGGTAAATTACAACTGATGTAATAAAATAGATTACAACTAATGTAATGAAGTACAACATATGTACAAGGACAATTTGAACAAATTGGACTGTTGATTGTGGGAGCAGGTATTGGTAAGCCTATCCAACTTATGGACAACTTCTGTTATTCATCTACTCAGCAGTAGATGGACCTTCAAACTGTGGCCTGCCTTCAAACTGTTGTTCAAAATGCTCCACGGTCTCGTCAATCTCTTCTATTTCATGCCTGAGAAACATGAAGTCTGGGTGTTGAAGTTCTCCTCTCTCATAGAAGCCTTTAAGCTATTCCCAGATAGCTTCTCTCCATTTTGAGGATTGACCAAAAGTGTTAGAGAGTCTAAAGGCTATGAATAGCTTGAGACCAATCTTATGCAGATCAGATGCCCTTTGGAAACACATTTTCTTCGATAAGGGGTCCATAAAGAATACCCCAAACTCAGGCTCTTCTATGAGTTTGCCTTCCTCAGGCTCAAATCCCTATGGCAGGCTGTGATTCACCCCTTAGATTTCAACAGCAAGGATGCCTTGTTCAATGATCATGAGGAGCTCTTCAAGCTCTGTATCCTTTCTTTTTTCTTCTGGGCTTAATCTTGGGTTCCAGTAGCAAGGTACCCTTGATTTGTTCTTTAGAGATCAGGCCCAGGTTTTTGACTTTCCCCATCAGCGTTTTGACATATGCCCTAATAGTCTTAGCAGTTTCAGACTTTGATTTACTCAGGGCAACTGCCAACTCAACCCATTCTCTATACCCCATGCAAGCAACATCAGCATACTAATAAGCTTCCAATTCTGGACCCTCAGCACCTAGCCTGGTTATTTGAAGCTTCCATTGCTTACCTTTCTTTGAAATAGGGACAACTTTGACAATGGTTTCCTTGGCAAGTCTTCTGTTGGCCACATCAAAGAATTTTTTCCTTGCCATATTGTCAAAATGTACTTGGGCTTTTGCTGAGGAGGATACAGGCTTTGTCTTGGTCACTAAGACCTGTTCACTGTGCTCCTTCTCTCCTTCTTTCTCAATCACCGACTCTTTTGCAGCCTCTAATAGTTTCTCTGAACATCCAAGGAAGACATTTTAACTTTTCTTGCCTCCTTGAATGCAAAGGCTTTGGCAGCTTTAGCAGAGGCTTCTTCTTTCTTTTGTCTTTCCAGAATCTCAAGCTGCTCTTCCTTGAATGAATAATAAGTCTCCAGTGAAACACCCATTTCTTTGGCTTGAGACTTGTCAAATTTGAGCTGAGCAGCTTTAAGATAGTCAGTGTCCACAGAGGCCTTTTCTTTACTCTTTGCTGTTGTGGCTATAACAGCTTCAGTTTCCTCTTCCTCTTATTCTTCAGTTTGTTCTAAAATAAGATGTCTCCTCCTCCTTGGCCTATCCTCAGGAATGGATTCCTCCCCCTTAGATGATGCAGGGTTTAGAGATCCAAGCTGAGTAGGCTGAGTAGTTTTAGAGACTTTAGAAGAACCTGCAATAGGACCAGTTTGGGTGAAAGTTGCTGCTTGCCCTACTAATGCTGATTTCTCCTTAGAGGGAGACGAACATTTCTCTCCCTTAGACTTGGTCTTTGAGGCAGATATCTTCTCCCCCTTTGAAGGAATTGGCACAGAGCCTTAAACAACAGGTCTGTCTGAAGGAACGGATCCAACAGGCTGGACAGTAGCAGTTTTGGAAACATGTTTGGAACCAACAAGAGTGTACTAAGAAAGCCAAGTTGTCCTTAACCTCTGTTAACTGGGTAACACATGTGTGAAGAGAAGAAGAATTAGAGGTTGCAAGGGAGGACAGCTGGGAGATAGCTTCCCTGTCAGATGCTGTGAACACCAAACATTGAAGTTATGCAAAAGTCAGTTCAAGGGAGTCTTGCATATCATCAAAGTTTGATGACACAGAATTGGACAGAGATACCACTAAGGTATTTAGGCTGGCCAAAGTGGATGGGAGAGTGGTTGAGCAGGTTTCAACAAGGGCTGACAGCTGTTGGGAAATAGCTGACAGTATGGACACGGAGTCCTGCGGGGAAGAAAGAATTGATGAAAGGGGAGAGGATAGTTGTTGCAGCTGTGCAGTGAGTGCAAGCAGCTGAGAAGAATGGTCAGCTTGGGGAGCAGAGGTGGGACAAGAAGTCTTGAACGAATCAAGGAACCCCTGAAGCTGAGCAGACACAGAGTTTGAAATAATAGAAGGAAGGGAGGTCCTAGAACTTTCTAAGGAGCCAACTTTGTTGGTCAGCACAGACAGCTGATCCTTCAAAGATAGATCTTTGGGGGATGGAGTTGTATGAGTTGACTGTTTGAATTGGGTGGATGGCGAGGAGTGTGAAGGTGATGGTGAGGATTGTGGAGTATGTGGATTAGTAGATGAAGGTAGGGAGACTTTGGATAGTAATTCCATAGCCTGGGCATAAGTTAAATGGCCCAGCTTGGAAGGGTCAAGGGGACTTTCAGCAGTGGCTGTATCTGCATAATTAGGTGAAGGGATAGGAGTTGGTGGCCTTTCAGATGCTACTGGTAATGTAACACCTTCATGAATACCAGTGGTGGTTCACTCAGTAGTACCTTGGTTTATAGGCACCTCTTCATGGGGAGATTGGATGTGCATTTCAACATCATCAGTGGTGAAGGCTGATGATGGAATGTGCACTTGGGGAGCAGCCTCACCAAAGGGATGTTCTATTCCCTGAGGTTCATCAGCTTGGGGGGTTGGTCCTTCAACCGCTGTTGGGTGTTGAACAGCTGCATCACTAGGAGCAGAAGAGAAATGCTGATCTGCTGATTGGTTTATATAAGCAGCTTTGGCACCTTGTGCAGACTCAGATTGTGTATGAGAACTATGAGGGGGTGACTGTGTGGACTCAGTGTGGGGTGGAGAGGGCTCCTGCATTTCAATGTCTTCAGCCTGTTGAGAGGGTTGGACAGTTGATGTGGTGGTCTCCTTTTGTACAACTAGTTCCTTTTGGAAGGAACCAGAGGGCCTAGGCTGACTTAAGGTGAACTCTTTATGGAGTGAAGCCTGCTCTATGGTGGCTGCACTTTCTCCCAAAATAGGAGAAGAAAAAAAAAGAAGGGGTTGCTTCTTTGTCAACTGACTCCTGTTGGAAGGGGTCAGAGGGGCTGGTTTGAGAGGATGGTTTCTTTTTGGCTAATGATTTTCTCCTTAGCCTGGAGTATTGTGAAAAAGTGGGTGATTGAGGAGAAGTGGTAGGGAGTTGTGTTTGGACTGGAGGTGAGACTGGGTCAGGAACAGGAAGGTCAACCTGTTCCATGGTCTCAGGTGCCACAGAGACACCAGCCACAAAGGCTTCAGGTTCAACAGATGAACCAGGGTGACCAGCCTGCTCCCCCTCAGCCACTGAGGCTGATGGGGCAGACTTAGCTGTTTTAGCCTTCTTACGGACAGACTCAACTTCAGTTGTTTTCAAGGCCCGTTTAATCAGTTTAGGCCTTGATTTGGATTTTTCCTTGGGAGCAGCGACTGGATCCACCTTCTGAGAAGAAGGTCCTTCCACCAAACCAAGTAACCTTCTCATTGGAGTGGACAGAGGAGGTTCATTGTTGAGTACTGGGGTGTAAAATACCCTATTTCCATTAACAGGAAATGCAGCAGTAGTCAATAGAGGTTGGGAGTTGTACAGATGCTCACCACAGACATGTATGAAGACGAGGCTAAAAAACCTTGGGTATCTTACAGCAGCTGGATGCTGTTTTTGGTGCACCAAGTTCCTCAAATTCACGAAAATCCACCTTGCCATGTTCAGAGTAGTCCCATCCACAAGCTGTAGGACTATAGGAATCTCATCCTTGCTAAGCTGGTCAAATGAACCAACTTTGCAGCTGAAGGTCATCACCACTGAGGCGAAGAGAAAACTGTATGTTGGGGATAAGTCCCTTCTGAACAGCATGACACCCATGTTTGGTTCTGCTACACCACAGAAGCATAGCTGATTGCCCATTTGCTCATCCTCATGCTAAGGTTTGTCATAGGTGTCATCCACTGGGAGATGAAGAACTTCCATGAGAAGAGCAGTATTGATCTCAATGGTTTGAGTACCATTGAGAATGGTTCCACTGATGGTTTTGGTAGATGGATCATATGAACAAGTGTACCAAAACTCGTAGACCATCTCCTGATACATAACTCCAGGAGAGGCTGTCATTGCATAGTACAGGGGATGGGCTTGAAGGAAGTCCACCATGGGTTCAAAACCTTTTCCCACATAATTTATGGGAATAGTTAGATTAGCAATGTAGTTTGCGGGCTTGATTTTGAGCATGGTGTTGACAGATGGGTGTTTTCCAACATCATCACCAACGAACATAGGTAGAAGGGGGTTGTTTTGGTGAGCCATTTGGGAAAGTGGTAGGAAATTGCAAAAGTTCGAACACTTAGGCTTTTTAGGGTTTTTTAGAGAGTTATGGAAGCAGTAGGAAGAAGAAGATGATGAAACAGTGGTTTTGGTATTTATAGGATTTGAATGTGAGTGAGTAGGAGAGAGAGAGGTTTGGGTGGTTGATTTGAAATATTCTTAACGGAACGGTTTGCCATGTCAGAATGGTTGTCAGACCAACTTGACCTTTTTAACTACTAACACACGTTAACAAACATTATCCGCAGGTAATTAAGTTAAATAAATACTTTATTTAAGTAACTTAAATGTGAAGAAAGATAATTAAAAATTGATGTTCTAAGCTGTTGTTCAAACCTGTGATGAACAGGTTTCATCACAAACTGATCACTCTCCAAGCTGTTCATGCAACCTGGGCAGCTATATGAGAACATGTTTCATTGTGAAACCTATTCAATAGCTAAACAGGTTACAAGACATTGCCTTGTATGACAGATTAAGAGCGTGAGCAGGTTGGAGGTTTGTGCAACACCACAGACTTGAGGTTAAAACTTATTTTGTCAAGCCTGTTATATGTCCAAGCTGTCCATAATTTTCAAAAACTGGCTTAGTACAGGACAAGTAAAACCTGTCCTGTCCAAGCCGTTCTGTAAACTTTTGACAGATTTGAATAAGTGATCTTTAAAACATCAATGACACTTAGTCACTTTTATTTAACATGTCCAGCTTGCTTACGAGGTAATTAAACATTTTTTCATCAAGAGGTTTGGTGAAAATGTCTGCAAGTTGTTCTTCTGTAGAAATAAAACTTACCTCCACATTACCTTTTTGGATGTGATCCCTTATGAAGTGATGTCTGACCTCAATATGCTTTAGTCTGGAGTGGAAGACTGAATTGTTTGAGATAGCTATGACAATTGTAAGCTGCTACTGAAACAGCTTTGCCACAGGCATCAACATCCATATTTACATTGGCTGCCATTGGGGTTTTGATGAGAGAACATTGATCAAATTTAAACTTTTTTAAAAGATCTAATGTGTACTTTCTTTGATTGATAAAAATTCCATTGGAGGTTTGTTTAACCTGTAATCCTAGGAAGAAATTAAGTTCACCCATCATGCTCATTTCATATTTAGATTTCATGAGCAGTGAAATTTCTTGCATAACTGTTCATTTAGTAGAACCAAATATTATGTCATCCACGTAAATCTGAACAAGCATTATATAGTTTTCACCTTCTTTATGAACAATGTGGTATCCACTTTACCTCTGGAATAGCCATTGCTCAGAAGGAAATCAGTAAGAGTGTCATACCAGGCTTTAGGGGCTTGTTTTAGACCATAGAGAGCTTTGTCCAACTTATAGATAAAACCTGGATATTGTTCATTTTCAAAACCTGGATGCTGCTTGACATATACCTCTTCTTGCAGCTTACCATTCGAAAATGCACTCATGACATCCATTTGAAATACCTTCATGCTCTTGAGGGCAACATAGACTAGAAACAAACGAATTGCTTCTAACCTGGCTACTGGAGCAATTGTTTCATCATAGTCTATGCCTTCTTCTTGCCTATAGCCTTGAGCAACCAGTCTTGCCTTATTTCTAATAACATGACCTTGCTCATCCATCTTGTTTCTGAAAACCCACTTGGTGCCAATTATTGTTTTACCTTTAGGAACAGGGACCAGCTTCCATACTTTGTTTTTCTCAAACTGATTGAGCTCTTCTTGCATGGCAGTGATCCAATTGGCATCTTTAGGTGATTCATTTATTTTCTTTGGCTCCATCAGGGACACAAAGCTAGAAAACATACAAAAGTTTCCTAAGCTGTCCCAAAGAGTTTCTACCCCTTTGTTGATGTCACCAATTATTTGATCATTGGGGTGATACCTGATCCACTTAGGATCATGTTTCAGTGAAGATTCTCTTGTATCAGTTTCATTCTCATTAGGACTTGTAGAACAGCTTTCAAGATTTTCAGACACACTCATATCTTGAGCATGTTCACCTATTGAGAATGAATCGTTATTGTTGAACACATCAGCAGAGGATTCAGGGAAATCAGCATTGATTGGTTCGGGACATGGTGCATTAACTATATCAGTACACTTATTCACACAGGGTGTATCAATATAATCATCATCATGTCCATCGTGGTTAACAAGTTCCACTCTGGATGATGTGGAAGCTTTTGAGTCATTCTCTTCATCAATGGAATGCATAAGATCATTAAAGCTGAACTCTCTTGAAACTGATTCAGGAACAGCTTTGGTAGAAGCATTCTTAGACTCCTTAAAGGTGACATTGATAGATTCATCTATCACCTATCTTTTGTGGTTGTATACTCTGTAGGCTTTAGAAACAGCAGAATATCCAACGAACACACCTTCATCAGCTTTGGGTTCAAATTTAGCAAGCTGATCCCTTTGATTCAGGATGAAATAGGGACATCCAAACACATGGAAGTAGCTTATATTTGGCCTCCTCCATTTGATTAACTCGTAAGAAGTCTTATTGAACCTTTTCACCACTAAGGATCTGTTTTGAGTGAAGCAGACAGTGTTGACAGCTTCAGCCAAAAATGATGAAGGCAAACCTGATGCACACAACATGGTTCTAGCAGCTTCAATGAGGGTTCTGTTCCTCCTTTCAGCAACTCCATTTTGTTGTGGAGTTCTTACAGCTGAAAAGTTTTGAGAAATCTCTCTTTCTTCATAGAAGTCGTCAAGAGTATTGTTTCTGAATTCAGTACCATGATCACTTCTAAGCTGCTTGACTTGAGCAAAGTTTAGTTCTTCCATCTTTTTGATAAATCCAATAATTTCTCTGCCAGGATCTCCTTTGGTCTTTAGGAAGATCACCCATGTAAACCTGGAGAACTCATCAACCAGTACTAGAGTGTATCTTCTACCTCCTAGACTTGGGACACCAACAGGTCCAAACAAGTCTATATGGATTAAAAAGAGAGGAGTATCAATTATAAAATTATGTTTGGATTTGAAAGTTGTTTTTCTCTGCTTACCTTTCTCACAAGTTGTGCAGAGTTTATCCTTAGCAAAAGTTATAGAAGGCAAACCTGTTACCAACTCTTTCTTACAAAGATCGTTGGTATTCTTGAAATTCAGGTTTGATAGCCTTTTGTGCCATAATTAGTTTAGGTCTGCATTGCTCCTTGAGATAAAGCAGGTTTCAGTTGTAGTATCAAACATATTTCATGTCCACAACATATACACCTTTCTTCCTTTGTGCACACAACACAACCTTGCCTTGGGGATATAGTATGTACCCCAGGTGCTCATCAAAGTTAACCTTGTAGCCAGACACATAGGCTACTCTTTTGAATATTGCAGCACCAGCTTGAAGGGTTCCATATCCTTCTGTGGATCCCTGAACATTGTCACCAAAGGTGAGCTTTGGCCCTTTTTCAGGCGTGAGATCACTCAGAAAAATCTTTGTAATCTGTCATGTGGCCTGAGCAGCCGCTGTCAAAGTACCAAACCTAGCTTGGTTGTTTAACATGTAGAGTGTCATGAGAAAATATTAGTTTTTAGGGAACTCATCATAAGGATGAGTTCTCCTTCTTCATCAACATTTGTTGATGGACCACGAAGATCTACACTAATATTTCAAATTTGGAGTGTATCAGCTTGGATATTCTCCTCAATGACCATGTTACTTCTAACACTATTGGTTTTTTCAATGTTGGAAATAGCAGTGTCAGCAGGCCTTATGTCCTCAGTTTTAGGACAGTCTTTGGCCATATGAGTCATCTTCCCACATTTGTAGCATCTTCTCTTTTTAGACTTTTTGGAAAAAGTACTCCCAGAAACACATTCTGGGATATTCTTGTTGGATTTCTCAACAGGTTTAGCAAACTTATCACTATTCTTAGAAGAACCAACAGTTTGAGTGGAAGGTACAACACCAACAACTTTGCCTATGTCCTCTTTCCTCTTTTTAGGAGGGTAGAGATCTAATACAGGAAGTTTAATTGGCTTTTGTCTTTCCACAGGTTCGGGAAACTTATTCCCAGCTTTTTCAGGTTGAGCAATGGATTTGCCCTTGCCTTTACTGAGATGCAATGAATGTTGCCTATCAACATACCAGTGCTTCTAATTTTAAAAGAGTTCCTTCATTTATAACCATCTTTCCACTATGATTTAAAAACTTATTTGAAATCACAGCAGATTTGCTTTCAACATGAGACTTACCCCTGTTGAAAGCAGACTGCTTTCCTTTTGAAAACTTTTTCTCAAAATGTTCAGCATCAAAAGGGTTAACAGGTTTCTTCCCATCAGCTTTAGATCTAGAGCCTGTTTTGTTGACAGGTTTAGTGTCCAAAGCTGTAGTTTGAACTTGTTTTCCCTACTTTTGTTTGTGTGAACCAGCTATGCACTTAGCAGGCTGATTTGATGGAGAACACATTCCATCATCAGTCTTTAAAGATTTTCACACAAACTGTCAGTGTTTTGAGGCCTGACAAACCTATTTGTTAAGACAAGCTTTCCATTTATTCTTTGGATAAAGGTACTTGGAAGCTCACCAAGAGTGGATAAGTCTTTTTCAATATTATTTATCTCAACAACTGAAGCTGCTGTATCAAGATCACCTCCTAGATAGGCTTGGATTTGAGCATGGATCACCTCCTAGATACCCACATGGAGTCGTGTTGTCTCTTGGTTTTAGGTAATTTCATGACGAAGTCCATGGTTATATGCTCCCACTTTCACTCAGGAACTGGTAGTGGTTGCATATCCCGAAGGGTTTCTGGTGTTCTGCCTTATCCATTTGACATACTCTGCAACTTTCAACGAACTGATCGATGTCTTTCTTCATTCCTGGCCACCAATAATCAGCTTTAAGATCGAAGTACATCTTTGAGCTGCAAGGATGAATGGATAACTTGGACTTGTAGGCTTCAGATAGAAGAGTGTTGCGAATGGAACCATATTTAGGAATCCAGATTCGGTTTCCTTTGAGACATTGAAGCCCCAAATGATTCATAGACAAAAATTGAAGTTGCCCTTTGAGATTTTCAGAATAGATATTTTATTCCTTCAATGCTTCGGCTTGAGCATATTTAATGTCTTCAATAAGATCAGAAGAAAACACAACGGGAGTTAGGGCATAACAACACTTTTCAGGATAGACTTTTCTACTCAAAGCATCCGCGACCACATTGGCTTTGCCGGGATGATATAGGATCTCACAATCATAGTCCTTGATAAGCTCCAAGGACCGACGTTGTTTCATGTTCAGATCCTTTTGAGTAAATAAATGCTTGAGACTTTTATGATCGGTGTACAACTGACACTTAGTCCCATAAAGATAGTGCCGCCAGATTTTCAATGCAAAGGGAACGGCAACCAACTCAAGATCATGAGTTGGTGCACTTTTCTCATAGTCTTTCAATTGCCTTGAAGCGTAGGCAATGACTTTTCCCCATTGCATGAGGACACAACCTAAGCCAGTACCAGATGCATAACTATAAACGACAAAGTTATCATTACCTTCTGGTAAAACTAGGATTGGCGCTTCAATAAGTTTGTGCTTCAAAGTTTCGAATGCCTCTTGCTGTTTATCAGCCCATACGAAAGGTGTATTCTTTCGTGTCAACATCGTAAGTGGTACAGCAGTCTTCGAGAAGTCCATAATGAATCGCCGATAATAACCGACCAATCCAAGGAAACTTATGATTTCGGAGGCATTGCGAGGCGTTTGCCATTTTTGAACGGCCTCGACTTTGGAAGGATCGACTGAAATACCTTCGCCAGATACGGCATGGCCAAGGAATTGAATCTATAAAGAAATCAAAGTGGAATTTCAAGCTTTCATTGATACAAGGAACGTTTAGGAAATAGCTCGAGACAATGTAAAATTATACCTGTCTAAGCCAGAACTCGCATTTCGAAAATTTTGCGTAAAGTCTTTCTTTTCTCAATAACTCTAGCAATTGACGCAAATGAACAATATGATCAGCCTCCGTTTTGGAGTAAATCAGAATATCGTCAATGAATACGATAACTGACTTATCCAGCATTGGTCTGCACACACGATTCATGAAATCCATGAACGTCGCTGGTGCATTCGTTAAACCGAAAGGCATTATGAGAAATTCGTAATGACCATATCTCGTTCGGAAGGCTGTCTTTGGAATATCCTCATCTTTAACTTTCAGCTGAAGATACCCAGAACGAAGATCAATTTTGGAGAAATAACTTGCTCCTTGTAGCTGATCAAATAGATCATCGATTCTGGGCAGAGGATACTTGTTTTTGATGGTGACTTTGTTCAACTCGCGATAGTCGATGCACATACGGAGAGTTCCGTCTTTCTTCTTAACAAACAAGACAGGTGCACCCCATGGAGATGAACTAGGTCGGATAAATTCCTTCTCTAATAGATCTTGCAGTTGGTTTGACATTTCATGCATTTCTGCAGGCGCAAGTCTGTAGGGAGCTTTAGCGATGGGAGCCGCACCAGGAACTAAGTCAATTCCGGATTCAACTTGTCGTTCCGGTGGCACTCCAGATATATCATCAAGGAATACGTCTGGGAACTCACAGACGATAGGAATATCATATACAGATTTCTTGTTGGCTTCAGAGGCGGATTCAGACGAGACATAACACATATAGGATTCATGACCCTTAGATAGATATTTGCGCGCCTTCTCAACAGAAATGAAGCAGTGAGCACCTTTTTGCTTGTCGCCTTTGATTTCTAACACTCGGCCGTCTGAAGACTTGATCTTGATGATTCGGCGGTTGCAAACTATTGTAGCTTCATTGTTCGTTAACCAGTCCATGTCGATGATGACGTCGAACTCTTTTAACGGAATCGGAATAAGATCGAGATTGAACACGATGTTATCAACGAGTAGAGTGCAGTTATGGTATATGGAATCAGTCATAACATAATTGTTACTGGCCGTCTCAATATCGAGTATAACAGGAGGCTTTGAAGGAAACTTAGATAATCTTTGCGCAAAAGTAGTCGAGATGTATGAACGACTTGCACCGGAATCGAATAACACACGCGCAGGTATTGAATTTAGTAAGAACATACAGGTAACCACATCCGGGGTTTCTTTCGCTTCCTCCGCCGTTATTTGGAATGCGCGGGTCCTTGCAGTTGGAGTTGCGGCTGAACTTTTCATTGTAGAACCTCCAGCTGATGATTGCGATTGACCTCGGTGTCCACTATGACACTGATACATGAAGTGTCCACGTTTTCCGCATTTAGCACATCCAAGACCCTGCTGGGGGCACTCTTCTCTACTATGGCCGATCTTGCTACACACGTAGCAAGTTACGTCGTCCGGATTACACAATCCCATATGCGATTTTCTGCATCTTATGCAGAATCGTGGTTCATTTGTAAGCGAGTAGGCTTGAGCTTTCTGTGGCGAACTATACTATTGGGATTGTTGAGGTTGCTGGGACTGAGATTTGTTTGTCTTGAAGAATCTTCTGAATCTCTGCTTCTTTGGAGGAGAAGGACATGTAGGGTTCGTTGATGGAGCATAGAGTTGATCACCGTATTCTAAATATCCCCTCTCAATCTGCCTTGCCGCTTCAACCATTTCCAGATAAGATTTATACTTTATTGCACTCATTGGGTGTCGATATCTCGGGTTAAGTCCTCCACGAAATCGGTTCATCTTTCTTTCTTCAGTGGCTACCTGATACGAGGAATAGCCACAGAGCCGCGAGAATTCGTGCTCGTACTCGTCTACAGTCTTCGTTCCTTGGGTTAGCTGCATCAATTGAACCTCCATCTTGTCTTGTTGGTCAACAGGACAATACTTCGCGTTGAACTTGTCTAGAAATTGATCCCATTTTAAAGTTTGGATAACTTCCTCGCCATAAATATTTCTCTGGGTTTTCCACTAGGCACGGGCAGCGCCGAAGAACAAAGCTGATGCATAACTCACTTTCTTTGACTCTAAGCAATAATAGATTCTGAAGATTTCTTCAGTGTGGCTTATCCAATCCAACGCCTGGCTTGGGTTAACTGTACCCTCAAAGTTCAGGGCACCGCTAGCTTTAAAATATTTGAACTTACAGCCTTTCGGCTGCTCAATTTTGGCATTAGGGGTAGAGTTATCACAATCGGATTCATCATTCTGGATCTGTTTATCTTTTCTCTTATTCATTTTGTCAGAACATCTTTTTGCTTCGGCCTCATCTCTAGCCTGAAGCTGTTCTTGCATATTTTTGTTTTGGTGTTTTGAGTGTTGGGCTAGTAGTTGTTGTACCATTTCAAACATTTGCTGGGGGGTCATGTTGTTGGGAATGTCACCTGATCCTGACATCTTTACTGAAAATTAAAATCATTTAACTATCAGTTTATAGACTTAGATCTATGTACCCTTATTCCCATCCTAACAGTCTGTACATTCTATCTCAGTTCAAACCACCTAAATGATTGATACATATGTATTGCTTCAGTTTGAGACCAAGTATTACTCACGTAATACTTGATTCACTCAAACTATGTGCTCTGATACCATCCTGTGAAGACCACCCCTCACGGGGCAGTCCTCAGAGTCTAGGTCCCACATCATGCAACACGATATCAATCATAACTAAGATAGAGTAATTAAGTTGCGGAATTTAAAATTACAGTACAAAATATTAGGATAAGTTTAATATAGATTTTAGTACGAACTACAATTTTCAAATTAAACTTATAAAGGTACCAGACTAATCTATTTCATGTCATCATACAATCAAATTAAATCTACCCAGACCACCACATTCATCATCTGCCAATCAGTACCGAAAGGTTTGTTGAGTAGTGGTCTATAGAAAACTTCAATCTTGATCTTGTAAGACCTAAGAACTAGGTCCGACAGGTGAGTTTCCTTTATCTTTTCCTGTAAACATGTAAACAACATCTGTAAGCAAAGCTTAGTGGGAATATCGATTTTCAGATTACATGCATTAATCAAGCGGCTCATGGGTCAAAGCGTGAAATGTCTGGACTGCCGCTACAGTCACTCATGATTGAGACATAGTAGTCATAGAATCGGATGATGTTCAGCCCACGCTCACGCTTTTAGTGGAAGCTATTCACTTATGCTGGGCTAGCTACCAGCGGTCGTCATGGGGGAACATCAGAGTATCAATACCAAGTTCAATAGAACTGGTGACATAGCTAGGTCTAGAACAATAGGCCGACAAGGCTAATCATGCTAAGCTGAATTAATATGTCAAAGTGCGATCAATAAGGAAAGCATAGTAATTAAAGTCATGATATCAATAATTTTATAGCAATATCTGAAATGAACTGTAAGTACAATGTCATGCGAAATGATAAGTCAAATAGCTATCATGATCCACAGGGCATCACCGAACCATGGTGTGCACAGGTCACAATCTAGCTGAGCAAGTATGAATGTCAAATAATCTATCATCAACAATATGTATCAATCGGAAGTCTAGCATGCAAAACTGAATATCTATAACTCACAGGTTCTGTGGTCTTTATCAAGTAGATTTATAATCCACCACCTGAGTTATCTCAGGATTTTATCTTTAATCTTTGTGTATCTGATCTCTGTCAATTCGTTTCAATTCTGTGACCCACTGTCAATCTCTTTAGTTCTTTAGATCTTTGTTCAGAATTTAACTGAACCTGTCTAGAATTATATCATATCATATAATTAGCTTTTAGCTTTAAAATCTTTGTTTGATCTGATTCTGATAACTGATAATTTCTTAATTGTTTCGTTCATTTTCTTTGTTTCATTGAATTCTCAAAAGATATATATAAATATATATTTATATATATCATGTTGCTTTATTCATAAATCGTAAATTCTTATTTTAAAATATGTAAAATGGGCCACCCGAATTGGCAACCGAATTCGGACTTATCCGGATTGGGTCAACCGGATTCGGACCGAAATGATTAACCCGAATTAGGACCGACCGAACTGGCCATACGAATTTGGGATCGAAATGGACCATCCAAACTCGGGACATCCGAGTTCGGACCATCTTCCGTCCGAAATGAGTAATCCGAATTGGGACTATCCAGAACATAGGATCCGAATTAGCACTTTATCCGAATTCGGTCCTAACCGAATTCGGATCCATGACTTGCAAATTTTTCCCAGATTTTTGGTCTTGGTGTTCTATCTTGTGTTCATACGGGTTTTTCATAAAAATTCCCTAAAAATCCATTTTATCAACATGCAACTTACAATTAAGTTATATTATCATTATTGGGTTGATTTTATACTATTTTCTCTATCATTAACATAATTTATATTATCAAAATCATCCAAAATAAGCATTTTTGTCAAGAACACAATTTTACACAAAAATTCAGATTTTGGACTTATTTAGACGAATTAACAATTGATTTTTGTTTCTATGAGTTCTATATGCTTAGATTCATGATTATATACTAAAAATTTATACATGCAATACAACAAACTCATATTTTTGTTCCCAAGTTTCGGTTTTTTAGAAAAACCGAACCAAAAATTAATAAAACTTCGAAATTAAACTAAAGATTACCTCAAATCTTTGTAGTTTATTGTTGTTTGATGATTGTTGCAACCCTTCTTAACTTCAATTCTTCAATTAATTGCAAAGTTATGGATTTCTTGTTGAATTGTTGATGGAGCCGTAGGGTAGAGAGAGAGAGAGAGTGATTTTCTTAAATGGTGTGATAAATGACATTTAAGTTATTTATTTGGTTAATATATCTTAACTTAGCTATATTTGCAATTTAACCCACTATACTTTTGTATTTTACATCTTTTTTATTTTTTATCATCTAATAACTTATATCAATCATATAATTTATTTAAATAATTTCTTTACTTAATTAAATTACAAAACAAATAGTGTAATAAAATTACATTATTAGCTCAAAATACTGAAATTAAAGCTGGACCAAAAGTTAGGTTGTTACAAAATCAGTCCGAGATTGAAAGATCAAAAGATTATCTTAGGATAGATATCCAAATTTGAAGCTCTGCAGATGTATCCAAGGTTGGTAACTTGGATAAGACGTGGCTTTTGGTCATTGATTTTTCAGTTTCTCTACAGAAAAATGTCTGTAACTTCTTTCTGGAGTCGAATTGAGACTCGACAATTGCCTTAACCGGCTTTTCTGGTTCTACAAATCGCAAATCTCGATTCAAGCTTCGTTTTGACGTATGGTAGGCCCTCTAACGATATTCCAGTCAAAAGTTATGGCCTTTGGAAGCACTTAAAGTCACAAGTGTGATGACCACCCCTTATGGGGCAGTCTTAAGCGTCTAGGTCCCACAATTGGCAATACGATATAAGTCATAACTAAGATAGAATAATTAAGTTGCAGAATTATAATTACAGTACAACAATTAGGATAATTTTAATACAATTTTAGTACCGAGTTACCGTGTTCAAATTAAACTTATAAAGGGTACAAGACTAGTCTAATACGTATCCTCACACAATCAAAGTAAATCTACCCAAACCACTACAATTTCCATCTTCAAAACTATACCAATAGGTCATTTGAGTAGTGGTCTATGAAAACTTCAACTTAATCTTTGAAGGCCTAAGAACTAGGTCCGGCAGGTGCTTTACCCTTGTCTTTTCCTGCAAGGCTTAGTGAGATTATAGATTTATCAGATTACATGCAATACAACAAGGCGGGAATGTGGGTAATATGCGTGATATAACTTGACTGCCGCCAACAGCCATGCAAGGATGAGAAATAGATTATCAGAGTAGGATGATGTCCAGGCCACACACACTTTTAGTGGAAGCTATCCACTCAATGCTGGGCTAGCTACCAGAAAACTACGTGGGGGGGGGGGGGGGCATCAGAGTAATCAACTACCAAGTTCAATAAAACTGATGACATAGCAAGGTCTAGAACAATTGACCGACAATGCTAAATATGTTGAGCTGAAATCATAAGGTAGTGATGCAAACAACGATGATAAGCATAAATAAGCAATGTCATGATAGCAATATCAATATTGTAACAGTAACAGAAACGTATTGTAAATACAATGTGTGAATTCATATTTCATGCAATTCAATCACATACAAACAATCAATACGAACAATTATCAATCCAACACATTATATTGAATGATTAAAGAGAGAAATATTACATTGATGTTCTTGGTGACTTGCACAACACTTTTTCTCTCTATCAATCAGATCCGTATGTGTGTATGTGTATTTGTGTAATCTGAGATTCATAATTCAACAGTGCACATATCATTCCTATTTATACTTAATACACAAGTATTAAGTATTTACACAAACAACCCCTAAACTATTTAGTATTTATAAACATATACAATATAATTGTTTCATCTCTATTATTTATTCCCAACACAATGTGTGCAGGATGATATATCAAATAGCTATCATGATCCACAGGCCATCACCGAACCATGGTGAACACAGGTCACAATCAAGCTGAGCGTAAATGAATGCCAAATAAACTATCAATAACAATACGTCTCAACCAGAATAAAGCATGAAAACTGAATATCTATAACTCACAGTTTAATGAATTAATCTGCGTTGTTGACTTTAGCTTTATCAAGCGGATTACTCCGCCACCTGAGTTATCTCAGGAATTCACTTTAGGCTTTAAATTTCTATACTTGGCTTGGCTTTAGAAACTTTGACCCACTTTTCAATAACTTTGACTTTATTATTTTGTTTAGATTTATCTGAACCTGTCCAGAGTTTATCATTGCAAGAACATTAGTTTTAAACATTAAATTGACATGATTGTGATAACTCATTAATAATTATGTCCTTTTTCATGGACATGTGTGACTTTTATTAAGTCATTTAAGCTTTCATTTGCATATTATGAATCCACATTAAGACACATACGAACATCTCATGAACTTATTTGATGGTTGTATGTTCGTATAATTACATGTATTTTCACTTAAACATGTATGTTTGTTCATGGTGCAATATTTTATGAATTATGAACATAATATGTTTTCAATTAAATATTATAACTCAATTCGCATATCCATATGTTAAATTACATGTTTATATCATAATGTCTCCTTTTAAATTTAAATTAAAAGTTTATAGATTTTATACCTTATATAAATCATAAGTTTGTTTTGACATCAAATTATATAAATGAATACATAAATGTTCATTCTTTTCCAAGTTGATAAAATTGTATATATATTTTGTTTATATATAATTATGTAAATAAAAGACATATGGGTATTGATGTTATTTTTTTTACTCTTCTGTCATACATCAACACACACACACATTGAAGCTTTTATATATATATATATATATATATATATATATATATATATATATATATATATATATATATATATATATATATATATATATATATATATATATATATATATATATATATATAGTAGTGTACCCGCGCAAAGCGGCGGCGACTAACAATTTTTATTGGGTAACATGTTTGTTTTGAGACTCATCGGTTTTGGAAAAACAAGGAAAAAAGTGTGTGCCAACAATCAAGTTACATTTATGATTGCCCTATTTTCAGATTTTGATGGTATAAATTGAATATAATGCAAGGGACACATAATATATATGTTGTATCTACTGCATCACCAACTAACTTGTATTTTATTACTTTTCAACTCTCACAAATCAAGCACCAGAAGACCGATTTTAAAGACTTAAGCATTGTCCAAGGCCTAATTTTTCAATCGAGTATAAATACCAAAGACAAGATTTGCATGAAGCCCAGACTAATCTAAATCAAGGGAGGCCTAGAAGGTATATAAATATCTCTGCTCTTTAAGAGCACTTATATTTTCACGTGAAAATATATTTTGTTCAAACTGTAGACATAAAAAAAAACTTCAGACATTTCATCTCTAAAAAATAAACTACACCCAAGACTTGCACATTTAAGTTAGTTTCCTTTTATTTAAATCTTGTAATTTTCGTGAAGGACAACCGAAAATTGGGTTTCCTTTTATTTAAACCATGGAAGTTTCATGAAAAAGGATATCCGAAAATTGTCCAAAACACTTTTATTCTATTGTTTATCTGCAAAGATCACCCATCTAAAACCGGGTAAAACACAAACCCTTCTATTTTTGGAGGGTGATTATGGTATTCAATCTTTATGTAGATTTGATCAACAGTAAGCATTAAAAGAATTATTAACCTGTTTTTGTTTGTCTTGAGTAGTGGAGACATGACAAGAAAAAAAGTAAGTGGGAATAAAATAATATGTATAAGCACACAACTATATATAGAAACAACTTTAGATGATCAACAGTAAGCATTAAAAGAATTATTAACCTGTTTTTTGTTTGTCTTTAGTGAATAGCTTTAGACCGATGGCTTCTTAGCACAATCATTTCATTAATTAATTCTATAAAGAAAGACAACTTAATGACATCATGCTGCTTTGTTTAGTTCTTGAGTAGCAGCCTAGCCAAGCCCTAGCAGTTTTTGGGGATAAAGAGTCCCTCTCGGTGATAATATTTACCCCACAACCTCATTCGAGTATGCTTCGGAAGAGAGAATGTGTAAGCACAATATAACCTGAAAATATTTAAGGCTTGAATTTGATGTGTAAAAAGTCATATTATTGGATCAGTCTATTGAATCATCACATTTGTGGGAGTAACTGATTTTGGAGAGTATGCTTCAAAACTACAAGAGGTTCATAGTTATAGATTTTAATTAGGCTTGGAAAAAACTTAAAAATCATCTTAAGCTCGAATGAGATGAAATGAATTATTGAGTGTCAACCAACCAAAATTTGCATAATGAATGAAACCATCTAAGCAAATGAGTGTCAACTAAGAAATTATGATATATTAAAAATGTTAATGGGAAAGCTATCCATTCTGAGAAGTTGTCCCCACAAATTTTCTTCAAATCATCTGTTGAGACATACAAGGAGTCTTATGTTAACTGCCTTAAAGAAAGATATTCGAATGAAGCGAAGTCAAGAGTCAAAACAGTAATCTAAAGTTTATCATAATTAAACACAACTTTATTTAATGTTATTGCAAGTAAGAGAATACAATCACGTCAACTGCCCAAATTGTTATTTCAACATGAAACACATACTAAATAATGGGTGAAGTCAAGAATCAAGATGGTCACCCATTGTTTATCGTCAAGGCAACCTATGGAGTTAATAGCGTCTTGCGGTCCAATAGCGGTCAAGACCGCTATTTGCTTTCGCGGTTATTGCGGTGATACAACAGTATATTATATATATATATATATACATATATATATATATATATGTGTGTGTGTGTGTGTGTGTGTGTAATCATAGACATAAAGAACATAAGATGAAGAACTAAAATCCTAAAGAACATAAAGATAAAGAACACAAGTCATAAATAACTAAAATTATAAAGGTCATAGAATCGAACAACACATTAAACAAATAAAGATAAACAAGATACATCATTACTTTATAAAGTATTAAACAAAGTATTAAAGATTTAACAAAATATAGCTTAAAGAATGATCGATCAGGGCTACTCTTCCAAATAGCGGAAAATAGCGGTCCTAAATAGTGGAAAATAACGGCAAATAGTGTTAAATAGCGCCGCTATTCGCGGATCGCTATTTAGGACCAATTAACTGCCCAGAAGGCAACATAAATTTAATGTTATTGCAAGTAGTAGCATCTATGAGTGAACGCAACGTCAACTACCCGATTTGTTATTTCAACATAGAACACATACGGAATTATGGATAACCAGTTGTTATCAAACAACTAAGCAACAAGCTCACAGGTTTTGCTATTTTCTTACTTCGACTAAAGAATGCCATTTTTAATAGGAAAAAAGGGTGTATGCTTGAAAGATATCAGATTTTTTTCACCCTCGTTAGCCAATTGCTGATGTCGCTTCCAGACCCTCCATTAGCCATACATTTTATAAGTATTTAACTCTTTGTACCTGTATTATGCTATCACGAGGTTGGATGTCACGAATCGCAGATCTTTTCTTGATAATTTTATCTTCACATGCTCCAAGTCTCCAACAGCGTGGATGAACTTTTCGACCCTTTTTAGTTTGATACATCCAGCTTTCTAATCATCAACCTGTACATATTTCAAAAAAATTTAAAAGAAACAAAAAACTATGGAGACTAACTAATTGGTCAACAGGAATCAAAATTTTGTATATTGAATGCTAATTAAACTCTTAGTGAGCTAATGATACTCAAGAAAGATGTCAATATGTAAATCTTTCAGTTCTGATTGAACACAAAAAAATCTAGGAAGTTGCAACACATTTTACTTATAGTTCATGCATGTTTAAACTAAACCCCTTATCCTACAATCTTTGCTGCTGAAATGAGTTATCAACCATAATTCTGATGTGTTTCTTGTAATTATAAGTTATCAAGCATAAACAAATAATATTTTCATTAATATTTGCAATTAAAAGATGAAAACTTTAACCTTCAAAAGTCAACACAAGGCGTGGAAATATGAATCCAACTGACCTTTCATGGAGACACCGCATTCCATGCCATATCCATGGTTAAAAAAGATCAAAGCTTTCGGTTCCACATCAACACGAAACCATCGGCACGTGAAAATCTACAATATTTTCAAATTTACTAAAAATTTTAAAGATTTACATCAAACCCATAAAAACCCAAAAAAGAAGAAAACACAACATTTTATCAAAATCAAAGCATTTTATCAATATCAGTTGCATTCAAAATCAACATTTTATGAAAAATCAGCATTCGAAATCTGCATTTTATGGAAAAATAGAACATAACAGCACACACACAGTACAAATACATACTGCACATACATGAATACATTCTATATTCACAACACACATAAGCTAATATATATCTACTGTTTTTTGACTTTTTCACAGAAAATAAAAGGATGAAGCATGAGTAAAATGCTAAAGTTCAAGCACACAATTGTGGAACCAACACAAAGACATTTAAGCTAAATTATTGGGGTCTAACCCCCTGTTTTCGGACAAGCCGCAGCAACAATCTGAGACCGAGACTAAGTATCTTGGTCTCAGAATTGATTTCCAATTTAAACAAAAATCATGCTGAATTCAATCAATTAAACCTCTTACAAACATAGATGCATACAAGTAAAGAACTGAAAGTTCCATAGGATCATCTCGAAATACTGAAGACTTCTATTATTATTCTTCCAAATATAACATTAACACACTAACATAACTTTCTAATCAACATTAAAGAAACATACAGAGAGCGGCAGAGCTATAGTTTTTGGACAAACAGATCTCTTGTCAAGTTAAAACTGCAAAGATTGATCTTCAACTAATGAGACTATATCTAGAACAAATACATGAAAAAAAATTATATATCATTCAATCACAATAGGTACCATACATCAGACTAAGTTTCTCATCATAATAGAACTTATTTGTATCAGCCAATTTTGCCTACAAATAAATATCAACTTTATAAACAAAAAAGGAGGCAAACAACAGAACTAAAATTCATTTTCACTATGTAAATTATAAAACATGAAAGAATAGTTTTGAAATAGAAAGACTGAATCTGATTGTGTGCAAAATTCAAACATATATTACATATTACTTAATCGCTGAATGGTTACCTGTTTGTCACTACGAGGCTTCAGAACCAATCCTACAGTTTTTTGAAGGAGCTGGGAACCAAATTAAGCCGAAGCGACCAAAGCGAGAAGAACCCCCAGATGCTTTACTTTGCGAATCAGCAGCGCTTTCCTTTGATGGATCACCAGGTTTAACCATGCATGGACACATTGCAACTCGCTTGCAACTGGTAAAAACATCCAGTATAAAAAATCTGCTTAGCCCATCTTAAATTTCAGAGGTGGAAGTGGCCCTGTTAGCTAGAGATTTTGATAGACTTGTTGTCCCTTTAGCCGATGATTCTCCAACAGCACTCATTAAAGTTAGAAAATCCCAATAATAAAGTAATTAAGAAAATGTATAAATGATAATAACATAAACTCGATTTATAGCCACTCCAACCAGATTTGTTCATGAGGTGTCTATTAATGTTTTAATGAGTGGAGGCATAAAGAAGTAATCTACAGTGACAAGCTTACAAGAAAAACACCAATATAAAAAAAATTCAACCACATAAATTACCAAAACCCCAAAAATGATATCACAAAAAATTTGATATTACAAAATTAGTTAAGATATACGAGAATAAATCTGACATACACAACCCACTATAACACATACAAGTCTCAAAGTGATCATTTACAAGCTTACACTAATCACAAACACAGACACAAATAGTACTACACATTAATCTTTCTAATTTTAATCATTTTCAGCAGCAAAAATAGTTGGTTCATGGGTAATTTAAACACTCAATCCATCACCCAAACATACATAAATGTTATGATGCCAAAGCCGAAGGCCATTTGGCCCTCTTGGCCTCATTTACGGCTCCAAAACAGACACAAAATTCCATGGACAGCAACATTTTTATGTCTCAAAATTTTAGTTTAAATCTTGGAATTTAATCTTCAAAATGCTAATAGATGCAATTAAACATATAATAAAAACATGCACGGTTTCCATTTCAATTTTGTAACACTAAACATTTCAAAATAGTACAAACTTACTTCCTGAGCATTTCACTGATACTTCAACTCGTTGATGGTGATACAAGTGTAACTGTTGTTTTCTGCAGTCCAGAAACATGTGTAAGACTTAAGTGAGATTTTCAGCAATTCATGATACATATTAAGAAGTAAAGTTACCATGATTCACCGCTGCAGCAGTTGGAATTGCCCCTTTCCCTAACTCAACTGCAACAGTGGACTTCTGATGAACCCTAAAATTCAAATCAAGAGGGTTTCAGATAATGAAATAGAAATAGAATTATGAACAGAAAGCAAACCTGTTTGATTGTTTGATTAGCGATCGGTGGGTACGAAAAGCAACTCGCGTGAATCGAAGGCGGTCATTAAAAATTCAAATAGAGGATGGTATTATGAAGAGAGCATAAATCGACATAGAAGGCTAAGAGTTTAACAACATAGGGAAAGGAGGAGTCGCCTGGGGAAGAGAAGTTGTGTCTTGGAAAGGCCACGTTACTGCAACTAATCTGCACGCTTGATGATTTATTGTTGCATTAGTGTGCTTGTACCCAATGCATGTTAGACTTGTAAGTCTTAAAATTCAAGACTATGCATTAGATGATTGTACCTTATGCAGTGACTATTGTTGCTAAACTAAATGCATTATAAGTAGTAAAGATATATATATTATATTATATTATATTATATATATATATATATATATATATATATATATATATATATATATATATATATATATATATGTTAGGCACAAAAAGGTCTCAGTCAAACCTGCTCTACATCTTAGGGGGCGATTCTTAATCAAACCTGTTTGATGCACTTGAAAGTATAATTTAAGACATGTTTATGCCTTATTGAAACCTGAAAAATGATTTGCAATATCAGCCCAAAGTTGTTTACCATGTTGCATTCGTTGCAACAAAGGCAGTTTGTCCAAGCTGTTCTGTCTGCTGAACAGGCTGGACATAAACTTTCTACGATGCTCTACTCTGATGAGCAGCTTGGACAGTTTACAAGTATTCTGTTCATTGTGAACAGAACCTGTTCTTTGTGAACAGGCTAAACACTAAATGGAATATGTTTCCAAGTCCTCATGTATTGTTTTTGGCTACAAGATCAGTTTACAAGTCAAAGACAAAGCAAAAAACAGAACTGCACAGCCTGTCTACGTTGTTCTGTTACATGAAGACAAATGGATATCTGAAAAGGGTGACAAACCTTTTCTTATATCAAAATGGCCTTACCAAAAGAAGAAAAATTCAAAGTTGACATTCCTCTTTTGGTTAAAGCCTTATGCAACAATGACAAAAATGAAAAGACAAAGATTCTGCCATGTGAAGACAAATATGTTTTATCAGAATGTGCAGAAAAGGTGTCTTGTCTTTTTGGAAGGACTTTCCACTATCTCATCTGTCCAATGAAGAAGCTTCACTGAGATTCTTCTCTCGAGTATGAAAAGAAGCTTCTAAGGATTCTGAGATATCCAAGAGTGTGAAATCAGAACGTGCATTGAAGTGTGTTATTCCATGCATGCAAGTCTGCTTAAATAAAACAGTAGAGTGTGTCTAAGCTGTCCTTGTTTAAGCTGTCCATCTGAGTCTTGTAAAATCAGTGAGTGCATCTAAGTGAGTGTAGTCATTGTATCTAGTCTGAGTGTGTCTTAGATTAGTTGAACAACTGTTGTATCTGTCATCTCAGCTTGAACCTTTTCGTAGTTCAGGCTTGTTTGTAATTAACACTTGTTGATAATATACACAAACATTGAGAAAAGAGTGTTGAGTTTTTAAATAGTTGTATTCACCCCCCTCTACAGCTTTGAACAATACACTAGGGAAACCTTTTGGGACCTACAACTGGTATCAGAGCGGTTAGAGTGTGTGTTTACTCTAGATCTCTCATTCTCCCTACTTTCCCATGGACAACAGTGCTGCAAGTTCCTCCTCTTACTATGACAATGGGTCAATGGCAGAACCCCCCAAGGTCAATCATCAGAACTTCTCTGGCTGGAAGTGTAGAATGATGCTATATTTAGAGAATCTGGATGTACAACTACCAGAGATAGTAATGGAAGGTCCCTATGTGCCATCCTCTGTTACTACCATTACTCCTGGTGTTGAAGGAGCTGCCCCTGAAATCAGAACCTTTGAGAAGGCCAAAGCTCAATGGTCTGATGAAGACAAAAGACTGGTTGCTCTGGATGCTAAAGCCAGGAATAACCTGGTCATGTCTCTGCCTGATGATGTGTTCAAACAGGTTGAGAAGATGAAGACTGCAAAGGAGATGTGAGATACTTTGTGTACCGTCTATGATGGTCCCACAATCACACTGGATAACAGGATAAATAATCTCGTTAGACAGTATGAACTCTTCTTTGCAAAACCAAAGGAGTCACTCACAGAAACCTACACCAGGTTTACTGCTCTTGTAAATGATCTCAAAGCTGTTGGAATCACAAAGGACAACCTGACTCTGGTGAACAAGTTCTTGGACATCCTGCCTGAAGAGTGGAACTATTTTTCTACCATCTTAAGAAATTCAGGTACCATCAAAGGTATGGATCTTGTAAACTTATACGGATCTTTGCTGAATGATGAGCAGTCAAGGCAGCAGAAAAGAAATGCCTTGGAGATGTCTAAGAGAGGTGCTGCCTTGGTGGCTAGCGTGAGACAACCTGTCAGTCAGGTGTGTGATGTGTGCACACAACCTGATAAACAGGCTAATGATGAAAGGGAGGAAATGTCTGATGAAGAAGACAGTGCAGATCTTGTTGAACTTGATGATGAGCAAATGATTGCAATGCTTGTCAAAAGGTTCAACAAGAAAAGGTTTGAAAGAAATATGCTGCAGGGGAACTCAAATGCTGTCAAAAAGAAGGCATTTGATAAATCTAAGCCTGAGTGCTTCAAATGTGGCAAGACTGGCCATATAGCTGCTGACTGTGTGTCAAAAGCTGTTGAACAGTCATCCAAACCATACAAGACTAACAGGGATGATGGCTACAGTACCTTATGGCCATGGCTAAGCTGAAAAAGTTGGAAAACTCAGTGGCTTGCAACAAGCAAAAGGGACTCATGGCTAAGACATGTGATTGGGAGGAGTCTGACTCATCCTTAGATAAAGAAGACAACAACTGTCTGATGGCCAACACTGACGTCCCATCAACCAGCAACTTCAAACAGGACTTGGCTGAAGCTGAAGCCTTCAGCAACTTAGAGAACTGGAACCCCACAATCATGTACAAGGTACAAAACTTTATGGCTTATAGTTCAGATGAAAAAGTAAAAATGTTTGAATATATGCTTGTTGATTTAAAAGCTGCTATTGAGAAGCATAATGTTTTACTATCTGAAATCTCTAAGCTTAAAACTGATGTTGAAATAAAATCCAGTAAATTGGACAGTTTTCATAAGTTGGAAACTGAGCTTGATGAATTAAAACACATCAACTCCATATTACTGGAAGAAAAGAGAGAGACAGATGTAAAACATGCAAAGCTTCAAAAGATAGTTGACTCTTGGTGCCAATCTACACAAAAAGTCAGCCATTACATCAGTCAGCAGATCCCTGCACAAATCCAAGCATATCTTGGAGGGGATCTTGACAAAGCAGCTTCTATTGTTGAGATTAATAATCTGAAAGATGACTTATCCACTCTTGGTGAGCTTCCCAGCACTTTCATCCAGAAAATAAATGGAAAGCTAGTCTCAACAAACAGGTTTGTCAGGCCTCAAAATACTGACAGCTTGTGTGAAAAAGCCCCAAAAGCTGATAATGGAATGTGTTCTCCATCAAATCAGTCTGCTAAGTGCTCTGCTAATTCACACAAGCAGAAGAAAGGAAAACATGCTCAAACTGCAGCGGTGGACACTAAACCTGTTGGCAAAACAGGCTCTGGGTCCAAAGCTGATGGTAAGAGACATGTTAATCCTTTTGATGCTAAACATTTTAAAAATAAGTTTTCACAAGGTAAGCAACAAAGGTAAGTCTCATGTTGAAAGTAAATCTGCTGTGGTTTCAAATAAGTTTTCAAATCATAGTGGAAAACTGGTTATAAATGAAAATAAGTCTTTCAAAACCAGAAGCAGTGATTATGTTGATAGGCAGCATCAATCACATCTCAGTAAGGGCAAAGGCAAAGCCATTGCTCAACCTAAGAAATCTGGGAATAAGTTTCCCAAACCTGTGAAAAGTCAAATACCAATCAAGCTTCCTGTATTTGACATCTGTCCTCCCAAAAAGATAAAAGAAGAAACAGGCAAAGCTGTTGCTATTGTGCCTTCCACCCAAGCTGTTGATTCATCGAAAAATAGTAATAAGTTTGCTAAACCGGCTGATAAAATCAACAGAAATAATTCAGAATGTGTTTCTGAAAGTTCTTCTTCAAAAAAGGCTAAAAAGAGAAAATGCTATAAATGTGGGAAGAAGACACACATGGCCAAAGACTGTACTGAAACTGAGGACATGAGGCCTGTTCACTCTGCTAGTTCCATCATTGCTAAAACAAGCAGTGTTGGAAGTAACTTAGTCAATGAGAGTGGTATCCAAACTGATACCATTCAAATAGGAAATATTAGTGTGAATATCACTAGCCCATCAATAAATGTTGATGAAGTAGGAGAACTCATCACTATGATGAGTTCCCCTAAAAGTAACTAATGTTTTCCTATGACACTCTGCAGGACAAACAACCATCCCAGGTTTGGTAATTGGACAGTGGCTGCTTAGGACACATGACAGGTTGCAAGGACTTTCTAAGTGATCTCAGGCATGAAAAAGGGCCAAAAGTCACATTTGGTGACAATGTACAGGGATCCACTGAAGGATATGGAACTCTTAAAGCTGGTGCTGCAGTGTTCAAAACGGTAGCCTATGTGGTTGGGCTGAAACATTATCTTGTTAGCATAAGTCAACTGTGTGATGCTGGCTTCACGGTTAACTTTGATGAGCACCTGGGTTACATATTGGATCCCCAAGGCAAAGTTGTGCTGTGTGCTCAACGAAAGAATTGTGTATATGTTGTGGACATGAAATCTGCTGATCCCACAACTGAAACCTGCTTTCTCACAAGAACCAATGCAGACCTTAACTGGTTATGGCACAAAAGGCTGTCACACCTAAACTTCAAGAATATCAACAAACTCTGTAAGAAAGAGTTGGTAATAGGTTTGCCTTCTATAACTTTTGTTAAGGATAAGCTCTGCACAGCTTGTGAGAAAGGCAAGAAGAGAAAATCCTCTTTTAAATCCAAGCATAATTTTTCTATTGATACTCCTCTCTTCTTAATCCACATGGACTTGTTTGGACCAGTCAGTGTCCCAAGTCTAGGAGGAATAAGATACACTTTAGTAATGGTTGATGAGTTCTCCAGGTTTACATGGGTAATCTTTCTGAAGAGCAAAGGAGAGGCTGCTAGAGAAATCATTGGATTTATCAAGAAGATGGGAATGCTGAACTTTGCTCAAGTAAAGCAGCTTAGAAGTGATCATGGTACTGAATTCAGAAACAGTACTCTTGAGGACTTCTGTGAAGAAAGAGGGATCTCACAGAACTTTTCAGTAGTAAGAACTCCACAACAAAATGGAGTTGCTGAGAGGAGAAATAGAATCCTCATTGAAGCTGCTAGAACCATGTTGTGTGCATCTGGTTTACCTTCATCATTCTGGGCTGAAGTTGTCAACACTGCTTGCTTCACCCAAAATAGATCCTTAATGGTGAAAAGGTTCAACAAAACTTCCTATGAGCTGCTCAAAGGGATGAGGCCAAACATTAGCTACTTCCATGTGTTTGGATGTCCCTGCTTCATTCTGAATCAAAGGGACCAACTGGCAAAGTTTGAACCCAAAGCTGATGAAGGTGTGTTTTTTGGATATTCTGCTATCTCCAAAGCCTACAGAGTATACAACCACAAAAGAAAGGTGATAGATGAATCTAATAATGTCACATTTGAAGAGTCCAGGAGTGCCTCCACCAAAGCTTTTCCTGAATCAGTTTCAGGAGAATTCAGCTTTGATGATCTCATGCATTCCAATAGTGAAGAGAAGAACTCAAAAGCTTCCACTACATCCAGAGTAGAACCTGCTAACCATGATGGGCATGATGATGATTATGTTGATACACCCTGTGTGAATAAGTGTACTGACTTAATTACAACTTCATGCCTTGAACCAATCAATGCTGATTTTCTTGGATCCTCTGCTGCTATGTTTAACAATGGAGAGTCATGCTCAACAAGTGAACAGGCTCAAGATATCAGCGTGTCTGAAAATCTTGAGAGCTGCTCAACAGGACCTGTTGAAGATGAAAATAACTTAGGAGAATCCTCATTGAAACAAGATCCTAAGTGGATCAGGTGTCACCCCAATGATCAAATAATTGGTGACATCAACAAAGGGGTGCAAACAAGATGGGACAGTTTAGGGAACTTTTGTATGTTCACTAGTTTTGTGTCCCTAATGGAGCCAAAGAAAGTGGATGAAGCACTTAAAGATGCCAACTGGATCACTGCCATGCAAGAGGAACTCAATCAGTTTGAGAGAAACAAAGTATGGAAGCTGGTCCCTGCTCCTAAAGGAAAAACTATAATTGACACAAAATGGGTTTACAGGAACAAGATGGATGAACAAGGTCATGTCATTAGAAATAAGGCAAGACTAGTTGCTCGAGGCTACAGACAGGAGGAAGGCATTGACTATGATGAAACATTTGCTCCTGTGGCCAGGCTAGAGGCAATTCATTTGTTTCTAGCCTACGCTGCTCATAAGAGCATGAAGGTATTTCAAATGGATGTGAAGAGTGCATTTTTAAATGGTAAGCTGCAGGAAGAAGTCTATGTCAAACAGCCTCCAGGTTTTGAAAATGAACACCATCCATGCTTTGTCTATAAGTTGGACAAAGCTCTCTATGGTCTAGAACAAGCCCCTAGAGCCTGGTATGACACTCTTACTGATTTCCTTATGAGCAATGGTTATTCCAGAGGTAAAGTGGATACCACACTGTTCATAAAGAAGGTGAAGTCTGATATTATGTTTGTTCAAATATATGTGGATGACATAATATTTGGTTCTACTAATGAGCAAATATGCAAGAATTTTTCATTACTCATGAAGTCAAAATATGAAATGAGTATGATGGGAGAACTTACTTTCTTTTTAGGATTACAGGTTAAACAAACCTCAAATGACATTTTCATAAATCAAAAAAAGTATACTTTAGATCTATTAAAAAAGTTTAAATTTGATCAAAGTTCTCCTATTAAAACCCCAATGGCAACCAATGTAAAGTTGGATGCAGATGCCAGTGGCAAGACTGTTTCAGTAACAGCTTACAGAGGCATGATTGGGAGCTTGCTGTATTTAACTACTAGTAGACCTGATATTATGTTTGCTACTTGTTTATGTGCTAGGTTTCAAGGTGATCCTAAAGAATCACATCTAGCTGCTGTGAAAAGAATCTTCAGATATCTTAAGGGTACACCAGGTTTGGGTCTTTGGTATCCCAAAGACTCAAGCCTTGAACTAATAGGCTATTCAGATTCTGATTTTGCAGGCTGTAGGCTAGATAGAAAAAGTACAACAGGTGAATGTCAACTCCTTGGTGGTAAGTTGATAAGATGGTGCAGCAAGAAGTAGAACTCAGTTTCTACTTCTACTGCTGAAGCTGAGTACATTGCTGCTGGAAGCTGCTGTGGGCAGATTCTGTGGATGCAGCATCAGCTTGAAGACTATGGACTTGTATATAAGAAAACTCCTATTCTGTGTGACAATACAAGTGCCATAGCTATCTCAAACAATCCAGTGTTTCACTCCGGAACAAAGCATATAGAGGTCAGATATTACTTCATCAGGGATCACATTCAGAAAGGTAATGTGGAGGTAAGTTTTATTTCCACAGATGAACAGCTTGCTGACATTTTGACCAAACCTCTTGATGAAAACAGATTCAATTATCTGGTAAGAAAGCTGGGCATGTTAAACAAAAGTGACTAAGTGTCCAAGATGTTCTAAGTCATTATATGTCTCACACTGCTCAAGTTTCGCAGATCAGCTTAGACAGAACAGGCTATGCATATTCTATACTTAGCCATTTTCTGCAAAACTTGAACAGCTTGAGCATATAACAGGTTTGACAATAACAACTTTTATGTCAAACCTGATCTGTTGATCAAACCTTTACCCTGCTCACTCTCTCAATCTGTCATATAAGACATCGTCTTATAACCTGATCAGCTATTGAACACAACCTGTTTTTACTTAGCTGCACAGGTTGAAGGAACAGCTTGTGATGACCCTACTCATCACAGGTTTGACCAAAAGCTTAGACCATCAGTTTTAATTACCTTTCTTCACAATTAAGTTACTTAATTTTTGTTTTTATTTAACTTAATTAATGCGGATAATGTGTGTTTACGTGTGTTAGTGATTAAAAAGGGCTCAAGTGGTCTGACAACCGTTCTGACATGGACAACCGTTCCGTTTTACGTTAACGAACATTTCAAATCAACCGCCCAAACGTTTCTCTTTCGTACACACTCACATTCAAATCCTATAAATACCCCCTACTGTTTCATCTTCTTCTTCCTCACTACTTCCATAACTTCCTAAGAACCCTAAACCTCGACTAAGTGTCCTGTGCTTATACTACTTTCACTACTTCCCAAATGGCTCACCGAAACAACCCCTTTCTGTCTGTATTTGTTGGTGCTGATGTTCAAAAACATTCATCTGTCACCACAATGCTAACCCTGAAACCTACCAACTACCTTGCAAACCTAACCATCCCCAAAAACTATGTAGGGAAAGGCTACGAACAAATGGTGGAGTTTCTGAAAGTTCATCCTCTGAACTATGCCATGACTGCCACTCTTGGTGTCCTGTACCAGGAGATGGTGTATGAGTTCAGGTACACCTGTGCCTACAACCCATATATCAAAGTCATCAGGGGAACAATACTCAATGGGACTCAGATCATCACTCGTCTGATCAGGGAAGTTCTTCGTCTTCCTGTGGCTGGAACCTATGTTCAGCCATAGCCTGAAGATGAACAGATGAGGAATCTGCTACACTTCTGTGGTGTAGCAGAACCCAAAGTTGGAGCTACACTATTTAGGAAGGATTTGTCTCCAACCTACAGTTTCTTATTTGCCTCGGTGGTGATGTGCTTCAGTAGCAAGGTTGGTTCATTCGACCAACTCAGCCGTGATGAGATTCCTATTGTCCTACAGCTGGTGGATGGGACTACAATCAACATGGCCAGATGGATTTTTATGCATTTGAGGAATCTGGTGCAGCAGGAGACACGTCTAGCTGTTGTTCGTTATCCCAGATTTCTGAGCCTCATCTTCAAGCACGTTTGTGGTGAGCATCTGTATAACTCTTAGCCCTTACTTCGTACTGCTGCATTTCCTGTTATAGGAAATAGAGTTTTCTACACTCCGGTTCTCCCAAATGAGCCTCCTCTAACTACTCCAATGAGGAGGTTGCTAGGATTGATGGAAGCCTGGAAGGACCCTCTGATGTGAGGGTGGATCCAGAAGCTGCTCCCAAAGGAAAATCCAAATCCAGGGTCAAGTATGTTAAGAGGACCCTGGAAACGACTGAAGCTGGGCCTGTCCCCAAGAAGGCCAAAACAGCCAAGTCTAAGTTTGCACCTTCAGCCTCTGTGGCTGAAGGGGAGCAGGCTTCTCACCCTGATTCATTTGTTGAACCTGAAGCCTTTGTGGTTGGTGCCTCTGTGGAACCTGAGACTATGGAACAAGCCAACCCACCTGTTTCTGACCCAGTCTCCAAACCAGTCCAATCTGACCCTCTCATCACCTCTCCACAATCACCCACCTCATCTCTCAAATCATACCAATGCAAATCCATTTCCAAAAAGAAAACAATAGCCAAACCAGCCAAAACAACCCAAACCAGCCCCTCTGTTCTCTCTCAACAGGGTTCAGTTGAAAAAGAAGAAACCACTGCTGCTTCTCCTATCTTGGGGGAAGCTTCAGAACATTTGGAGCCTGCTTCACTCCAAAAAAGAGTACACCTAGAGTCAGCCTAGACCCTCTGGTTCCTCCCAACAGGAGCCAGTTGTACAATAGGAGGCTACCACATCAACTATTCCAGCCTCCCAACAGGCTGAGAATATCGAAAGACAGGAGTTCACTCCACTCCATACTGAGTCCACACAGTCTCCACCTCATACTTCTGCACACCCTGAGTCTGCACGAGGTGCCCACACTGCTGGATTAGACCATCCAGCAGCTCAGCCTCTAATCTTTGTTCCTCATGATACAACTGTTTTACACCCAACAGCTTCTGAAGGACCAACTACCCTAGCTGATGAACCTCAGGGCACAGAACAACCCTTTGGTGAGGCTGCTCCTCATATGCAAACTCCATCAGCAGGTTTCACCACTGCTGATGTTGAAATGCAAATCCCATTTCCCAATGATGAGGTACCTTTAAACCAAGGTGCTGCAGAGGGAACAACCCAAGGCCTTAATGAAGGTGCTGCAACACAAGCAACATCTAAAGGGCTCCCAACCTCTTTCCCCTCTCCTGATGATGCAGCTACAGCCACTGCTGAAGGACCTCTCGACCCCTCTAAGCTAGGCCACATTACTTTTGCCCATGCTATGGAGCTTCTCTCAAAAGTACCTTATCCCTCTCCATCACATCCATAAACACCAGCCTCATCCTCTTCATCACCATCCACACAATCCAAACAGTCTACCCATACACCTCCATCCCCTAAAGATCTGCCTTTGAAGGATCAACTTTCCTTGCTGACCAACAAAGATGGCTCTTTAGAAAATTACATGTCTTCTCTTCCCTCTCTCATTTCAGACTCTGTGACTGAACAGCTCAAGGGATTCTTAGATGTGTTCAAGAATTCCTTTCCATCCACTCCTCAAACTGACACCTCCTCACAGCTGCTTGCACTCACTGCACAGCTGCAAAATATCTCTACTTCCCTCTCCTCAATTCTTTCACACCAATAGGACTCTGTGTCCTCTATGACAACCATATCCCAACAGCTGTCCACTCTCCTTGCTACTTGCACTACTACACTTCCTACCACCTTGGCCAGCCTAAACACTCTCATAGTCTCTCTATCAAATTCTGTGTCAGCAAACCTTGCTGATGTGCAGGACTCTCTTGAGTTACATCTTGCATAGCTTCAAAGTTTGCTATTCACAGCTTCTGATGGAGACAATATTCTCAAGCTGACATCTATTGCTGATTCCCAATCCTCGTCTCTTCAAACCTGTCTTTCCCCACTTGCAGAGGTGAAGGACAACCTGGCTTTCAAAACTGCTGTAAAGCCTGCTGAATTCGTTTCTTCAGGCAGACCAGGTGTTGAAGGTGCTGGTCCATCTTCTGCAAAGGGGGAGAAGTTGTCTGCCTCTAAGACTAAGTCTAAGGGGGAGAAAACCTCTTCTCCTAAGGAGAAATCAGCATCTACTGGTCAAACAACAGGTGCATCAGTAACAGGTACAGGTCAGGTTGAAGGTGCCTTTCATCAAACTGAAGCTGCTCAGCCTACTCAGGCTGGATCTCCAAACCCTGCACAATCTAAGGGGGAGGAATTCATTCCCGAGGAGAGGCCAAGCAGCAGAAAAAGGTATCTAATTCTGGAGGAAGAAGAAGAAGAAGAGGAGGATATTTTTGAAGCTGTTATCACTACAACAGCTAAAGGAAAAGAAAAAGCAGCTTTTGATCCTAACCGCCAAAAAGCAGCAGAGCTAAAATTTGACAAAGCCAGGGCTAAAGAAATGGGTCTTCCCATGGACAAATATTATGAATTCAGAGATGAACAGCTCAAAGCCCTGGATGCACTGAAAAGAGAAGAAGCCTTTGCCAAAGCTGCCAGATCTTTTGCATTCAAAGAGACAAGTAAAATCAAAATGCCCTCTTTAGATGTGCAAAGAAAACTACTGGAAGCTGCTAAAGAATCACCTGGTGATAAGGAAAAAGTTCCACTATGACAACTTGGCAAGGAAAAAGTTCCATGATGTTGCTGAAAGAAGGCTAGTGAAGGAAGCAATTGTCAAAGCTGTCCACACATCAAGAAAAGGCAAACAGTAGAAATTGCAAATAACCAAAATGGGTGCAACATGCCCAGAACTGGAGACTTATGACTACACTGATGTTGCACAAGTGGGGTACAGGGAATGGGTTGAGCTGGCAGTTGCCCTGAGCCAGTCTATGTCTGATACGACTAAGACTATCAGGGCATATGTCAAGAAGCTGATGGAGAGAGTGAAAGACCTTGGCCTGATCTCAAAAGAAGTAAGTGAGGGTGTCTCTGTGACTTACCCCATGATAAAGGCCAGGAGGACCAGGAAGGATTCTGAGCTGGAGGAACTCCTCATCTTGATTGAACAAGGTGATTATGCTGTTGAAATCAAAGGAGTTGACCACAGCTTGCCTAGAGGAGTAGAGTTTGAAGAACGAAAAGTAATTGAAGAGCCCGAGTTGGGGGCATTTTTTGTGGATCCATTGACACAGAAGAAATGCTTTCAAAGAGCATCTGATCTTCACAAAGTAGGTCTCAAACAGCTTGGGGCCTTCAGACTTGCAAACTCTTTCAAGCAGTCCAGCAAGTGGAGAGCAGCCATCTGGGACCAGCTCAGAGGCTTTTATGAGAGAGGAGAGCTTCAAGATCCCAACTTTATGTTTCTCGAAGTTGAAATTCAAGATCTGGAGGAAACAAGGGATGAACTTGAAAGAATGTTTGAAGAAGGACTGCCACCACCAATGCACTGAAGTCCATCTACTATATGAGTAGGTGAAGAATGGAAGATGTCCATCTGTTGGACAGGCTTGCCATTATCTGCTCCCAACATCAACAGTGCAAATTGTTGAACTCTTTTGTACAATAGTTGTACTTAGTTACATCAGTTGTAACTTTTCTTATTTACATTAGTAGTAATATACACTAGTACATTAGTTGTACTTTTGTAAAAACATGTGTTGTTTATGTAATCAAAATCAGTATATATAAATTGATCTTTTACTTTACTTAAATGTTATAATTTCATTTAAGTAAAATGTGTTCTAAAATGTATAGTGAATATTGATTAAATCAGCTCAGACTCATTATTGCAAATAAGGGGTTGTTAGGCACAAAAAGGCCTCAATCAAACCTGCTCTACATCCTAGGGGGAGATTCTTAATCAAACCTGTTTGATGCACTTGAAGATATAATTTAAGGCCTGTTTATGCCTTATTGAAACCTGAAAAGTGATTTGCAAAATCAGCCTAAAGTTGTTTACCATGTTGCATTCGTTGCGTAGAAGGCATTTTGTCCAAGCTGTTCTGTCTGCTGAACAGGCTGGACATAAACTGTCGACGCTGCTCTACTCTGATGAGCAGCTTGGACAGTTTACAAGTGTTCTATTCTTTGTGAACAGATTCTGTTCTTTGTGAACAGGCTAAACACTAAATGGAATATGTTTTCAAGTCCTCATGTATTATTTTTGGTTACAAGATCAGTTTACAAGTCGAAGACAAAAAGAAAAACAGAACTGCACAGCCTGCTTACGCTGTTCTGTTACATGAAGACAAACGGATATCTGAAAAGGGTGACAGACCTTTTCTTATATCAAAATGGCCTTAGCAAAAGAAGAAAGATGCAAAGTTGACATTCATCTTTTGGTTAAAGCCTTATGCAATAGTGACAAAAAGGAACAGACAAAGATTCTGCCATGTGAAGACAAATATGCTTTATCAGAATGTGAATAAAAGGTGTCTTGTCTTTTTGGAAAGACTTTCCACTATCTCATGTGTCCAATGAAGAAGCTTCACTGAGATTCTTCTTTCGAGTATAAAAGGGAGCTTCTAAGGATTGTGAGATATCCAAGAGTGTGAAATCAGAACATGCATTGAAGTGTGTTATTCCATGCATGCAAGTCTGCTGAAATAAAACAGTAGAGTGTGTCTAAGCTGTCCTTGTTTAAGCTGTCCATCTGAGTCTTGTAAAATCCGTGAGTGCATCTAAGTGAGTGTAGTCATTGTATCTAGTCTAAGTGTGTCTTAGATTAGTTGAACAACTGTTGTATCTGTCATCTCAGCTTGAACCTTTCCGCAGTTCAGGCTTGTTTGTAATTAACACTTGTTGATAATATACACAAACATTGAGAAAAGAGTGTTGAGTTTTTAAATAGTTGTATTCACCCCCCTCTACAGCTTAGAACAATACACTAGGGAAACCTTTTGGGACCTACAATACATATATATATATATATATAATATATATAATATATATATATATATATATATATACTATATATATATATGTGTGTGGTGTGTGTGTGTGTTGTGGTGTGTGACTGTGTATATATATATATATATATATAACATATGTGTGTGGTGACTATATATATATATATATATATATATATATATATATATATATATATATATATATATATATATATATATATATAGACATACAAGGAAAAGAAGTTAGCTTTCTGTTTTGACCCACAACACACACAAGCATTAAAAAGAATGTTGTGTTTTTGTTTTATTCATACACACACATACTGCACACGCATCACACACACTGTACATGTATATATATAGACACTGCTACACACTCACACACACTCTTAACACACACACACACACACACACACACACACACATATATATATATATATATATATATATATATATATATATATATATATATAGATATATGTATGTACTGATTTTGGTTTTTTTTAAGCCACGACACACACACACACACAGATATATATATATATATATATATATATATATATATAAGTCCGAGATTCCACTCATACATCCGAGATTTGTCCACAAAACATCCAAAATTATATGGTTCAGATATATAACCAAGATCACATATATATATAGCCCCTTTTCACCGAGATTACAACATAACCGAGATTTATCAATCTCGGTTAAAACATCTGAGATTACTACATATATCTGAGATCACCAATCTCGGTTAAAACATCCGAGATTCACTAAGAATTGTGAATCTCGGTTCTTCCATTCTCATGCAAACCCACATAACAAGCATGACTTATTTTCCTTTTGGTTTTACTTTATTTCAGCTGTAAAATCATATCCACTAATGTGTTTGATGATTCTATATATTGCTTAAACCCGCACTCATGCCATTCACTTGATAAATTTGAAGTTTAAATTGATGATTCTTGCTTGGCTTTCTTCTACAGCCGTATCTCACACATTCAACACAAAATTAACGAAATGAAGGTTACCTTGATTAAAGTCTAGATTCTTGTACTTTGTCACTTAACGAACAATTCCGAACTTGAATTACCGAATTTCGTTGATAAATAAGCGAGAAATCGAAGCCGAAAGATTGAACGTGTTTACGGTGTCATTTTCTTTGAGTTGCAGAAACAATTTGGAGAAGATGAAGTGAGTAATCAAAGTGATTACTCACGCATGCCTTTTATATGAATACAAGTTTAGCCATTTGACGCTTTGCACTCCCAATCCTTAACTTTAAGTTAATTACATAAACGGATCAATCTCAAATCTTTTATTCGTGTGCCACAATCATAATTTGTGTCAAGTATATATCTAATTTCATTCACTCTCGTAGATTATATTTCATTAATTTGGTCATTTGTTTTATAATTTTGGCCTAGCACACTAATGTATTTACTTATAAGCAAGTAATTATCATGATTTGACTAATCACATTTATGTAAGATAAACGGCAACTTTATTTCAATTGCCGTCAATTTGGGTAAATTATGTTGCTAAAATTCATAATATTTAACTTAATTAAATAATTTCATTACTTAATTAAATTAAAATACAAATAATGTAATTAAAAATTGCATTATCAAGTCGAATACAGAATTAAAAAGTTAGGTTGTTATAACAAGTTCAGATGTATTGAAGTTTACCAGCGAAGAAAGGTCCGAATTTCGGATGTATGATGCTAAATTCAGATGGAGTGAAGTATGGTCCGAAGTTCAGATGTATGATGTGAAATTTCGTATGGTTTGAAGTATAGTCCGAAGTTCGGATGGTTCGAGGTTCGAGGTACGGTCCGAATATCGTATGTATGGTCCGAAGTTCGGATGTATGGGCCAAAGTTTGGATACCTGAAATTAGAGACCCGAAGTTGAGACCCGAAACTGTGGATGGTCCGAATTTCGGATGAGCCCGAAGTTTGAATTAGTCAAAGTTCTCAGAAAAAAACTCAGCAGAACTGATACTCTTGAAGACGATGAAAAGTAACCAAGAATTTCAAAAATCCAACTCCAAATGATGTAAAAACCCAAATTAATGATCCCTTAATGCTCGAAAATAACAATAAACAACTTTTAAACAAGTTTCAACCTCTAATTTCAACAAATCTGTGATTAATTTCAATGAATCACCATGAAAATTCGAAAAAAGGTGAAGAATAAAATATCTCTTAGATTTAAAAAGTAACCCTCATATCATGCTAAAAACTAGCAGATAATGAAAGGACTTAACTAATAATCATCAAACGATCACAGATCTATTTAAATAAAGCAGAAAGAACAATTTATTTTGAGATCAAGAATGAAAAAACCGTATGAATAGGGACGATTTTGTGAAGAAAACGATTTTTATCCAGTTGAAATCCAATCTTATAGCTCTGATACCAATTGACAACTTTGATTCCCAATATATTTTGCACTCAAACACAACAAACCAAATGATTTATACTAAGAATATGAAGATTACAAAGAGAGAATTTTAGGCACTCAATCTCAAGGAACTTTCACACTAAAAAACACTCACTTAGGGTGGAGGCTTCTCCAAAACCCTAGGAGAACAATACTATATATACCTGAGCTTAAATTAGGGGTTTGTCCAAACACTCCCCTTAAAGTCTAGGAAATTAAGATTCCCCACAAAGTAAACTATTCTTATTTACAAATTGAACCTAAACCGTTTATTATATTTAAGTATACACTATTTTAGGGCTAACAATCACCCCTTTAGTGTATAATTAAATGTTTACAATTAAGCGCAATTACACAAGCTTGAATTACAAGAAATAAAATTTCTAACAGGAGGGTTTGTCCAAATGATCTAAGCGGATTTGGATATCAAAAATAAAGAAATGAAGAAATCCTAAGTTATACCAAATAATAATGGAAGAGTACCAGTCATAGATAGTACAACTTGAAGCTGACCTCGAAGATTATCAAACGACGGTAGGAAACGAGATACCGATACTTAGATGTTCACTAATATCTAGCCACTTAAAAGGGATGAGGATGAATCTAATCCTAAATACTATAACTAACTAGCAGAACCAACTAAAGTCATAAAAAAGAAGTAAAATGTAAATCTTTACGAAGCCAACAGATCAATGTGAATAGTAACTAAGCATCTAAGACGTAAAGATATCAAACTAAACATAAGGGAAATAGCAGATATAATAAAAGCAACAAACACTTGGATACGTGTTTTAGGATTAATGAGAGTAAAAAGGTGAATAAACACTTAGGATGTTTGGATTGCCAAAAGATCCAAACAGAGATGACAGAAATGAACTATAGACTTTCACTAATCTAAGACACACTCAAACTAGTTACAATGAAATGACTCATTAAGTTTCACTCACTGTTTACACAAGACACAAATTGAACAACTTAGAGACTGAACAAGTTAGACACACTATGCTAATTCACTCAAGTTGCACTGAACATGTATGCATGAAAAACACACTTTGCGTTGCACTCACGTTCTCTGTTTGTTGAATTCTCAGTTCTTTTCTCTTTCCTTGGAAGCTTCTCTTTTATACTCATATACAGAATCCCAGTGAAGCTTATTCATTGGTTGTAGAGAAAAGATGGAATGTCTTGTATAAGGAAAAGATTGCTAGTCTGCACCAAAAGAAAACTGACAAAGCAGATTTATCTGCTTATTGCAGAATCTTCGTCTCTTACCTTTTTGTCTCTGTCGTCCTTAGCTTTAACAAAAGATGGAATGTCAACTTATGACCTTTATTCTTCCTTGTAAAGCTATTTTTGTATAAGAAATGGTCTGTCATCCATTTCGAATATCCTTTTGTCTTCATGCTTCAAAACAGCTTTGGCAAATACTTAGCAGATCTGATTTTCCAAATTGTCTTGATTTTGTAGACTAATCTCAACTTTCAAAACTTTGCATGAAGGCTTGGAAACAAATTCCATAATGTGTTAAACTTGTTCACAAAGAACAGAACACTTATCCGAGTCAAAACCGTCCAACAAACATGGACAGCTTAGACATATTCTGTCAAACCTGTCCAGTAGAAATGGATTGTTTTGGCTAACTGCCAGGTTACAACTAATGTAACAGTGTAAAGTAGACTTAGGCTTTGAAAATCACTTATCAGGTCTGATTAAGGAATTAAAAAGCCTTAAAATATCCGCCTAAGTGTGTCAATCAAGTTTGATTAGAAACCTCCCCCTATGACATAGAACATGTTTGATTGACGCCTTTTTGTGCCTAATAATCTCCCCCTATTTTCCATATTTAGCCTAAGGCTAAGTATATCAGTTATCACTATATACATTTATATTACAATTGCATAAATGAAATTACAACATAGATTTCAGGTAAATGATAAGTGTATACATAAAGAAAACTGACCAAACAACTAATGTTTACAAAGAAAAAGTACAACTAATGTACAGAAACTTCAACTATTTAGACTGTTGATGTTGGGAGCAAATAAAGGCAAGCCTGACCAACTGACGGTCAGCTTCCGTTCTTCATCTACACAAATAAAGGTACTTTCTCTTTCTCCTTCTCTAACTCAGCAGCAGCTTTGAGGAGTTTTTCTTGTTCCAGACCAGCCAACATTTCTTTCTTCGCTTCAAAACTTTCATTCAAAACTTTCAACCTCTTGGTTAAGGTAGAAAAGCTCTTGGCTATCTAGTTCACCTCTAGCATTGTAAGCTGCTAACTGGTTCATAATTGCTACTCTTTACCTTAAGTGCTTGATGTCAGTTGTCATGTATCTGAAGGCAAAAAGCTGTTTGACACCAGCTTTGGGAAGATTTGAAGCTCTTTGAAAACACATCTTCTTAGTAAGATGATCCGCATAGAATATTCCAACTTCAGGATCTTCAATAAACTTTCCAGCAGGTTCTACACCTTTGGGCAGGCTGTGATCCATACCCTTGATCTCAGTGGCATAGAACCCTTGTTCAATCAGCTTGAAAATTTTCTCAACATCTGTGTCCCTTTTCTGTCTTCTTGGTTTGATCTTGGGTTCCACTTTGGAGGTACCCTTAATCATTTCTTCAGGAATGAGACCCAACCCCTTTACCTTCTCCATTAGCTTTCTCACAAATGCTTTAACAGTTTTAGCAGTCTCAGGTTTTGAACTGCTTTGAGCAACTGCAAGTTCTACCCATTCTTTGTATCCCAGTTTAGCTACATAAGCTGCTTCATATGACTCTAGTTCAGGGCCATCAACACCAAATAGTATAATCAGTAGCTTCCAAGGCTGATTCTTCTTTGAAGTGGGAACAACTTTGTCATTTGTTTCCTTGGCCAGTTTTCTTTCGGCAACATCAAAGACTTTCTTTCTAGCCAAGTTGTCAAAATGAAATTGGGTTCTAATAGATGAAGGGGTGGTGGACACAAATTTTTCTTTGGTCACGGAGACCTTTGAACCTTTCTCCTTCTCTACTCTGTTTTCAATGTCAGCTTCTTTGATAGCTTCCTCCAGCTTCTTTGCACTACTAAAGATGGGATTTTTACTTTCTTTGCCTCTTTGGCAGCCAAAACTTGAACAGCTTTCACAGAGGCTGCTTCCTCTTTTACTCTTTCCAGGAGCTTAACTTGTTCTTGTTTCCACTCATACTAGGTTTCAAGTGGAATTTTCATCTCTTTTGCTTGAGCTTTATCATATTTAAGTTGGAGCTCCCTTTCAGCCTCTGTATCCACAATAGCCTTTCCTTTTCCTTTGGCTCCAGTGGATAAAGCAATCTCAACATCCTCCTCTTCTCATGATTTCCAGGACTAGTTGTCTTATATTGTTGGGCATGTCCTCAGATATAAGTTCATCCTCCTTAGATGGTGCAGGGCTTGGAGACTTAGCCTGAGTAGGCTCAGCTGTCCAGGAGTCATGAGATGTACCTGCAGTAGCACCAATGGCTAGTTGGCCTGCTGCTTGCCCAACTGAAGCTGATTTCTCCCTAGAGGGGGATGAAGATTTCTCTCTCTTATACTTAGTCTTTAAGGCAGACTTCTTCTCCCTCTTTGAAGGAGATGGCACAGAGCCTTCAATAGCAGTTTTGCCCAAAGGACCAGATCCAAAAACTTCTCAGCTCATCCCAGATGGCTGCTCTCCATTTGCTGGACTGTCTGAAGGAGTTGGCAATTCTGAAGGCTGCAAGCTGCTTAAGACCAACTTTGTGTAGGTCTGAAGCTCTTTGAAAACTCTTTTTCTGGGTTAAGGGATCTACAAAAAATGCCCCTAACTCAGGCTCTTCAATTACCTTGCCTTCTTCAAACTCCACTCCTTTGGGCAGGCTGTGATTAACTCCTTTGATTTCCACAGCATAATCTCCCTATTCAATCATCATAAGGAGTTCTTCCAGCTCTGAGTCTTTCCTTGTCCTCTTGGCCTTTATCTTGGGATATGTCACAGAGACACCCTCACTTATATCAGTTGAGATCAGGCCAAGATCTTTCACTCTCTCCATTAACTTCTTCGCATATGCCCTGATAATCTTAGCCGTTTCTGACTTTGACTGGCTCAGGGCAACTGCTAGTTCCACCCATTCCCTGTACCCCATTTGGGCAACATCAGTGTGATCATAAGATTCCAGCTCAGGGCCTGTTGAACCCATCCTGGTAATTTGAAGTTTCCACTGTTTGCCTTTTCTTGAAATAGGAACAGCTTTGACAATTGGTTCCTTAGCAAGTCTTCGGTCAGAAACATCATGAAACTTCTTCCTTGCCAGGTTGTCAAAATAGAATTGGGTTCTAGCAGAGGGCACTTCAGTTTTGGTCACTGAGACCAGAGCACCCTTTTCTTTTTCTGCTTCCTTCTCTTCTGCTGATCCCTTAGCAGCTTCCATTAATTTCTTTTGCACATTCAGAGTGGACATTTCGACTTTCCTTGCCTCTTGAATTGCAAAAGATTTAGCAGCTTTGGCAGATTCTTCTTCTTTCCTTAGAGCTTCCAGGGCTTGAAGCTGTTCTTCTCTAAACTCAAAGTATTTGTGCATAGGAAGACCAATTTCTTTGGCCCTGGCTTTGTGAAATTGAATCTCTGCTGCTTTCAGTTGCTGGGGATCAGTTGCTGCTTTTTCTTTTCCTTTAGCTGCTATAGTGACAGCAGCTTCAGGACTTTCCTCCTCCTCCTGTTCTTCTTCTTGTAAGATCAGATGCCTCCTTTTGCTACTTGGCCTGTCCTTAGACATAAGTTCCTCCCCCTTAGTCTTAGCAGGGTTTGGAGTTTCAGCCTGAATAGGCTGAGCAGCGTGGGAGGCACCCTCCAGTGCACCTGTTGAAGCTCCTGCTGGTTGACCAGTGAGTGTTGCAGGCACTGATTTCTCCTTAGGAGAAGAAGTTTTCTCCCCCTTAGACTTAGTCTTCGAGGCAGATGACTTCTCCCCCTTTGAAGGAGATGTATCAGCACCTTCAACACCCGGTCTGCCTGAAGACACAAAGACATCAGGCTTGCCAGCAGTTTTGGCAGGAGGTCTGGGGCCAACAAGGCTATTCACTAAGAATGCCAAATTTTCCCTTACCTCTGCAAGCTGGGTAAGACAGGTTTGAAGAGAAGAGGATTGGGTATCAGCAAGGGTGGTCAGCTTAACAATATTGTCCCTATCCGAAGCTGTGAACAGCAAACTTTGAAGCTGTGCAAGATGTAATTCGAGAGAATCTTGCACATCAGCAAGGTTTGATGACACAGAATTGGATAGGGAGCCAATGAGTGTGTTCAAGCTGGCCAGAGTATTAGGAAGAGTAGTGTTGCAAGAAGTTAGGAGAGATGACAGCTGTTGAGAAATGGCTGTCATTGAGGACACAGAGTCCTGTTGCAGTGAAAGAATGGAGGAGAGGGAGGTGGACACATTTTGCAACTGTGTAGTGAGTGCTAGCAGCTATGGAGAATGATCTGTTTGTGGAGTGGCAGGGAAGGAGTCCTTGAACAAATCAAAGAAACCCTTAAGCTGTTCAGACACAGAGTCTGAAATAATAGAGGGTAGAGAGGTCATGGTATTTTCTAAAGAACCAACTTTGTTGGTCAGCAGAGAAAGCTGATCCTTCAAAGGCAGGTCTTTAAGAGATGGAGGTGTGTGGGTGGACTGTTTAGATTGGGTGGATGGAGAAGATGATGATGAGGCTGGTGTATGAGGATGTGAGGGAGAGGGAAGAGGAACATTTGATAGAAGCTCCATAGCCTGGGCAAAAGTAATGTGGCCCAGCTTGGAGGGGTCAAAGGGTCCCTCAGCAGCGGCTATAGCTGCTTCATCAGGAAAAGGAGTTGATGTTGGGGGCCTTTCAGATGCTGCTTGTGTTGCAACATCTTCATGAAGGCTAGTGGGGGTTCCCTCTGCAGTGTCTTGGTGTAAAAGCACCTCATGGGGAGGAGGGATATCCATTTCAACATCAGCAGTGATGAAACCAGCTGATGGAGTTTGCATTGAAGGAACAGCCTCACCAAAGGGATGGTATGATCCCTGAGGTTCGTCAGCTTGGGTTGTTGGTCCCTCAGTAGCTGTTTGGTGTAGAACAGCTGTATCATGGGGAACAGAAGTTTGAGGCTGAGCTGCTGATTTGTCTATACCAGCAGTGTGGGCACCTCGTGCAGACTCAGGGTGTAAAGAAGTGTGAGTGGGGGACAGTGTGGACACAGTATGGAGTGGAGAGGGCTCCTGTCTTTCAATATTCTCAGCCTGTTGGGAGGCTGGAATAGTTGAAGTGGTTATCTCCTTTTGTACAACTGGTTCTTGTTGGGAGGAACCAGAGGGTCTAGGCTGACTCTGGGTAGACTCGGGTTGGAGTGAAGCATGCTCCAAGTGTGCTGAACCTTCTCCCAATATAGGAGAGGCAGCAGGGGTGGCTTCTCTTACAACTGAACCCTGTTGGGAGGGAACAGAGGAGCTGGTTGATTTGGCTGATTTTCTTTTGCGGTGGTATTGGATGGATGAAGTAGGTGATTGAGGGGAGGAAATGAGAGGTTCAGACTGGACAGGGTGTGAGACTGGGTCAGGAACAGTTGGGCTGGCCTGTTCCATGGTCTCAAGTGCCACAGAGGCACCAGCCACAAAGCCTTCAGGGTCAACAGATGACCCAGGGTGAGGAGTCTGCTCCCCCTCAGCCACAGAGGCTAAGAGTGCAGACTCAGACTGAGCTGTTTTGGCCTTCTTTTGCACAGGCCCAGCTTCAGTGGTTGCCAGGGTCCTCTTAACAAGCTTGGACCTGGCATTGGATTTTCTCTTGGGAGCAGCAGCTTCTGGATCCACCCTCACAGCAGAGGGTCCTTCCACCAATCCTAATAATCTCCTCATAGGTGTGGACAGAGGAGGTTCATTTGGAAGTACAGCAGTGTAGAAAACTCTATTCCCTATTACAAGGAATGCAGCAGTATGAAGTAAAGGCTGAGAGTTGTACAGGTGCTCACCACAAATGTGTCTGAAAATGAGGCTCAGAAACCTGAGGTATCGAACAGCAGCTGGTCTTGGTTCTTGCTGCACCAGGTTCCTCAAGTTCAGAAAGATCCACTTAGCCATATCGATTGTAGTCCCATCCACCAGCTGTAGGACTATTGGGACTTCATCACGGCTCAGTTGGTCAAATGAACCAACTTTGCTACTGAAGCTCATCATCACAGAAGCAAACAGGAAGCTGTATGTAGGAGACAAATCCTTTCTGTACAGTGTTGCTACAATTTTGGGTTCTGCTACACCACAGAAGCGTAGCAAATTTCCCATTTGCTCATTTTCAGGCTGGGGCATATCATATGAATCAGCAACGGGCAGATGAAGAACCTCCCTGAGAAGATCAGCAGTAATCTCAATGGTCTGAGTCCCATTGAGAATAGTCCCCTTGATGACTTTGGTGTTGGGGTTGTATGCACAAGTGTACCAGAACTCGTACACGATCTCCTGGTACAGGACACCATGAGTTGCAGTCATAACATAGTTCAACGGATGAACTGTTAAAAACTCCACCATTTGATCATAACCTTTCCCCACATAGTTTTTGGGGATTGTAAGGTTGGCAATGTAGTTTGTGGGTTTGAGGGTTAGCATTGTGGTGACTGATGGATGTTTCTGCACATCATCACCAACAAACACTGGTAGAAAGGGGTTGTTTCTGTGAGCCATTTGAGAGTAGGGAAAGTAGCAGAAGCACAATACACATAGTCGAATATTTAGGGTTCTTAGAAGGCAGATGATAGTAGTGAGGAAGACGAAGATGTAACAGTATGAGGTATTTATAGGATTTGAATGTGAGTGTGTATGAGAGAGAAATATTTGGGCGGTTGATTTGAAAAGGTCGTTAACGGAAAACGGAACGGTTGTCCATGTCAGACCGTTTGTCAGACCACTTGAGCCCTTTTTAATCACTAACACACGTAACCCACATTATCCGCAGTAATTAAGTTAAATAAAAACATAAATTAAGTAACTTAAGTTTGAAGAAAGGTAATTAAAACTGTTGGTCTAAGCTGTTGGTCAAACCTGTGATGAGCAGGGTCATCACAAGCTGTTCATTCTTCAAGCTGTTCCCTCAGCCTGTTCAACTATGTAGGAACAGGTTGTGTCCAATAGCTGAGCAGGTTACAAGACAATGTCTTGTAAGTCAGTGTGAGGGAATGAGCAGAGTGAAGAATGGACCATCAGATCAGGCTGGACGAGTAAACTGTTTGTGTTCAGCCTGTTGTATGTTCAAGCTGATCAAGGATTTCAGAAAAGTGGCTAAGTACATAACACGCAGAGCCTGTTCTGTCTAAGCTGTTCTGAGAAACTTGATCAGTGTGAAACATACAAAGTTTTAGACCTTTGAGGATACTTAGTCACTTTTATTTAACATGCCCAGCTTGCTGACAAGGTAATTAAACCTTGTTTCATCCAGAGGTTTGGTGAAAATGTCTGCAAGCTGTTCATTTGTGGAAATAAAACTTACCTCCACATTACCTTTCTGAATGTGATCCCTGATGAAGTGATGTCTGACCTCAATATGCTTTGTTCTTGAATGAAAAACTGGATTGTTGGAAATGGCTATGGCACTTGTGTTATCACACAGAATAAGAATTTTCCTATACACAAGCCCATAATCTTCAAGCTGATGCTGCATCCACAGAATCTGCCCACAGCAGCTTCCAGCAGCAATGTATTCAGCTTCAGCAGTAGAAGTAGACACTGAGTTCTGCTTCTTGCTGCACCAACTTATCAACTTACCACCAAGGAGTTGACATCCACCTGTTGTGCTTTTCCTATCTAGCCTGCAGCCTGTAAAATCAGAATCTGAATAACCTGTTAGTTCAAGGCTGGAGTCTTTGGGATACCAAAGACCCAAACCTGGTGTACCCTCCAGGTATCTGAAGATTCTCTTAACAGCAGCTAGATGAGATTCCTTTGGATCAACTTGGAATCTAGCACACAGACAGGTGGCAAACATAATATCAGGTCTACTAGCAGTTAAGTATAGCAAGCTCCCAATCATACCTCTGTAAGTTGTTACTGAAACAGCTTTGCCACTTGTATCAGCATCCAATTTTACATTGGTTGCCATTGGGGTTTTAATAGGAGAACTTTGATCAAATTTAAACCTTTTCAAGAGATCTAAGGTACTTTCTTTGATTTATGAAAATTCCAGTTGAGGTTTGTTTAACCTGTAATCCTAAAAAGAAAGTAAGTTCTCCCATCATACTCATTTCATATTTAGATTTCATGAGTAATGAAAAATTCTTGCATAACTGCTCATTGGTAGAACCAATTATTATATCATCCACATAAATTTGAACAAGCATAATATCATATTTCACCTTCTTTATGAACAGTGTAGTATCCACTTTACCTCTATAATACCCATTGCTCATAAGGAATTCAGTAAGAGTGTCATACCAGGCTCTAGGGGCTTGTTTGAGACCATAGAGAGCTTTGTCCAACTTATAGACAAAACCTGGATGATGTTCATTTTCAAAACCTGGAGGCTGCTTGACATAAACTTCTTCTTGCAGCTTCCCATTTAAAAATGCACTTTTCACATCCATTTGAAATACCTTAATACTCTTATGAGCAGCGTAGGCTAGATACAAACGAATTGCTTCTAGCCTGGCCATAGGAGCAAATGTCTCATCATAGTCAATTCCTTCCTCATGTCTATAACCTTGAGCAACCAGTCTTGCCTTATTTCTTATGAAATGACCTTGCTCATCCATTTTATCCTGAAAACCCATTTAGTGCCAATTATAGTTTTGCCTTTAGGTGCAGCGACCAGCTTCCATACCTTGTTTCTCTCAAACTGATTGAGTTCTTCTTGCATGGTAGTGATCCAATTGGCATCTTTTAGTGCTTCATCCACTTTCTTTGGCTCCATTAGTGAAACAAAACTAGAGAACATACAGAAGTTCCCTAAGCTGTCCCACCTTGTTTGTACCCCTTTGTTGATGTCACCAATTATTTGATCATTGGGGTGACATCTGATCCACTTAGGATCATTCTTCAATGATGATTCTCCTGAGTTATCAGCAGCTTCAGTAGATCCTGTTGAACAGCTCTCAATATTTTCAGACACACTGTTGTCTTGAGCTTGCTCATTTGTTGAACATGACTGACCACTGTTGAACATATCAGCAGAGGAACCAGGAAAATCAGCATTGATAGGTTCAGGACATGCAGTTGTAATTAGGTCAGTACACTTATTCACACAGGGTGTATTGACATAATCATCATCATGCCCATCATGATTAACAGGTTTCACACTGGGTGTTGTGGAAGCTTTTGAGTCCTCTTCACTGTTTGAATGCATCAGATCATCAAAGTTTAATTCTACTGAAACTGATTCAGGAACAGCTTTGGTGGTAGTATTCTTGGACTCTTCAAAGGTGACATTGATAGATTCATCTATCACCTTTCTTTTGTTGTTGTACACTCTGTAGGCTTTAGAGATAGCAGAGTAGCCAACAAACACACCTTCATCAGCTTTTGGTTCAAACTTTGCAAGTTGATCCCTTTGATTCAAAATGAAGCAGGGACAACTAAATACATGGAAGTAACTGACATTTGGTTTCCTCCCTTTGAGCAGCTCATAGGGAGTCTTGTTGAACCTTTTCACCACTAAGGATCTGTTTTGGGTGAAGCGGGCAGTGTTAACAGCTTCAGCCCAGAATGATGAAGGTAAACCAGATGCACACAGCATGCTTCTAGCAGCTTCAATGAGAGTTCTGTTTCTCCTTTCAGCAACTCCATTTTGTTGTGGAGTTCTTACAGCTGAAAAGTTTTGAGTAATTCCTTTCTCTTCACAGAAGTCTTCAAGAGTACTATTTTTGAATTCAGTACCATGATCACTTCTAAGCTGCTTTACTTGGGCAGAGTTCAACATTTCCATCTTTTTCACAAATCCAATAATTTCTCTAGCAGCCTCTCCTTTGCTCTTCAAGAAGATAACCCATGTGTACCTGGAGAACTCATCAACCATTACTAGAGTGTATCTCCTTCCTCCTAGACTTGGGACATTAACAGGTCGAAACAAGTCCATATGGATTAAGAAGAGAGGAGTATCAATAGAGAAGTTATGTTTGGATTTAAATGATGATTTTCTTTGCTTGCCTTTCTCACAAGCTGTGCAGAGTTTATCTTTAACAAAGGTCATAGAAGGCAAACCTGTCACCAACTCTTTCTTACAGAGTTTGTTGATGTTCTTGAAGTTCAGATGTGACAGCCTTTTGTGCCATAACCAGTTTAAGTCTGCATTTGTTCTTGTGAGGAAGCAGGTTTCAGTTGTGGGATCAGCAGATTGCATGTCCACAACATATACACCTTTCTTTCGTTGAGCACACAGCACAACTTTGCCTTGGGAATCCAATATGTAACCCAGGTGCTCATCAAAGTTAACCTTATAGCCAGCATCACACAGTTGGCTTATGCTAACAAGGTTATGTTTTAGCCCAACCACATAGGCTACTCTTTTGAACACTGCGGCACCAGCTTTAAGAGTTCCATATCCCTCAGTGGATCCCTGTACATTGTCACCAAATGTGACTTTTGGCCCTTTTTCAGGCCTGAGATCACTCAGCAGGTCCTTACAACCTGTCATGTGCCCTGAGCAGCCACTGTCCAAGTACCAAACCTGGGATGGTTGTTTTTCCTGCAGAGTGGTAAGAAGAATATTAGATACTTTTAGGGGAACTCATCACAGAGATGAGTTCTCCTAGTTCATCAACATTTGTTGATGGACTTGTAATGTCAACTCTAATATTCCCTATTTGAATGGTATCAGTTTGAATACCACTCTTATTGGCTGAGATGTTTCCAACACTGTTTATACTGGTAGTGAGGGAAGCATCAGAGTCAGCAGGCCTCATGTCCACAGTTTCAGGACAGTGTTTGGCCAGATGTGTCTTCATTCCACATTTATAACATTTTCTCCTTTTAGCATTTTTGGAAGAAGACCTTTCAGAAACACATTCTGGGTTATTTCTGTTGATTCCATCAGCAGGTTTAGCAAACTTATTACTTTTTGATGAATCAACAGCTTGAGTGGAGATTTCATTAGCGACAGCTTTGCCTGTCTCTTCTTTCCTCTTTTTAGGAGGGCAGATATCAAAGATAGGAAGCTTAATTGGCTTTTGAACCTCCACAGGTTTAGGAATCTTATTCCCAGATCTCTCAGACTGAGTAATGACTTTGCCTTTGCCCTTCCTGAGATGTGATTGATGTTGCCTATCAACATAATCATTATTTCTGGTTTTTAAATACTTATTCTCAGTTAAAACCAGTTTACCACTATGATTTGAAAACTTATTTGAAATCACAGCAGGTTTGCCTTCAACTTGAGACTTATTTTTGTTAAAGGCAGACTGCTTACCTTTTGAAAACTTATTTTCAAAATGTTCAACATTAAAAGGATTAGTATGCCTTTTTACACCAGCTTTAGACCCAAAGTCTGTTTTGTCAACAGGTTTGGTGTCCACAGCTGCAGTTTGGACATGCTTTCCTTTCTTTTGCTTGTGTGAATCAGCAGAACACTTAGCAAGCTTATTTGATGGAAAACTCATTTCATCAACAGCTTTTGAGCTAGGTTCACATGAGCTGTCAGTGTTTTGAGGCCTGACAAACCTATTTGTTGAGATTAATTTACCATTCACTTTTTGAATAAAAGTGTTTGGAAGCTCACCAAGAGTGGACAAGTCTTCTTTTAAATTATTAACTTCAAGAATGGAAGCTGCTGTGTCAAGATCCCCTCCAAGATAGGCTTGGATTTGTGCAGAAATCTGCTGACTTATGCAGTGGCTGAATTTTTGTGCAGATTGGCACCAAGAGCAACTATCTTTTGAAGCTTAGCATGTTTTATATCTGTTTCTCTCTTTTCTTCCAGTAAAATGGAATTGATGTGTTTTAATTCATCAAGCTCAGCTTCCAACTTATGGAAGCTGTCCAGTTTACTGGACTTTGTCTCAATATCAGTTTTAAGCTTAGAGATTTCAGATAATAAAACAACATGCTTCTCAACAGCAGCTTTTAGATCAACAAGCATATATTCAAACATTTTAACTTTTTCTTCAGAACTGTAATCCATAAAATTTTGTACCTTATACATCATTGTAGGGTTCCAGTTCTCCAAGCTGTTGAAGGCTTCAGCTTCAGCCAGATCCTGTTTGAAGTTGCTTGTTGATGGGACATCAGTGTTGGCCATCAGACAGTTGTTGTCTTCTTCATCAGATGATGAATCAGACTCCTCCCAGTCACAAGTTTCAGCCATTAGTCCCTTTTGCCTGTTAGAAACCACTGAGTTTTCTAACTTCCTCAGCTTAGCCATGGCCATAAGGTACTTAACCCTATAGCCATCATCCCTATTTGTCTTGTGTGGTTTGGATGTCTGACCAACAGCTTTTGACACACAGTCAGCAGCTATATGGCCAGTTTTACCACATTTGAAGCACTCAGCTTTGGTCTTGTCAAATGCTTTCTTTTTGACAGCATTTGAGCTTCCCTGTAGCATGTTTCTTCCAAATCTTTTCTTGTTGAACCTTTTGACAAGCATGGCTATCATCTGCTCATCATCCAGTTCAGTACTATCTGCATTGTCTTCCTCATCAGACATTTCCTCCTTATCATCAGCCTGTTGATCAGGTTGAGTAAACGCATCACTCACTTGATTTACAGGTTGTCTCACACTAGCCACAAAGGCTGAACCTTTCTTAGATATTTCCAAGGCATTTCTCTTCTGTTGCCTTGATTGCTCATCATTTAGTAAGGATCCATATAAGTTAACAAGATCCATACCTTTGATGGTACCTGAATTCCTTAAAATTGTAGAAAAATAATTCCATTCTTCAGGCAGAACATCTAAGAACTTGTTTACCAAAGTCAGACTGTCCTTGGTGATCCCAACAACTTTGAGATCATTTACAAGAGAAGTAAACCTGGTGTAGGTTTCAGTGAGAGTCTCCTTTGGTTTTGCAAAGAAGAGTTCATACTGTCTAACAAGATTATTAATCCTGTTGTCAAGTGTGATTGTGGGTCCATCATAGACAGTACACAAAGTATCCCACATCTCCTTTGCAGTCTTCATCTTCTCAACCTGTTTGAACACATCATCAGGTAGAGAGATGACCAGATTGTTTCTGGCCTTTGCATCAAGAGCTACCAGTCTTTTGTCTTCATCAGACCATTGAGCTTTTGCTTTCTCAAATATTCTGATCTCAGGAGCAGCTCCTTCAACAGCAGGAGTTATTGTTGTAACAGAGGTTGGCACATAGGGACCCTCCATTACGATCTCTGGTAGTTTTACATCCAGATTCTCTAAGTAGAGCATCATTCTGCACTTCCAACCAGAAAAGTTCTGATGATTGAACTTTGGAGGTTTGCCCATTGAGCCATTGTCATAGTATGAGGAACTTGCAGCACTGTTGTCCATGGAAATTTTGGGAGAATGAGAGATCTAGAATGACACACACTCTAAACTGCTCTGATACCAGTTGTAGATCCCAAAAGATATCTCAAGTATATAGCTTTAAGCTGTAGAGGGGGGGGTGAATACAGCTCTTTAAAAACTACACAAATTTTCTCAATGTTTGTATGTATTATTAACAAATGTTAATTACAAACAAGCTTGAATGCGAAAAGGTTGAAGCTGAGATGACAGATACAACAGTATGTTTAACTAGTCTATGACTGAATTAAACTAATTACAATGAATACACGCACTAAGAATCACTCACTGTGTTTACAAGACTCTGAGGAACAGCTTGAACAAGAACAGCTTAGACACTGAGCACTGTTTTATTCAAGCAGACTTGCATGCATGAAAGACACGCTTTGAATGCACGTTCACTCTTGTTTTCAGCACTTAGCTTTTTGGCTTAATCTTTCAATCCTTGGAAGTTTCCTTTTTTACTCACTCAGAGGATCTAAGTGAAGCTTCTTCATTGGACGGAATGAAAAAGGTAAAGTCTTGTTGAAAAGACAACATAACCTTTTCTGCACATTCTGAAAAGCAGACTTGTCTTCATGTGGGCAGAACTTTTGTCTTTTCACTATGTCTACTGTTGCATTGCCTTTAACCAAATAAGGAATGTCAACTTTGTGTTTTTCTTCCTTGTAAAGGCCTATATTGATATAAGAAAAAAGTTTGTCACCCTTTTTCAAATAACCTTTTGTCTTCATGTAGCAGAACAGCTTGGGCAGGCTGAGCAGTTCTGATTTCCACTTTGTATTCGACTTTGTAAACTGATCTTGTAGTCAAAAACAATACACGAAGACTTGGAAACATATTCCATAAAGTGTTTAGCCTGTTCACACAGAACAGGTTCTGTTCACAAAGAACAGAACACTTGTAAACTGCCCAAGCTGCTCACCAGTGTAGAGCAGCGTCGACAGTTTATGTTCAGCCTATTCAGCAGACTGAACAGCTTGAGCAAAACTGCCTTTGTTGCAACACATGCAACACATAGAACAGCTTTAGGCTGATATTGCAAATCATTTTCAGGTTTCAATAAGACATATAACAGGCCTTAAATTAAACCTTCAAAGGCATCAACAGGTTTGATTAATAATCTCCCCCTCAGATGCAGAACATGTTTGACTAAGGCCCTTTTGTGCCTAACATTCTGTATATATACAATTCTTGTAATTGTATATAAATAGAAAGTCAAGTACTATCGACGGTTGAGTGATTGCACGAATTGAAAAAGAATTGATCAGAGAGGTCAACGTAGTTTTGTTGTGCAAGAAAGGTAGGAACCGAATGTAATGTTCTCTCATTCTAAATATAAATCATTCAGTTAGTTGTGATCTGATATGTTGTTCTTGATTGATAAATGAATTCCGATGTTGATATTGAATTGTCAATTGGTATCAGAGCCTAATATGGCTGAATTTGTTTGATTTTTGAATCTGGAAATTTTTTTTATGAACACCGTTTCATCGTTTTTTTTTTGAAAATTATGAAAATCTCATCATTTGGTTTTTGATTCAGTGGATGATTTGAAATGTAATTTGGATCGAAGGATCGGTTTTAAAGGACGAATTAAATGATATAAGTATCAGATTTTAACTCCAAACACACGAAAAGTAATTTGAATTTTACTGATTTTTTGAATTTTTTTGTGTTCTTACTGGTTTTTTTTCAAATTTTGGACATTTGTGATAATTCATATTTCATGCAATTCAATCAACATTATACACAAACATATGAACAATTATCATAAACACAAGCAGTTGAATGCTTTAATTGAGTAGAAAGATATTACATGAATGTTCTTGACATTTCTTGATAAGCAATCCTTCTACTAGTCTCCTTGTTCGTGTAATCTGAAATCCTCACCTCTTTTTAACAGAACACAACTATCCTATTTATACTCAAATACACAATTATTAAGTAATTACAAAACCAACCATGAACTGTTGCAAAATATTGTTTTCAACTCTATTTATAATTGTACCCAACAATCTCCCCCTTAGAGATGAAAACAATTTTCAATTAAAGTTCTTTATAGGGATTCTTTAACATCTTTTCTTGATTATTTTCTTGAATCTTCTACTTTTCTTTGATCTCTAAATCTTATGGTCTTCACTTGTCTCTCTCTGATCTTCAAGACTCTTTATCTCTGATCTTCTCTTTAAATACACTCCCCCTTGAATATTGAATATCTTTTGAACGTCTCCCTTGATCAATTATCGTGATAAGTTGTTGCAATTTTCTTCAGTTGTCTTCAATCTACTCAACCGTTGTCTCTGAACTCTAGCTTTTCTCCCCCTCATGATGATTATAAGATTTATGAACATCATGCAAAAGTCTTCAGAGACATTAATGCATTGAATATATAGTAGAAGAAATACAACAACAATTACAACTCAAAAATTATTACAAATTGATTTTCTCCCCCTCAAACTGATATCTTCTCCCATATACTAAACAAATCTATCTCACTCCCCCTCAAAAATTTCACTCCCCCTCGAATTGAAACTACATCTTTTCAGAAAAAACAAAGCTTTTCAACTTTGGGGAATATGAAACACATTCATTTTGTGAGATAACGAGTCCAGGTCCACATAAGATTCCTGTTTGCACAATAGACAAAATCTATGCGACCCACGTTCAGCACTGGCAAAATGTTAACACTGGTAGGATTTCCAAATAGTCATCATGAAATCCTTTAACATGAAAGAATCACTCTATTTTGTTCCGGCTTAGTCACTTTGGACTAGTTGTTTATAGTCACGCAGACTGTTAGACTCGATGTGTCCTAAAAGTGTATATATTCAGCTCTAGACACAATGTGCATCAAATGAAGTCGGAGACCGGAGAAAATGTCTTCCTTGTTTCAATATCAATAATAATTAAATGATATGTCAATAGAAATGAGCAATATCTCCATGATTATTGAAACAAAAATCTTTTGAGAGATAACTGAGTGGTTGGTGGGGTTAAGTGCATGCGTCACTGGGTCCATGACATCTTTTTCAATATCAAGACTCGTAGGGCTTGATTATTTATGTGGTTTACCCAGCAGACACAGTGTAGGTAGGATTTTATTTTCTTCGAATCCTTTCTCAAGACTCAGCTCTCAGCATTTTTCAACTAAGCTCCCTCCAGCTCACTTTTCCGAAATAAATTCAGTCAGCTTTAAAGAGAAAACATGATCTGATGCACCATCATCTCCTATCAATATACCCCTCACATTTACATTTTACCTCTACTCTACCCTGTCAGTATCCCGTGATAACTGGCACTTCTCAACTAATAGATCTAAAAAACCCTCACACACACAAATTATAAATGGTTTGCTCATTGGGTAGGTCTTCCGGTTTTGGTTAGACAATAGAAGCGATATTTATGCCTATCACACAAATTAGGTGCATAATCGAAGTCAGCAGCAATAGTATTTAGCGTTTCAGCTCATGGGATATCATCATAGCTAAAGATTTGGATTTTTAGCTTAGATGAATTAGTAGATGTAATTCAGAATGAATGTTGGGGAATGATGCGTTGGGAGATATCATAATGAAATGTAAAATCTGATATAAGAAATGAAATGAATCATGTTATTATGAAAGAATTAGCTCATGGGAGAATTTAGAGTGAATAAATTGAAAGAATTATTACAAAGAGAATCTCAAAATAACTAAGATTATGAAAAATCAAAGAAATTAGATCAATTAATCTCAATGATAGATTCAGAAAATCAGAAAAGAATTTCTTTTCAGCTCAAATTATGTGTGTATCAAATATTTTTGTGAAAAATCACACACCGTTTTTGAAAAATGCCATCGTCAAAGTGCGTCTGAAATTCCCCTTGGAAATAAGCACACACAGTTAGTCAACTCATAGAAATGAAATCAGAAGCAAAAACTTATAAAAATAAAACTTCCAGTTTGTCAATTCAGCATCAGAGTTGAATTCAGGGCATGAATTCCAGAATGGTTCGTCGTTTAAAATCGGGTTCTAATCTGAATTCATTAGAAGCCTTTTGTCGCGGAAGCTTGGGTTTCAGTCTTATGTAACTGAAAGCCTTTAGCTCTGGTTCTGTACTTGAGAAGTACAAAATCCAGTATCAATGAAGATTGGGTTCTACTCTGTTGTAAGTAAAAGTCGTTGTTGCATTGAAGAATGTGTTCTAGTCTGGATTAATTAGAAGCCAACTTGAGTTGAAGCACGAGTCTTGATCTAAAGTAATCTAGAGCCTATTGAAATGAAGAACGGCACCTCAACTGATTTGAACAGGATCCATTAACCTGCAAAATTTAAGATGTTTTTGGTATCCAAATAGATTTGGATCCAGACTTGTTAGCACTTTTGGGTACCTATTTCAAAACGAGTTTTGGTACCCACTTGTACTAGGATTTAGGTACCCATTACAAGTTATAACTATCAGCTTCTCTCTCAACAACAGAAAACAAATTTCTTTGAGTATGAGAAAATTAAATATCTGAATTTCTAAAGAAACTTTAAATTGAATGATCAGACTTTTGCGAACTCTTCTTTTTGAAAAACTGTCCGGTTCTTGCCTGTTTCTGATAATACTTGGTGTTTTTCCTGTGCAAATGCTTTCTGACTAGAATGACCAGTATATTCAGAAACTTTAGGAAAATTTGACTTTGAAGATTCACCGGTGTAAATCTTGACCGGAAGTTGTTCAACAATTTTATCTTTGCCGCTGTGTATCTTTAACATATACTTAAGTTTAAGATCTGAAGAAGAATCAAAGTTAGAAAAGTCAGTTGGATTCTTTTCACTTTCTATAGAAAAATCAAATTGATCAACTTTAGATTTTGAACAAACTGAAGGATAATTAACCTCTGATTCTTTTGAAGAAGGAAATTCATTGAATTGTTTAGAAAGATGAAGTATCTGTTCTTCTAATCCTTTGATAATGATCAAATAAGAATTTCTGTCATTATCAAATGATTGGTAGTCAGTTTTAAAAGATTGTTCTTTGATTAAAAACATATTTCTTTCATCTTCAAACAATTTATATTTAGCTTTAAAATCTTGTTCTTTCAGTAAGAACTCATGTCTTTCCTTCTCAAGTGAATCTTTAGTTGAAGACAACTCTTTTTCAAGAACAAAATATTCTTCAGATTTGTTTAAAACACAATTTTGATCAGTATGATTTGTCTTGGAAAGTAATTCTTCAAGATCTTTTACAATCTTGTAAAGATCAGATCTTTCAGGCAAAAGATATTTCAGTTGAGTTGCATTCTGAAAATTTTCTCGTTTCGAATCGTCAAGTTCTTTTGATAATTCTGATATTTTCAATTTAAGAGAAGTACTCTCAGAGTTTTGTTTGACTTTTAAACTCTGAATTTTTTCTTTTAGTATTGATACATCACGTAAAGCAAGAGCTTTATGAGTATTTAACTGAACAAGAATGTCGTAATTGTTCTTACGAATCTTTTCAGATTCGGTAAGTTTTTCAATCAGCTCAGACTTTGAAAAATGTTCAAATGTCATTTTAAATTGCTTGAAATTGAATCTTCCAAGATCTTTTATGGAAAATTGATGAGTGATATCTGAAGAAACTCTATGAACACTAAAAGATGAATTTGTGAATGATGACTTGTTGAAAAACAGCTCAGAGTTTGACTTTTTGACGTAGAAATTTCAGCTTTTCTGCAGGAAATTGCCCGTAACTTTTTTCTGGAGTGGATTTGGGCCTCGAAAGTTTACCGAACAGCTTTGCCCATTTTAGAAATCGTATATCTTTATTTAAGCTTCGATTTTATGTATTGTAGGCCTTCTAACAATATTCCAGTCAAAAGATATGGCGAATTTAAGTAGTAAAGATCAAAAATGGAAAACAGGTGATTATTGAAGAAACTCGGATGAACAATCAAACTCGAATAATATGAAGTTCAACTCGAATGAAGTAATGTTGAACACGAATGAACTTATGTTCAACTCGAATCACCCTTGAAATTTCTCGAATGAAATAGAAATCAACTTGTATTACAAAGAAGTTAAACTCAGGTAACAAAGTCACAAACTCGAACAAAGAACTATAAAACTCGAATCAAATAAGTATTCAACTCAGATCAAAGCATTATCAATCTCGAATGAAACATGAAGTTTCTCGACTAACTCTTTGATCAACTCGAATGAAACATGAAGTTTCTCGATTAATTCTTTAATCAACTCGAATGAAACATGAAGTTTCTCGAGTAATGCTTTGATCAACTCGAATGAAACATGAAGTTTCTCGAGTAACTCTTTTATCAACTCGATCAAAGAAGTATTCCAACTCGATCAACTCTTTATCCAACTCGAATGACTTTTGTGTAAAACTCGATTAAAGCTATGAATGTACTATTACCCGAGTTTTATCATTTTTCAACAAAAAACAAGTTCAGATTCAAACGTTTTCAACAAAAATTCATGAATTGACCTCAAATTGATTTCAAAGGTTCGTTTTAATAGAAGAAACAACTTTTGTGAAATCACTTTGGCTAATTCTCGATTAAAAACCAAAAATCGACCAAAAACCTCAAGAACACAAACTTTTTCAAAATTTCAGAAAAATCAAAATTAAAATTTGTGTGTTTGGAGATATTTGATGCTTATATCATCAGATTCGCCATTAAATTTCACACCTTCGATCCAAAATTCATTCCATTTCATCCACAAAATAAAAATCTACAAATGATTTTCTGAACTTTTAAAATTTCGAATGTAACAATGTTCAAATAATTTTCAAAATTCAGATTCAAATTCACTCAAATTTAGCCATATTTGACTTTGATACCAATTGATAATTCAGATTTCATGTAACTCAATCAACATTAAACACAATCATATGATCAATTATCATAAACACAATCAGTTGAATGCTTTAATTGAGTAGAAAGATATTACATGAATGTTCTTGACATTTCTTGATAAGCAATCCTTCTACTAGTCTCCTTGTTCGTGTAATCTGAAATCCTCACCTCTTTTTAATAGAACACAACTATCCTATTTATACTCAAATACACAATTATTAAGTAATTACAAAACCAACCCTGAACTATTACAAAATATTGTTTTCAACTCTATTTATAATTGTACCCAACAATTTGATCTTAAATTAGGCAAAGTTTTCTCACAAAAAGTGTTTCTGTTTGAAAAACCACACACTCGATCTTAATTAGAGTTCAAATGGTGAATTTTTTGATGAAAATTGTGATTTTGAACTTGGTTTTTAACAGTTTCCGTTCAAACTCCGGAAACAAAAGATTTTTATCTTTAACCGAGTTTTATAAAGAAAGAATCGAGTTTGAAGCAAGTATTGATCGAGTTTGATCCTTGATTGTTCGAGTTTGATCCTTTGTTGATCGAGTTTGATCCTTTGTTGATCGAGTTTGATATATCTTTGACCGAGGTTCATCATTCAATACTCGAGTAAGATACTTCTTTCAATGAGTTTGTTCATTCTTAAACCGAGTTTGATACTGAATCATCCGAGTTTCATTCTTAATCATTCGAGATTTGCTAGATATTAAATTTCGATCTTGTGAAATTTGTTTTGTAACAATTAGTTACTTTCATTACCATGTAATTTTTTTATAGTCTTTACTTTTATTATGTAATTCTCATTTGTTTTAGAAGTTGAGGGACTATTTTGAAATACTTTGAAAGTTCAATCAAATGATGTAGGGGAAACCCCACCTAGGGTTTCCCACACACACGCAATTATTCTAAAATTACAGTCGCCGCCTTTCATCATTCTCTCTGACATTGTTCTTCAATATTCCTTACAATCATTGAGTCTGATCATTCTTTTTGTATTGAATATTGCTGAAATCATTGCTACAAGTGCTGATTATTGCTGGGAATAAATTACAACAATTGGTATCAAAGCCAAACCGGTGGATTTCAACTAATTTTGGATTCATCATCTCGTGTTCTTCGTGTTCAACTTCGAAAAACTCTCTGTTTGATCTTAAATCCCCTTTAGATATTCTGTTTTTTTTTTGTGTTATTTCATCTTATAATCATCTATTCTTAATTCTGTATTGATTTAGAGCCGTTTAAGTTCAATCTTTACAAGTTATAATCGATTATTTGCTGAATTTCACCTTCGGATATTTGGGTTTTTGATTCGGTTTTGGTTCAAAATTCCTAGATTTTTAAGTGTTTTGGTTAGTAGTGATTCACACAAAGTGTTTAAAAAATTAATCCAAACATTTAGAAATTATTTTTAGGCCGAAAACTGCACTTTAATACAATCTGAAAAATCTAGAATTATTGTAACTGTTGAATTTCGGACCATCTCGGACATCAACTCGGATCCAAATTCGGACCAATTCGGATCAAATTTCGGACTACTTCGAACCAAATTTTAACAAATTTCGGACTCACCCGAAATTCGGATCATCTGGAATTTAGTTAAAACATTTTTCGGGCAATTAAAATTACTTGTGCTTAATATTTAGCATTTTTGAAAACCAACTCAGACCATCCGAACTTCGGATCATCAACCGAATTCGGCTAATCAGAGTTGAATTAATTCTAAGTTCCCATCCGAGATTCTACTATTCATCTGAACTTCGATCCATCCGAATATCAATCCATCCGAGTTTGTTCCATCAGAGTTCAGTCCATCAGAGTTTCACTGTTCATCCAAATTTCATACCACCCGAGTTCCACTGTTCATCCGAATTCTAGCTCATCCGATACATTCACATTTCATCCGAGTTCAGATCATCCGAATTACTGTTCATCCGGACTACTGTTCATCCGAACTACTATTCATCCGAGTTTTGTTAATTCGAATTTCAGTTTCCATTTCATAAGATCTTCATTTTTTCAAATCAGCACTACTCATCATGTCCCGAGAAGCACTTGTTCTAGGATCTGAGAATAGACCACATGTTCTCTATCAGTCTTTGAATCTTACAAAGTATGAGCTGATTGTCAAACTTACTGAATCTGAACAGATTCGTAAGAACAATTATGAGATTCTTGTTCAATTAAATACAGATAAAGCTTTTGCTTTATATGATGTCAAAAGATTGAAAGAAGAAGTTTTAAATTTTGAAGAAAACCATAAAGTTTTAAATTCTAAGATTCATATGCTTAAATTGAGAATATCTGAATTATCAAAAGAACTTGACAATTCTAAACAAGCGAATTTTCAGAATGCAACTCAACTAAAATATCTTTTGTTTGAATGATCTAATCTTTACAAGAAAGTTAAAGATCATGAAGCAACACTTTCAAAGACAAATCATTCTGATTAGAATTATGTTTCAAACAAAACTGAAGAATTTTTTGCTTTTGAAAAGGAGTTTTCATTAACTAAATAATTATTTGAGAAGGAAAGAAATGAGTTCTTACTTAAAGAACACGATTTCAAAGTGAAATCTAAATTGTTTGAAGATGAGAGAAAGGTGTTCTTAATTAAAGAACAATCTTTCAAAACTGATTACCAATCATTTGATAATGACAAAAATTCATATTTGGATATCATCAAAGGATTGGAAGATCAAATAATTCATCTTTTTAAACTTTAATGTTTCCCCTTCATCAAATAAATAAGAGGTTAAGATTTCTTTAGATTGTTTAAAACATAAAGTTGATCATTCTGATTTATCTTCGGAAAGTGTTAAGAATCTAGCTAAACCTCTTAAGCTTAAATCAACTTCAGATCTTAAACTCAAGTATCTTTTCAAGATAAACAAAGGCAAAGATAAAATAATTGAAAAACTTCCTGTCAAGATTTACCTTGGTGTATCTTCGAAATCAAACCTTTCAAAAGTTTCTGAAAATACTTGTTATTCTTATCAGAAAACATCTTCACAGAAACAAACCAAGTATTAACAGAAACAGGCAAGCACCGGACAGTTTTTCAGAAAGAAGAGATTGCAAAATTCTGATCGTTCAAATTCAAGTTTCTTTTGTAAATCAAATATTCAATTTCATCATACAAAAAGAAATTTGCTTTCTGAGTTTGAGAGAGAAGATAAGAAATACAATCTGCACTGGGTACCTAAACCTGTACTGATATGGTTACCAAAACCCGCTTTGAAATGGGTACCCAAAAGTGCTAACAAGTCTAGATCCAAATCGGTTTGGATACCAAAGACAACTTGATTTTTGCAGACAACAAAGGCTTCTACTCACAACAGAGTAGGACCCGGACTTCATTTCAAATTGTTTTTAGTCAATTCAGACTAGAACCCGGTCTTCATTGGATATGGTTTCTGTACACATAAGTGCAGAACCCGGTCTTAAATTCAAAAGGCTTTCAATTATTTCAGACTGAAACCCGAGCTTCCGCAACAAAGGCTTCTAATCACTTTAGATTAGAACCCGATTCTGAAGGCTGAATCTTTCTGAAATTCCAGCCCTGAATTCAACTCTGAAGCTGAATAGACAAAGAGGGAGTTTTATTTTTGCTCCTGATTTATTTTCCATGAGTTGACTAACTTTGTGTGCTTATTTCCAAGAAAAGATTCAGATGCACTCCGACGATGACATCTTTTTCACTAAACTGTATGTATTTTTCATGAAAATATTTTGTGCACACATAAAAAAAGATTTTTGAGCTGAAAAGAATAATATTTAAGAATCTTAATTTCTCATTTTTGGAGTACATCATTGAGGTTAATTGATCTAATCTCATTGATTTTTCATAATCTCATTGCTTTTGAGATTCTCTTTACTATAATTCTTCCAATTTATTCATACTAAATTCTCCTATGATCTTCCATGAGCTAATTCTTTCATGAAATTCTGATTCATTTCATATCATATATAAGATTTTATATTTCATTTTGATACCTCCCAACTCATCATTCTCCAAATTCATTCTGAATTTCATCTCCTACTTCGTCTGAGCTGAAAATCCTAATCTTTCTTTGTGTGATATCCCATGAGTTGAAATGTTGAACATTATTTCTGTTGACTCCGATTATGCACCAAATTGTATGATAAACATAAACATTGCTTCTATGGTCTAACCAGAATCGGAAGACCTACCCAAGGAGCGAACCATCTATTGTTTGTGTGGGTGAGGGTTCTTTAGGTCTATTAGTTAAGAAGTGTCAGTCATCACGGGATACTGACAGGATCGAGTAGAGGTAAAATGTAAATGAGAGGGGTATATTTAAAGGAGATGGTGGCGCATCAGATCATGCTTTCGCTATAAAGCTGACTGAATTTATGACTCAAAAGTGAGCTGGAGGGAGCTTACTTGAAAAATGCTGAAAGGTGAGAGTTGAGAAAGGATTTGATGAAAAGATAATCCTACCTACAATGTGTCTGCTTGGGAATCCACATAATGTATCAAGCCCTAGGTGACTTGATATTGAACAAAGACGTCACGGACCCAGTGACGCATGCACTTAACCCCACCAACCACTCAGTTATCTCTCAAAAGATTTTTGTTTCAATAATCACGGAGATATAACACATTTCTATCGATATATCATTTGGATATTATTGATATTGAAACAAGGAAGACATTTGCTTTGGTCTCTGACTTCAGTTGATGCACATTGTGTCTAAAGCTGAATATATACGCTTTTAGGACACCTCGAGTCTAACAGTCTGCGTGACTATAAACTGCTTGTCCAAAGTGACTAAGCCGGAACAAATAAGAATGATTCATTCATGTTAAAGGATTTCACGAGGACTATTTGGAAATCCTACCAGTGTTAACATCACGTCAGCGCTGAAAGTAGGTCACATAGATTATGTCTATTGTGCAAACAGGACTCCTATGTGGACCTGGACTCATCTTTCACAAAGTTGAAAAGCTTAGTTTGTTCTGAAAGGAAATAGTATATTTTTTTGGGGGAGTGATCAATTTGTTTAGTATATGTAACATCCCAGTTTTGGGAAAGGTATGTGAAATTATTTCATTTGATTAATAAATTAATTTTGGGCCCGGTGATATAAACTTGTGTTCTATGATATCGGGACCGGGTTAAATCCAAAACATATATATACACACACACACACACACACACACACACACACACACACACACACACACACACTAGTAGTGTACCCGCGCAAAGCGGCGGCGACATATAATAGTATCTATATGGTATCATGATCGTTCATGAGTAAAAAAACAGATTTGAAAATTGAAACTTTATTCACGTATCTGTTGCATCTTGAAGCCATTGAAAATGAAACGCATGATCAATTCATGGCCATGGAGAAGCAATTATAACTTTAAGTTTATTTTTGGATTAATGATAACCGATTTAAAAATACAAATCCTACCATGCAAGTCATGTAAAATAACAAAGTTGTGTTATAAAAACAATTAACTATAACCGGGAACAAAAGGGGAAATTTTTTTGATACCTTATGTAGATGAGAAATTTGTCATAAATCTAATAACACACATGATTTAAGTTAGCTATCAAGAAAGTACTACATAATTTTATTCCGGTAGTGATTGCTCACACCTCTATTTGCAAGTGCAATGGCCTTAATAGTTGCAATTTCCATGATCCATGACAGCAGGTTCCATGTAAACACTAAGAACTTTAAAAACTTACGAGTGCAATGGTCATAGTAGCACCCGTATGCAGGATAAAAAAAAACTAAAACCATCTGAAAAAACAACCATTATTAAATCCAAAATCAGCACAATTTACAATAAAAAAACCTTTAAAATAACATTATGATTTGGCTGCCAAACCAGTAATAAAACTTTAGTGAAATTAACACCAAACTACAGAGTTGTTTTGAAGGTTGAATATAAAACATGTTCGATTCAATGAATTGATTCAGATTGTCTCCAAGCCTTACCCATTAGTAGCCAACATTACAGAATAATTTAAGTCCTCCATTCAATTAAAATTACAGCAACCATCTTTCATCCCAGGTTGACTAAAATGCAGTGTACTTGTGCAATGCAATTGAGTGTATACAATGCAAAAATTAGTAGCTTAACTTGGACTTCCAGCACCATATACTGAAAAACAACTCAAAATATGAAATCTATCAACCACCATATAATTAGCAAAATTCCTAACATCTTTGGAATTTGCCGCAAAAAAAGTGCTGAAATATTATATATCCAAATCTTGATACAAAACGATTTGAGATAAAAGGTACGGTCAAATTTTTCAAACAAAGAAATAAACAATTCTAAAAAGTAACCAAATCAACAAATTCTAGCAAAAATCAAATTGATGTAATCAAAATTTACATTTTTAGCACATGAGAAAGTTCAAACAAAACTTGTTGTGTCTCATAAGAATTGAAGGATAAGAAGGGTCTTGTACCTCCATCCTTCTACAATGAGCATGAAGATCTTCGAAATGCTTGACTGCACGCTGGTTTCCATTAGCACAATCGTGACATTTTTAACATATATTTTCCACTACTACTACTTAATATGAACCCTTAGCTGAAGATGTCTCTCTTCAAATTTGAAAGCCACGGATGATTCCTAAATCAGTATAAGAACTCACCAAAATGGTAACTTTGTAATATTTATTGTAACTCAAGCAATTCAATAAACAGATCATGTGCACAAAAAACTACAAGGGAATTATACTCTTTAACTACAAGAGTGGTTGACAAAAGCAATATAATGGGAAAAATATAATTTAGGTGGTAATCGTTTTCTTCAACCAAATGGAGATTGATAAGTGATACTCTGAGAAAATGTTATAGAGTGTTCCGAATATTATCACACATTAATTAGAATTTGGTAAAACCACAATAAAAACAATGGCTGAGACTCTTGATGGAGAAGATGGACTGAAAAAATGAAAAGATAATTGTAGTGTTACGTGACGGAGTTGAATCAAAGAGACCAAAACCTTAAATGTGGTACTCATCCAAATTGATGAAACTGAGAGAAGGACTGCAAACTGCAAGGAATAAAATTTATTTCTCAATTTCTCATAAAAATAACTACAAAAGATTGCCAAACCACTTCACTTTTATCAACAAAGTTTGAATGGTTAAAAATAGTACTTGTTTCATTCACATGATCAACACATGTAACCTGTCACTTTTTAAGCACAAATTCAGCAATTCAAAATATAGACACGACTTTGTTCAGACCTCTAGATCATTCAACATGTGTTCATTGTCCTACATTCAGTATGTCTATGCACCATTCTTTTCGAAGAAAATAAACTTAACCACCAGCTAAGATTTAAGTGATATACGCATCTAGAACAGGAGTTCTCAACACATGGTTACTGCACAGTTAAACTTCCATTTTTGTTAATATGATAGCAAAAGCAAACGTGTTGGTTGTATCAAATCTTCAAATTTTCAAAAAAACTTAAATTATAGTTGAGAATGCTTAGCCCATTCAAGCTTATAAAAAATATTGTTGCTTGAAAACAACCATAAACAAGAAACAGTAAAAATTTACCTCCATTGAAGATTGAAAGCCAGAAGTATTAATGTATGAGAGAGAGAGATATGATTGAGGGACATGAGAAAACCAATCTGGTGAGATAAAAGCTGGTATAAGTACATTTGAATATGTAAAATTAAAATCAAATAATTCTTATAACATCTAAGGTATAAAAAACATACTATTATAGTTAATACAAAATCAACATCGATAAGGGTATTCACTATAAGTAAAAATCTAGAACATAAGCATACCTGGTAGGGATAATTGCGCAAAAAACCTCAAAGTTGTCAGCTTTTTGTGATTAAAACCCCAAACCATTTTTCGTTGCATAGAAAATCCTGAACTAACTAAAAATCAGCAAATCAAGGTTTTATCAATGAGTAACCGGTTAAAACCGGTTGTCAATCCTACGTGGACTGGTAAATAACCTACGTAGAATAAATTTGAATTGTTGAAACCGGTTTCCAAGTATTACACATCATTTTAACGCTCGTAGATGAGGTAATCCCGTTTAAAAATTACAATTAAAAAATATCAACGGAGTTTTAAATGATTCGTAATACTTGGCAGCTGGTTTCAACCATTAAAATTTATTCTACGTGGGTTATTTACCAGTCCACGTAGGATAAATAACCGGTTTCAACCGGTTACCCATTGATAAAACCTTGATTTACTGATTTTTAGTTAGTTTGGGGTTTTCTATGCAACGAAAAATGGTTTGGGGTTTTAATCACAAAATGCTGACAAGTTTGGGGTTTTTTGCACAGTTATCCCTACCTGGTAATCAGATTGAACAATCTATCTTATTAGAGTAAATCAAATGAATATGATAAAATTAAAAAGGACATGAGTTGCACACTATTGCATCTGCCACAGCATCTGCCACAGTCCCATAAATCACCCTTTTGCACCAGATTTCAAGCAATCCATTCGAGCATTAGGTGCCACATGAACTATTCAGAATATTGGACTATCAACATGACCGAAAAATACCATAGTATTTGTATTATTTTATCTTTTTTTTTTTCATATTCCAGCATGAATATAATTTTTTGTCTCTACACATTCCATCAACAAGTTTGTAATTGTCCCTTCTGCTTGACTACATGTAAAATGAAACAATACATGACAAAACATTGAAGTATTTAACAATGGAAAAGCTTACCCATCATGTGATGCGGAAAGTATGCCAAAACCAGACATTATGGCCAAGCCACTCACTGTATCTGCAGAGTTCACATAAATAATAAGTACATTCAATATACCATCTAATTCCTCAAAGAAATTACAATTTATTTCTACAGCAATAAGTGTGCCGGTATACCATCTACTTGCTCAAGAAAAACAAACTCGTAGATGATGCACATAAGGTAAAGCAGTATAAGATCACACAGGAAAAAAGGCAACACACATAGAATGACAATGTTCCAATTCTAAAAGCAACTGATCTATTGCGACCTCTTGCAGATCCTTCAATGATGCTTCCTTTGAACTGGAAGGTGTTTTTTAGTAAGGAAAACGAAATATACAAGAGGAAATAAGATTAGCAGACCAAAAAAGCATGAGCATCATGTACCTTGCTAACCGTGAAGCAACTTGGTAACAATAATATCACAAGACCCAGGCTTTTTGCATTCCATATCCATCAACGAATTAGTCACAGACCAAACAACAGATGCCTCTAAACTGCACATGTTTATAGGGTTCAAATACCATCATGTCAAAAAAAACACTGAAAAAAAGTTGCAAAAATATGCTTTAGAAGAGAGATCTTATCGGAGAAGCTGCAAGCCATTGTATTACGATTGGTAACAACATATAGTCCCTTCCTAAATATTAACCGAAAGTGACAGATAACAACATATAAATTAAGTAAATATTCACCGATATTGTTAAAAGCATATATATTGAGTAAATTTAATGTCTATTATTATTATTATTATTATTATTATTATTATTATCATCATCATCATCCAAGTCAGTTAAACTCTCTTACCCTGGACCGATCAACATTATTAACGTGTTTTTTGTTTATTTGAACCTCGATAGTATTTGATTTTTAGAAATATTCAAATCAGAATTTTCAAGTGGAAAAATTGAGAGATCAAAACTCCATTACTTACTCAAGTATTGAATTTGAGTTGCTTGATGTTGATCAAGTTGAACAAAACCCAATCCTGATTTCAAACACAAAATCAAAAAAACAGAAAATGAGCACATATCCAAATTTATAAACCAAAGACAAAATGAATCAACATAAAAAGAATTTTACATGAACCCAAATCCAACATAATAAATGAATAAATTGACCACCAACAAACAAAGAACCAAAACAAAACAAGATTGCCAGCCTTAAACTATGTACCATGCGCTAAAACTATTGGGAAATATTCTAAGTATGTTAATTTGTTAGTTAGATTTCTCAAACTGTTAGTAGTATTTCTGTGTAGTTACAAAGTTCAAGCTGTTAGTTCAACAAGTTCAAGCTGCTAGTACAAAAGTTCAAGCTGCCAGAGTTAAAAGTTCAAGCAGCTCAACAGATTAATAACAGAAAGTGCTGAAATTCAGGAAGTGATTTATATTTCAAGTTTTCAAGATCTTCCAAGCATATCTACCATCAGAGAAATTAGAGTTCGTCAAGGAAACAAATCAGAAGGCTATATATATAGATAGACTAGGTCTTTCTATTGTAAGTCTGTAGATGCAAATTCTTTAATTGTGTGCTTCATTGTAACTGCTTTCTGATAAAGTTTCCCGAGTCTCTAAGTGTGTAAATTCTTAAGAACAATTAGTGTTCTTCGTCTAATCAAACATATTAGAGGTGATTGTAATCAGTGATTTTGGCAATATAAAGAATTTGATTTTGATTATATTTATCTGTTATTTATTATGAAAGTTTTCTTAAAACACTTAAGTGTTATTCCGCAAACTTCTTAATTGGACTTTGATTCAAAAACAAGGTTATTGGTTTACACTCTGATTTATTAAAACCCGTTAATCTTAGGTGATTTTGATCTTGAAAAGTGGTATCAAAGCTGCAGGTTTTGTTTGCTATTCTTTGTTTTCAAAGTAAGAAACTTTCTTTGTTTTAAAATTTTATTTTTCTGCAATGGAGTTTGAAAATAGCAGTAGTCGATCTGGGCAAGGAATCAAAGTGCCTATGCTCAAACCCACTGAGTTCGAGATGTGGAAACTCAGGATTCAACAGCACATTCAATTTATTGATTATGCCCTATGGGAAGCTGTTGAAAATCCTCCTGCAGTTGATCCTGAACTAGATGCTGAGGGCAAACCCAAAAGAACACCTCCAAAAACTGAGATTGAAAGAAAGACTAGAATGAATGAAGTGAAAGCTCTTACGCTTTTACAAATAGCCATTCCTAATGCTTATCAACACCAGTTTAAAAAGTTTTATACTGCTCATTCTCTTTGGGGCTTTAGAGAAAAGATTTGCTGGCAATGCTAGCACCAAAAGGAATCAAAAGGATCTTTTAAAACAGCAGTATGAAAACTTTTCTGGTGACAAGAATGAAAACCTTACTCAGATTTTTGATAGGTTTAATAAGCTAATAGGTGAATTGGAGAGTGTTAAAGTCAGCCTGGATCAAGATGATGTAAACAGAAAATTCCTCAGATCTCTTGGTGAAGAATGTAAGGTCTTGACTCTACGGATCTATCTCGACGCGACCCCGTCCAACGAGTGTGGAATCCTCGTTAGCGGCTTGACGGTAAGATCACACTCATGGAAACACGGAGACTATCACGGTGTTAGACGCACGACTACGAACGCCCCCACACAATGATTCTCTCCGAAACAACTCTCTGGAAACTTGCAAGTTCGAGATTGCCCTTTTGCTTAATCGCTCTGAAATTCGGCAAAAGTCTCATAATTAATCGAATTAACCCTTAATTATACTGAAAGATTCGAGTTTGTCTAGGACAAATTCGAATCAGGCACAAGGCCCATTCGAATTTGTCCTCATGACAAATTCGAATTTACCTTAAATTTGAATTTCACATATCAAACTTATATTTGAACTTATGTTTTAACTTATGTTTGAATTTATCTTTGAACTTTATGTTTGAACTTCTTGTAATACATTACACCGAGTTCAAACATACAATCAATCAATATCAAACACACATAATCACATATATCAAACACTATTTAATATTCAATACCAAGTTACTTGACTTACACAAAATGCTATCAAAACTTAGACTGCTATCGTCACACAAGATGTACTAACAGACTCCCCCTTGACGATAGCTTCTAATTATTTACATTTTGACTAAGTACTTGGACCATACAGACTACTTCCTGCATATAGGCCTATCTCTATACATATTCTTACTATCTTCTGGAACTTCCTCTCGTGGAAGAAGATAGGCTCATGTAGCTTTTTCAGGTCATCCGTTGATAGGATTATTAAGTGCAGTGGATCATACACTTTCAAAATAACTTTGTCCTGTGCATCTTCCATTACAGCTTCAGCGGTTTCATTATCGATATACCACCACTTCATGTTACTTAATACATTTTGTGGCATCGATTTCATTGGTACCTTCTTCAAACATCTTACAGGTTTGTGTACCATTCTGGCCCATGGCCTACCTGTATGAGGATCTATTCTCGATTCGTCCTCGACTCTCTTCCCGGTCCTCGGCTTTAGTCTCTCAAATTTACCTGATCGACCCTCTTTTCTTATAATTTTTGTAATCACTTCAGCATACGGGTCGTCACCAATATTGATCAACTCCTTCCAAGCTAACTCTTTCACTTCAACCTTGGGCAGTGTGTTGAATACTTTCAGTGTTTGCCTCAAGTATTGAAGTCCATCTCTCCTTTTCAATATAAATAGTTGCAATTCTGTGTCAAAGAACCAGCTTATAATTCCTCCTAAGAGATTTTCTGAGCCCGGAACTCTCATTCTTTTCTTCATCTTCGGCTCTGTCTTCTTTTCTTCTTTCCTGAACCACAAGTTCATCAATTCAGCCCTAGATGGCTCTTTCTCGGATTATTCAAGTTCAGAATCCGCTACCGAGGCTAGCTTGATCTCATCAATATCAATCACATTGTGATTGTGTTGGACATATAACTCCGTGATAGGCTGTGAATTTACAATCACTTCATTGACATTATCGTCTTCATCCTCTATCACTTCGTCATCGGATCTCCAATCAACTATTTCCTCCGACATGAATTCTCCTTCCTCCAACTCCTCTATGTCATCCTCAAAATCAAATTCCATCACTTCTTCCTCAATATCCCTCAGAGCGTCTATCATTTCGCTCTCAAAAGTCTTTGAGGGACTAGCTTCACCTCCTTCAGCTCCAGTCTGACTCGGCTCTCCATGAACTTCGGCGTGTTGAGCAGCAGAAAAATCTACTGGCTCACTGTCTTTTGGTGCATCGGGATCATTGCCTTCGTCATCATCTTCCCTTTTCAACTCCTTAGTATCCCTGCAACTAGTCTCCCCTTGAGCCTTTAGGTTTTTCATTAATTGCTCAATGAGGGACCTCATAGTGCGGATCTCTGTAGGCTGATCGGCGACGAATGTCTTCAATTCAAGATTTTATTTATCGATCTTTGCATTATGTGCTTGAAGTTCGCCGACGGCTTTCGTAAGTTGAAATATTTGGACTTGCTGGAAATCAACCTTGCTTCTGAGCTCAGAAAAGGTTTGATTGTCAGTGAAGGTGGATGATGTGGATGGAATGGATGTGATAGGTGACGGGATGATTGGTGGTGGAAGTGATCATTGAACGGGTGGTGGTAGAATAGATGGTTGAGCGGATGGTGTTTCAGGCTTAGAGGCAGAGGTAGACGAAGCTCCTTGCATAAATCGATGCCTTTTGGCCCTCTGCCTAGGCACCAAAGGTGCTGTATCTTCAATCTCGAAATCGGAGTCATCTTTATCCGAATCCCTAGATGCTCTCCTCTTCCTTGCCTCTTGATCAATAACCACTACTCTGGATCCATATCTGCCCATTCGGACAGCCGGATCTTCTATCTCTTCTGCTGCTGCTTCTTCAGCTACTTCTTCTACCTCAATCTCTTCAGCTTCTTTGGACTCAGATTCAGATGTGGTCACAGCTTGACCCTCTACCTCAGGTATATATTCATCTATCTGGCGCAGAATATCTTCTTCATCAACTGGAGGTTCCAAAATATCTCCAACCAGCTCAGTAGTAATCTCTTCATTTGCATGCGAGCCTTGAGCCCGAATCTCTTCTAAAGTCTCCACCCGTGGATCAATTATGGGGGCTACAACTGAAGGACCCACAACGTCCGTTGAAGGACCTGCTTCTACTGACTCCTGTACTCTGCTAGTTGAAGGCCTTGTAGCCTGAGTTTGTCTAACTTGAGCTCTCTGCCTCCTTCTTTGTTGCTGAGGCCTCTGCTGTTGCTGTTGTTGTTGTGGCTGCTGCTGTACTTGAACTTCACCAGCCCAGTTTGCACCTTCTGTGGCTTCAAAATCAGGATTCACCACAACACCAAAAAGTGGTGCATCTACTGGGCTAACCAATTCACCCCTACGGGCATTATGCGCTTGACAGTCTGCAAAAATCCGCTTGTCGATCATGGCGACACTTTGAATTTCTGGCAATTGTGGAAGATTTGGCAGAAAATGTCTGATCAGCATCATCACGAACCTAGGATACATCAAAAACCTTTCTCTTGCTGGAGCTGTTATTTGGTGAACAAACTCCGCAAAAAACATTTCGGAGTAACTAAACCTCTGGTTGTAGACCAACGCTGTCATCGCCGATTGCATCTTCGACACGATGTAGTCAAAACTGGCTTTCTTGGGGGCGAAGCACACCATGAAGACATGTGCCAGATACCTCCATTGCCCAATTAAACCACTTTTCATATACGATGCCTTAGCAACATCAAGGCCATACCCCATTCTTAAGAATGCTGCTTACCTAACCTCCAACGGGAAGTCAATTGGCCCAGCTTCTTGCTCGGTTGTTCCCAACTGCAAAACCCGGTGCAACATATCGGCGGAGAACACGAGAGGCTGTCCGGTGATCCTTGTCCGCGATACTGTCAGAGTTACTGTGCAGTCGACCTGCAGATGATCCCAAAATTGCCTAACGTAAGGCAGCACGATCTGTACATTATGCGAAAGGGCATATGACACCCTTGAAGCAGCCAAAAAATCCACCATTTGGCGAAATGCTTGAGCCCCAGGAAGCTCACGGTCTGGTGACACGACCATATTATGCTTTTGAATAAACGCTCTATCCCCCATATCTGCATAATAAAGTATACAATATATTAGAATGGACAAAATAAAAATAAACTTGTTTAAATTCAAATTTGTTTTATTGTGAACTTATGTAAGTTCAAAATCCAACACATATGAATTTCTACAGGTTTGATTTAAAGATTAGTCAAATATTTCGATTTTAATAGCAAATTCGAATAACATGTTCGAAACTAACCTTCATTCGAGTTTATTGATATGTTTCGAATTTAGGCACAAATTCGAATCTAAGAACAAACTCGATAGTCGGCTTTTTCAAAACAAAAATCCAAGATTTAAACCATTTTAGACTTAGAAAATCATATTCATTAGTCCTAATAGGTTCTAATCGAAGATATTTAACATTTATTTGAAGTTTCACCGGTTCAATCTTTGTGATTTTGAATTACAAAGTTCAAACCCTCAAAACCTCAAATCTAGTCGATTTTGGCTCAAATTGAGTCTAACACTTCCTAAATCTTGTATAATGATGTTGATTATACCTAGATTTGGTACTATGCTCGAGTACAAACGGACAAAAGTTTGACAAACAGAAGAAAACTCGAAGACGACAAACTCGAATGCTAAACTCGAAGTCGCACACAGTGGTAAACTCGAAGGTTAAAATCGAATGTAGGTGGATAATGAATGTTCACTGTTGACCTATATATACTACCTACATTCGAATTTGTCTTTAAATACGAATTTACTGCTAAAGTCGAATGAAACATTCGACTTTGGCTTAAATTCGAAGTTAACTGAAAATTTTGAAAATCTTTGAATTAAATTCAACTTTTCCAACTTTTTCGTGTAACGGAACAAACTATGCAAAATTTATTTACACTAAGCACAAGATTTTCACGCAATGTTTATTTATTCAACTAAGAATGCATCCTCAGTAACTTTGACCCTTTTTCCTGAATAAAATAGAAATAAGATGAAATAAAAATAAAATAAAATTAAATTAATTTAAAATTTTGAACAAAATTTAAACTTAAACTAATCTACAATATCTTTAATAGTTACATCATATACTTAACACTAACAGAATATTTTTGGTGAGAATAGTTAAAGAAATGTTCAATCAGATAGCTATGTCAAATACACACTTTCAGTATTTTACTTTCACACTTAGGAATTTTTGATTCCTTTCATTGTTTGTCATGACACGCATTTCTAGCCGATTGTTGGTATTATTTTCCCTTTAAACATGTTACACTTCGGAATATCCCTTGGCCTTTTTATTTATCAAGAAATTACCTTACGTGACTCATACTTAGACATACTTTTATGATCAAGGCATACACACAATGATTATAACTTTTCGGTATTGCAAACTTTCTTTAAAAGGCAAATGTCGGACACAGGTATGTATTTTCATACAATAGAGTGTCTTAGTTTGTCTTAAAGTTTATTTTAAAGCTAGCAAGACAGCGGTGACAGGTGTGTACCGACGTACAACAAAGCGACTTATCTTGCTAACTCGAGTCAAACCAGAGGTAACAGGTCTGTACTTACGTACAACAAAGTTACTTGTTTTGACTCTCAACTCAGTATATGAGTTTTCTATTCTTTTCATTTCTTTAAGATGTATCTGATGTTGCTATACATCCCTAGAAAGTTTGCATACCTTATTTAGAATCAATGTCTGTATGTCTCTAACATAATAATTAGGACCACTTGGTCATACATCTAAGTTAGTGACACGTCTGACTTTTTCTTGAATATTTTATTAGCCTTGAGACTCCCTATATGGATTATGCCTACCAACATATCAAACTAGATAATGTATAACACTTAGAATTTTAGGTGCATTATGTGTGAAAGTTTAACACTTAGAGATTGTAAAGACTGTGCTAATTTTCGTCACTTTGAACCAATGTATTTAAGACTTAGCTCATTTTCTGATATTCTCTTTTTTTTTTTTTTTTTTTTTTTTGTTTTTTTTTTTTTTTTTTTTTTTTT